>CM032447.1:125271426-125333926 GCA_019049505.1 Pachyrhynchus sulphureomaculatus
TTCTTGCAACAATTGGATAAACGTGTGTAAAATTTCTATAATGGATTATTTACTTAAAACTTACTTTTGTATAACAGAATGCTATCTCCAATTTTTTTGAGCGCTAATTTAAAAATTAGAGTTTAGGGGCTTTTGATGTAGAACAGGCTTAGAAAGAGCTTGTGGCAGTTTAAAGGACCCTTATTTAATCCCATATTTATTATCCTTGGGGTTATGGGTATACTTCATTTATGTTGTTAAATTATTTTGCTTACAATATATTTTCAATTTAGAATTTCATTTCATACAGAAATAGCGGCTCTTAGAAATCATATGTAACTGACACCGTCGGCTAAAGACTGAAAACTAAAATAAACAATTGTAGTAATATAATATGTAGTACGTAGTAATCTTTGTTATTGATGTTAGTTTTGCTAGTTTACAAACAACTATATGGTTGGTGTGTCTTAAAATGTCATAAATTTCTTTTTAAAGATCATAAAAGTTGTTACCTTATCATATTTCTGTTGACCATTTCGAAATTTTACATTTAGAAAATAAGTCTCATAAATCAAATCTTCTAGAAATAATGGAAATTAACAAGCATAAAAAATAGATACTTTAGTAAATGAACAAATTGATCTAAACAGTTCCCCATTGTTAAACTTAAATTAATTTATGGTATCAATTAAAATAATCCGTTTAGACACCATAGTGATATTTGGGTATAAATTAGGGTTTAGTTATGCAATACCTAAGGTATATATAATTGTTTATACATTTGATTTGTTAGTTACCGATTATCTGACGATGGTATGTGTACCGAAACAATTGTCATAAGACAGAAAATATAGTGGAAATTTAGAACGAACATAAGTAAATTTCTAAATGAAATGAAACGAATTACTTTGTTTCTTGTCACTTATTTTTTATTTATCTGCTACTGCAGTTTCGTAGGTTTTCTACATTGTCAAGCGCTTGACAATGTAGAAAACCTACAAAACTGCAGTTGCAGATAAATAAAAAAATAAGTGACAAATAACAAATTAATTCGTTTTATTTCATTTAGAAATTTAAAATGAACTGTTAGAAAGTAACGGACATCTCAATTATACAACGAACATAAGTGTTTATTTCAATTATTATGAATTTCCATCGGGTAACGGCTACTTCGCGATGAATGAATACATACCTTTTCTTGATGCTAACTTCCTCTAAGAGTAAGCTCAAAAATTTTGCATTTCAAAAAATTTTGAAATTATAGAAAAAATATGAAGTAAAATTTTGCAAATTTAATCTTACCCTATATTTCATCAACAAACAATATTTTACTGAGACATATTTGGCAAAATGCGCTCTTTCCACAATTAGACTGTCAGGTAATCCATTTCACTATGTCAATCCTGCCATTCTGATAATAATATTAAAATAATTTTAACATAATTTTTCTATCATTTTTTAGTAGAGTAAAAATTTGACAGGAGCATAGAGACATATCCATGTGAACTTAGTACTGAAGTTAGAGAATAGTCAGAATTAATATAAAGAGACACGTTGAGAAGGCGAATGTTAAATAATACTACTAAATCACAACAGTGACTTTTTAAATGGAAATAAAACTGCATGCAAACTGTATGCTTACCATGTGAGATTCATTGCAACTCAACTGACAGTATTTGCCGTAGGGATAAAAAAAATTATAATTTCATCATCTGCTGCTGGAGTAAGAAATTTATAATTTCCTGTAACTCCTTAACGTCACTGCTTCGTAACCGCCAATGATATTGCAAAAAATGTTATCTAATGCACTAGTCATGCTTAATAACTTTATCAGATGTTTAGTAAGCGAATCCTTGTTAGGGTCAAAACTGCAAGTAACTTTTTAAATACATTAGAAACGATTAGGCGAACTCCCTTCTTGTTATTTACGGATTCTATCAAGCTTGTGGCATAAAATAAGTATAATAGAAGAGGAAACATATCGCTCTAACTAGAAATGATAAAATATGGGGTAGGATTGCTTATATGTCCTAGTAGGTTCATGTTGGTTTTCGACTCAATTACGTTAAGACATCATCAATTTTGAAATAAATCAGCCAGAAAAATATTTAGACAGATATGGATTGTGTGCTTGTAACTGCTAAAATCAAATGATATTTTGGGGTAGAGGACATTCTTTTGGGATTTATGGGTGGAGTCAAAATAATATTGTATCAGTGTATAATAAGTTTTTATATGGCTTCTCGACCTCCATTGATTTTATTCTTAACCTTTTTTGTGGAGGAGTATTGGTTGCTGTTTTATTTTTTGATCCTAATTATCTAGAAAACTAAAAATAAGCATTCTTTACAAAAGCTTATAAAATTGGCGGATTAGATTAGTTTCAATCAGCATCAATAATTTTTTTCTTTTTTTATGTATTTTACGTCCTCATTTTTTCGCGCTATTTCAGAGTAACATAATAAGTTTTATATTTTTAAACTGTTTTAAGAGTTTAAATGAAGCGGGAAAATATTCTGTATAAAATTGGAATGGAATCAGTCAACCACTTTTATTTACATGCATTTTTACTTTAATCTTTAATATTTACTCTATATTCTGCGCAGTAACATTAGTTTGTTACCTATACATAAAGTCTAAAATTTGCTATTACTTCTAGACGACTTGCCAACACTCATATTTTATAACATTTTGGACATTCGTACTTGTTTTCAGAACGGTATTTGCCGTACATCTTAGTTGTATATATCATATGTCATAGTCTTTCTGTCTACCTGATAATTTCGAAGAGAATATTTAATTCTTGGAATATATAGTTTAATATTTTCTATCTGCTATAAATAAATTAAAATCATTTAGTTTAATAATTCTGCCACACAAATTATCATTATTAAAATTAATGTATATTTTGTGAATCTCCCACGACTATCCCAACAGTTTAAACAATAGAATAATTATCTTCTACCTAAATCCTTTTACGCTATTGCACATTTCCCCTTCCATTACAAGTTGACTAGTTTTAAAACACCCATTTCAAACCTGGGGTTATTAATTTGACTATCCGCGGTCCGTACATACCGGAGGTACATACCGGAACTCGGACGGTTAATGGGCGTTCATGGGCGGGTTCTCCTCTCCATTCTTGTTTGTTTACAATTTATATTACATTTCTATTCACTTGTCTAACAATGGCTTGGTCACGGCACGGCAAAGTTATTTTAAGAAAATTATTCTTTATTCCATCTTGATCTGACATTCAAGATTGTTTTTGGTAACTGTTATTAATTGTTATAACAGTCATTAGCTATGTTAATTTAAAAAAAAAATAAATTGTAAATAATAATAATTAAAAGGTCCATTTAGAAATATTTTTTCTGTCGTTTTAATAAGGCATAGGATGTATATAAATTATTCGTTACAGGATGCTCTTAAGGAACATTGCTTTATGAAAGCGAGCTGAGAAGAATTTAATATTAATATAACGCTGTAATTAATGTAAAATTAAAAGTAAATTCTATTTTCTCTTTGAATTTTATAAAATGTTCGGTATACTTTTCTCAATACTGAATTTAAATTTATCTTTTCATACTTAGCACTACGTCAAGTCTCTTATGCTTTTCTTATTAAAGAAAACTATTGTATTGGTAAAAAAGTCACATGACAGTGCTTGTGTATTTCTTCACGTTTTTTTGTCTGTCCAGTCACCGATCTATCGACACTAAAACTCCTGAACTTAATGAAATATCAGTTTCAAATTTAATACTCCTCTTTGAGTAATATCGCTTTAGTGGAAGGACGAAAACGAGTGGAGGTCAGAAAATTTCGTACAGTTTCAATAGTATTATTAGGAAAGTCGTTGAGATAATGAACAAATTTATAAACTTATTAAAAGTCAAATATATAAAAAGTTCAGTGAGTAGAGGTGGGGGTAGAGATATGGCTTGAAATATAGCACGATACATATTTCTTTCAGAGATCTTGGAATTGAGAAAATTGAAAATTGTACAAGTCAAATTATTCTCATAATTTCCAGTGACAAAAGAAATAATATTTAAACAGATATGAATAAAGAGTGAGGTCAAAAATATATTGACATTATAATATGATACATATATACTGTAACGTCTCTCTGCCTGTCTCTTCATTAGTGCGCTTATCACTCGAGAGCCACTTATCCGATTTATGTACTTTTTTTTAAAAAAAAAACATACATATGTTCTCTGGCCAGATTATAAGATATATTTTATTACGTTAGGTAACATAAGGAATAAGCAGTGATGATAATAGCGAATCAAATCGGAAAAAAGTTTGGCGCTAGCGCACTCTCTTGCAATACACTGTTTAAAACCGTTTAATATGGAACAATATCATGTAGCAAAGAATATAATAAAATGCAGCGTCTCTCTGTCTGTCTGTCTGTCCGTTAGTACACTTATGACTTGTGAACCACTTATCAGATTTACATATATTTTTTTTTAATTCATACATTTATTCTCTGGCCAGGTTATCTATAATCTTCTTTAATATATATAAAATGCAACGTCTCTCTGTCTGTCTATCTGTTTGTCCGGTAGTGCGCTTATCACTCGAGAACCATTTATCCGATTTACGTGTTTTCTTTTTAATTCATACATTTGTTCTCTGACCATGTTATCGATAATCTTCTATAATATATATAAAACGCAACGTCTCACCGTCTGTCTGTCTTTCTGTCCGTTAGTGCGCTTATCACTCGAGCACCACTTATCCGATTTGCGTGGTTTTTTTTTTAATTTATACATTTGTTCTCTGGCCAGGTTATCTATAATCTTCTATAATATATATAAAATGCAACGTCTCTCTGTCTCTCTATTTGTTCGTCCATTAGTGCGCCTATTATTCGAGAACCACTTATCCGATGGACATGTTTTTTTTAGATTTATACATATGTTCTCAGGAAATATAAAAAATAAGCAGTGACGTTAATAGTGAATCAAGTCGAAAAAAAGTTTGTCGCTAGCGCACTGTCTTACAATGCGCTGTCTAAACCGTTAAATATGGAACAATATCATGTAACAAAGGATATCATATATATAAAATGCAACGTCTCTCTTTCTGTCTGCCTGTCCGTCCATTAGTGGGCTTATCACTCGAGAATCACCTATCCGATTTACATGCTTTTTTTTTTAATTCGTACATATGCTCTCTGGTCAGGTTATATAATAATAATAATAGTCTATATAATATACTTTTATAAAACGCAACGTCTCTCTGTCTGTCTGTCTGTCGGTTCGTGTGCTTATCATTCGAAAACCACTTATCCGATTTACGTGTTTTTTTTTTAATTTTTAACTTAATATCTTACAAAAAAAATCCATAATATATATAAAACGCAACGTCTCTCTGTTTGTCCGTTAGCGTGCTTAGCATTCAAGAATCACTTATTCGATTTACGTGTTTTTTCATAAAATACATATGATCTCTAGCCAGATATATTTTATTACGTTAGGAAACATAAGGAATAAGCAGTGACGATATATATATATATATATATATATATATATATATATATATATATATATATAAAACATATATATATATATATATATATATATATATATATATATATATATATGTTTATATATATATATATATATATATATATATATATATATATATATATATATATATATAAGTATTACTACATCATTTCATTATGAATATGAATGAATTTTTTAGTTATAATGGTAGAAAATGCAATAAACATAAAGTGTGTATTAGACTATCAGCATAGGAATTGAGAGTTTGTCAAGGTTTTCTTGTTTTTCACACCAATTTAAATATAATATTAATTATTTGTATTAATATTTATACTAATTTTTAATAACGTACATCATTTTTTATGCACCATAATCAGAAAATTGTAACTACTATTCGCCCTATTAGTTATTCTTTTTAAAGTTACTTATATTTCTCTAAAAATATTCCAGTTTTTTCACAAATACTTCATGCTTAAAGTCTGCACTGTTAGGTTCAATTTTATATGCAACGTTTCGAGAATAAGGACTAATATTAGCATTAATATATTATAAATATAATTTAAGAAACTATTTTTTCTTGACAAAAATTTTTTGTTTATTCTCTCACATAACATGAGAAATTTAGATAAAAAATTTTGGTGTCCGTTTTGATAAATAACACGGAGGCTGAAAAGTTTTTAGTCTGATACGTACATGTGGCCCTTTTCAAAAATTTCATATGACTTTTAGGAAGTACCAACCTTCAAACGTTTCGTGTCAAAATTTCATGATATTTTGACGATTATTTTACAAGTTACACTGGTTTTAGTGATGCTACTTTTGATATTTTTAAAACAAAGTGTTTTTTGATGGAAAAAAAATACGGTTCAAGCAAAGCATTGACTTGATAAGTGCTACGGGGACTCTGCCCCCTGGAAAATCACTCATCATTTACTGGTATGCTGAATTTAAACGCAGTCTTACAGATACAAATGATGCTGAACGCTCTGAACTCCCAAATGAGGTGGTTACACCGGAAAACATCAAAAAAATCCACAAAATTGTTTTGGATAACCGTAAAGTGAAATTCCGTGAGATAGCTGTCACCCTAAAGATATCAAAAACACGTGTTGGTCATATTTTGCATGAATATTTGGGCATGAGAAAGCTCTGTTTGAAATGGGTATCGCGTTTGCTTACAGTGGACCAAAAACAACAACGTGTTGATGACTCTGAGGGGCATTTGGGCCTGTTTAAGCGCAATAAGAAGAATTTTATCACGCAATATGTGACAATGGATGAAACACGGATCCACCACCATGCACCGTATTGAAATCAGCAATAACTGAGTGGACAGCAGCCGGTAACGCTGCTGTCCGCACACGTGTCGCTCCTGGAGTGCTTTAGGGGCTTCCCTGCAGCACGTGTGCTAGACCCATAAAAAAAAAGTAGCCGGAAGTGACCAAAGACACAACAGTCGGCTGGGAAGATTTTGGCCTCTGTATTTTGGGATGCGCATGGGATAATTTTTATGGACTATGCTGAGAAGAGAAAGACCATCTATTGAATATTATATAAGGTTATTGGTGCGTTTGAAGGCAGAAATCGCAAAGAAACGGCCCCAAATGAACAAGAAAAAAGTGCTCTTTCATCAGGACAATGCACCTTGTCAGAAGTCAATGGTTACGATGGCAAAATGGCATGAATTGAACTTCGAATCACCTACCGTATTCTCTAGATTTGGCCACCAGCGACTATTATCTATTCGCAGACCTCAAAAACAATGCTCGCGAGATAGAAATTTCGCTCTAGTGAAGGAGTTATCGCCGAAAGTGAGGCCTATTTTGAAGGCAAAGACAAATTCTTCTACAAGAAAGGTACAGAAATGTTATAGAAGCTTTGGACTGATTGTATCGCTCTTGAAGGTGACTATATTGATGAACAAAGTCGAAATTTGCCAAAAAAATGTGTTTTAAATAGCTAGACCAAAAACTTTTCCGTGGGCTGTTATAAAGTGGAAAATAGTTTCCTGAGGTGCTGTTAAAAAAGGCGCGGATATTTGAAGTGTTGTCTCGCATTTTTAATACCTGGAGCTCCAAATTTATTAGATTGCATTTCTTGTTAACAATGTCTTAGCCAGTTAAAAAGTGCGGACCAAGTGTATTCCTGACCTCTTAAGTTTCTTTAAACAGAAAAGTACAAATGTCAGCAATCTCTTGAATGTAGCAACTTCTTTATTGTCATTTGTAGGAATACCATTTATGAATATGTAAAATAAACTTGGTGATAAGATATTACTTCGGAAAACTCTTGTTGGTTATTTTTTTTTTCTGATTTCATGTCTTCGACATTTAATGCTTAGTATTAGTTTGATTAGGTATTCTTCACAATTTAATTAGCTTATCCAGTGTGAACTCTCCCTACACTTGTAAACATTGGCCGTCATGTTGTGGAAAGTTTACTCGAAAGGAGAATACCGCCGTACTAAAGATTTCGCAGCTCATCCCTAGCCAGTATTATATAATACCCCAAAGAAATAGAATACTATCGGAATGACTATTACTTTATATATATAAAATGCAACGTCCCTCTGTCTGTCCGTCTTATCACTCGAGAATCACCGAACCGATTTACATGCTTTTTTTTTAATTCAGACATATGTTCTCTGGTCAGGTTATATAATAATAATAATAGTCTATATAATATGCTTTCATAAAACGCAACGTATATCTGTCTGTCTGTCTGTCCGTTCGTGTGCTTATCATTTGAAAACCACTTATCCGATTTACGTGCTTTTTTTTAAAATTTCTAACTCAATATCTATCAAAAGAAATCCATAATATATATAAAACGCAACGTCTCTATGTCTGTCTGTCTGTCCGTTAGTGCGCTTAGCATTCAAGAATGACTTACCCGATTTACGTGTTTTTTCATAAAATACATATGTTCTCTAGCCAGGTTATAGGATATATTTTTATTACGTTAGGAAACATAAGAAATAAGCAGTGACGATAATAGTGAATTAAGTCCACGCGAGCGGAGCCGCGAGCATATATATATATATATATATATATATATATATATATATATATATATATATATATATATATATATATATACATATATATATATATATATATATATATATATATATATATATATATATATATATATATAACATAAGTATTACTACATCATTTCATTATTTTATGTTAAATTCTTTTATTTATGAGTATGAATGAGTTATTTAGTTATAATGGTAGAAAATGCAATAAACGTAGAGGGTGTATTAAAGTATCGGCATAGGAATTGAGAGTTTGTCAAGTTTTTCTTGTTTTTCACACTAATTTAAATATATTATTAATTACTTGTATTAATATGTATACTAATTTTTAAGAACGTACATCATTTTTTTTATGCAACATAATCAGAAAAATTTAACTACTATTCGCTCTATTAGTTATTTTTTTTTTTAAGGTTACTTATATACATCTAAAAATATTTCAGTTTTTTCAGCAATACTTCATGTTTAAAGTCTGCACTGTTAAGTTCAATTTTATATACAACTTTTCGAGAAAAAGGACTAATAGTAGCATTAATACAATTAAATATAATTTAAGAAACTATTTTTTCTTGGCAAAAATTTTTCGTTTATTCCCTCACATAACATGAGAAATTTGCATAAAAAATTTTGATGTCAGTTTTAATAAATAACACGGAGGCTGAAAAGTTTTTGGGCTGATACGTAGATGTCGCCCTTTTATGATTTTTAGGAAGTACCAACCTTCAAACGATACGTGTCAAAATTTCATGATATTTTGA
Organism: Pachyrhynchus sulphureomaculatus; assembly: GCA_019049505.1. Taxonomy (NCBI): domain Eukaryota; kingdom Metazoa; phylum Arthropoda; class Insecta; order Coleoptera; family Curculionidae; genus Pachyrhynchus; species Pachyrhynchus sulphureomaculatus. Next base: position 125,280,726 of record CM032447.1, read on the forward strand.
CGATTATTTTACAAGTTACAGTGGATTTAGTGACGCTACTTTTGATATTTCCAAAACAATGGAAAAAATCGAATTTCGTGTGTTGATTAAACACTGTTTTTTGATTGGAAAAAATACGGTTCAAGCAAAGTATTGACTTGATATACGGGGACTCTGCCCCTGGAAAATCACTCATCATTTACTGGTATGCTGAATTTAAACGCAGTCGTACAGATACAAATGATGCTGAACGCTCTGAACGCCCAAATGAGGTGGTTACACCGGAAAACATCAAGAAAATCCACGTAATTGTTTTGGATAACCGTAAAGTGAAATTCCTTGAGATAGCTGACGCCCTAAAGATATCAAAAGCACGTGTTGGTCATATTTTGCATGAACATTTGGGCATGAGAAAGCTCTGTTTGAAATGGGTATCGCGTTTGCTTACAGTGGACCAAAAACAACAACGTGTTGATGACTCTGAGGAGCATTTGGGCCTGTTTAAGCGCAATAAGGTGTGTTTATCATGCAATATGTGACAATGGATGAAACATGGATCCACCACTACGCACCGTAATCAAATCAGCAATAGCTGAGTGGACACACACGTGCCGCTCCTGGAGCGCTTTAGGGACTTCCCTGCAGCACGTGTGACCAAAGGCACAACAGTCGGCTGGGAAGATTTTGGCCTCTGTATTTTGGGATGCGTATGGAATAATTTTTATGGACTATGCTAAGAAGAGAAAGACTATCAATAGTGAATATTATATAAAGTTATTGGTGCGTTTGAAGGCAGAAATCGCAAAGAAACGGCCCCCAAATGAACAATAAAAAAGTGCTCTTTCATCAGGACAATGCACCTTGTCACAAGTCAATGGTTACGATGGCAAAATAGCATGAATTGAAGTTCGAATCATCCACCGTATTCTCTAGATTTGGCCCCCAGCGACTATTATCTATTCGCAGACCTCAAAACAAATGCTTGCAAGAGATTTGGCTCTAGTGAAGGAGTTATCGCCGAAACTGAGGCCTGTTCTGAAGGCAAAGACAAATCCTTCTACAAGAAAGGTACAGAAATGTTATAGAAGCTTTGGACTGATTGTATCGCTCTTGAAGGTGACTATATTGATGAACAAAGTCGAATTTTGCCAAAAAATCTGTTTTAAATAGCTAGACCAAAAACTTTTCCGTAGGCTGTTATAAAGTGGAAAATATTTTCCGAGGTGCTGTTTAAAAAGACGCGGATATTTGAAGTATTGTCTCGCATTTTTAATACCTGGAGCTCCAAATTTATTAGATTGCATTTCTTGTTAATAATGTCTTAGCCAGTTAAAAAGTGCGGAACCAGTTTATTCTTGACCTCTTAAGTTTCTTTAAACAGAAAAGTACATATGTCAGCAACCTCTTGAATGTAGCAACTTCTTTATTGTCATTTGTAGAAATACCATTTATGAATATGTAAAATAAACTTGGTGATAAGACATTACTCCGGAAAAGTCTTGTTGGTTAATTTTTTTTTTCTGATTTCATGTCTTCGACATTTAATGCTTAGTATTAGTTTGATTAGGTATTCTTCACAATTTGATTGGCTTATCCGGTGTGAACTCTCCCTACACTTGGAAACAGTGGCCGTCATATTGTGGAAAGTTTACTCGAAAGGAGGATCACGGGGGACTAAAGATTTCGCAGCTCATCGCTAGCCAGTATTATATAATACCTCAAAGAAATAGAAAACTATCGGAATGACTATTACTTTATTTTTAGCCTATAGATAGGTTTTAGGTATCCATTGTTTATACTTGTAGACAGTTTCGCTAACTGAAGACAGAAACTCTATTTTTATTATTTTTTAAAGAAATATATATTTATAACTACATATATTTCATCGATATTATCGCAACATCATACATTATTTACGTTAATATTCCAAATAATAAATAAAAAAAAATCGTTATTTTGCGGACAATATTCCAAAATACAAATTTCTGTATTACATCCAAAAGCAATAAGTCAGTACTAACAAGGTAGATCTCCTCAAGATTTTAGCCATTTCTAGAATGTTCAACCACCAAAGAAAGGCATTAAGTGATTTTAATTAATTGACTGCGGCTGGACAATATTTTAGGGAATGCTGTGAACTATATATATATATATATATATATATATATATATATATATATATATATATATATATATATATATATATATATATATATAAATAAATATATATATATATATATATATATATATATATACATATATATATACATATATATATATATATACATATATATATATATATATATATATATATATATATATATATATATATATATATATATATATATATATATATATGTATATACATATATATATATATATACATATATATGTATATATATATATATATATATATATATATATATATATATATATATATATATATATATATATATATATATATATGTATATTCTAATTCTTCTTTACTAATTATAACATGCCAAAAAATGAGAAATATCCGTAACATTAATAATGAAATCTAATATAATTTTTCATAATAATTCATGACAAGTCGAATTAACGTATTTTAAAATCTTCCTTCTAAAGGTCTCGAAATCCCCCGTGAAACACCCGTGTTATTCTTTTAACGACTTATCCGTCGCATGGGACAAACATCTGCTAAAAAATTTAAGGGTTTGTCCCACCCAGAGGGCGCAACATTTTTTCTACCTGTCATATCTTTATAATAAAAGGTCAGAACAACAATGACTCCCTAGAGGAGGTCCTACGTTTATAATTAAGTGTGAATTTTGAACAGAAAAAAACGAATAAAATGTATCTTTTACGAGCCGTTCCTTAAATTAGAGAAGGTCTCTGTGTCTCTATAAATTTATTTAATCCCTTCAATAATAAAAACTGTAACAGTTGGTGAATATGATATAACCATTAATGCTGCTAGGGTTTCTGATTACCCTTATTAAAACTCAATTAGAATCTATAAATTAATATCTGACACATGATTTTTTCTTGCATGTTTATTATTGCCTTACTTATTTCAAATCCGTTAAACGGATAATTTTTACAACTACATGGGTAAAGTAAATCCCAAGATATAAGATCCTGCCTTTTTGCTTTTTCAATGGAGCAATAAAACCTATTAGGATTTTGTTCATAGTTGCCAGGTATTACGATAAACGTTTTTTTATTTTACCTGCTTTGTATACCGCCCTCACTTGCACCTACAATCATATTGGATCTATTTTTACCTATATATTTACTATCTGGCAAACCAGTTTGGAGCCCTTTAAGTATTTGATAATATAGGCCTAATAACCACAGGTCTCCATTAAGATTCTAAAGATACTTTTTATTATTTTTATTTTTCGTTTTACTTACAACTTACAACGTAACGGTTCTATTTTAATTATGTGGCGTCCATGGGAAAATTGTAATAGTGGCTATCGCAAGAGAAAGCATTTATCACTTGACGCTAAACAAATAGTGAAGAATGTTTAAGATAGTTTAGTAAAAAGAAATTTGAATAAACAAAGTGCTTTGCAAGAAACCGGTGAACTAACTAAAACCCCAATTTCTACGATTAAGGGTATTGTAGGAAAACCATCACTCAGGAACAAAAAAAAACGAAAAGATTTTCAAATGCATTATGTAGACCACTGTGAAAAAGATGTCATCAGGAGAAAAATATATTCTATGTATGAAGAACAGTTGGTATCGATACATGACACTGTACAAAAAGGGTGGGTTGACAGCAGTACAAAATGTCAGACAAACGCAGCTGCCAATAAAGGTAAACGAATAACCATTTTGCATGCTGGATCTGAAAAGGGCTATGTTTCAAATTGTCTACTACTATCTGCAAAAAATATGAAAGATTCTAGTTTGGACTATTACGAAGACACGGCCGCAGAGCTTTTTGAAAATCGGTTTCAAAATTCCCTTTTGCCAAATGTTCCCGAACAGAGTGTTATAGTTATGGACAATGCAAGTTACCATAGTCGCCTACTAAATAAGGTTCCTAATGCAGCCAACACCAAATCGGAAATACAGGAATATATGTTAGAAAATGACATTTATTTTGACTTTAGTTATAAAAAAGTGATCTTTTGGAAGTTTTGAAAGACTATAAATTGAAAAAGAAATATGTTTGTGATAGTATGGCTGAGAAAATGGACACACTGTTTTGCGGCTTCCTCCAAATTATTGTGTGTATAATCCAATTGAACATATTTGGCACCAAGTTAAATAAAAAATAAGGGCATAAAATGTTTCTCCTAATTTAAGCATGTCAGTGGTTGAATTAGTAAAAATAGTTATAAATGATATACTTTGTGAAAACTGGAAAAATTCCATTCAGGACGTTAAAGTTGAATTAATATATTTATGTAAATAATATAGAACCACTGATAATTACCTCAGCTGATGACAGTGATAGTGAAACCGAATTAGGCTTAAGCTAAAATATATTTTTATTTATACAATATGTCCCCTCTTGGAAACCCCATTCATTCAAGCTGTATATTTGTATTTCTTATCCATTTGTTTTTACATGCATCTATAAATAAACAACTCCAAAAACACTTATAATTTTATTGATTTGCATTAATGAATAAAATTCTTAAGTCCATCTCTGCAACCTATCATAACCAAAAGGTCAGAATTTTTATATTGCCCACTTAAAACGGCAAAAATCAGGATTTTATATTTTGGGACAGGCTATACACGTTTAATAATTAAAGGTAACATTAAACTGAAAGAAAAAGTGGATTACCTACAACTTTGCATTTTAACTGTTCACAATGAAAAATAATTGTTAGTTTTAAGTATGCCCGATTTTTTTAGAACAACGAAAATAATTACAGTAATTGTATTTTTGGACATTGTGCCTTATAAATAAAAATATGGTCAGTTAGTAGTTTTATTTTTGAATTAAGGTTGTAAGTAGTAGTTTCCTCTCAAAATTCAATAAAAATGTACTACTATTTAAAGTCTGCTTTAATTTCACTACGCTTCTTTTGCGTGCGTATAAAACTTCTTAACACATAACTATTGCACATGCTGATACAACTGTTTATGTAAATCATAATACGAATAAAAAATATTGTTATTTTTGTTATCTAAAAAATAAGCGAAATCCGACGCGAAAAATTTTGTAACTCCGATTGTCAACGCCAGCTATTCTTTATGACCGGAAAATGCTAATCACACTTCACATTCGTTCGCTTAGTGATCATTGTCCAAACTTGAACAATCTAAGAGAACCAAGCTAAATCCGCATCTCCATCTCCATAAGTAAAACAATTAAGATCCAAAAGAATGTAATCTTCTTCAGGTTTTCTAGCGATGTGTTCTTAATTCGTCAATGACTAGGACCACAATTGTTACTGAATAACATCAGAACAGAGTACAAAGTTCATATTGTATAAATTTGCAATTTAAGCATTTTCCCTTCTCTTTGAATGTTATATACTGCAGACGACGAAATCTCGATTAAAAAGTTCTGTTTTGTTGTTCTAACGATAAGTACCATATCAGGTTTGATGAATTGTAAACATCTTGTCATATATTATGTAAAATTCCATTTTTCACAGTAGACTCGATCCTGGCCAGACGACTGCATACCTTACGAATACCTAAAATAGCAATATAGGACGAGCAATGCTAAATTCTGATAATGTCACCATCTTGATAAGAAAAAGTTGTCTCTAACTTAATTAAGACTTGTAGACTGTAGAAAACTAAATGTTAGTTTTTTTTTCGACAATTACAACCAACCGCTGTTTATATAGCATACTCCATCTTGGGGTTTTTCTGTACTACACTGTTTATAAAATTGTTGTTATAGTGTTTTAGTACTCCTAAGCTTGCCACTGCCACAGTTCATCGCTGCCTATAGTTTTTGAGCAATATAGCGTTAGGGAAGAAGGTGGAAGTGGCCAACAAATTTTATAGAATTTTAATAGTTTCACAGAAACTAATCCTAGTTTTTGGTTCTAAGAATGAGGAAATTTTAAGCATAGGTCATGACAAACACAAGGACGGAGGAAGGAGTTAGAAATGGTAGCTTCGAATATATTATGTTATTTTGTCATTTCTAAGATTTGTGGAAAGGTATGTGATTTTGAGATGACCTTAAAAAAATCTCCTAGCTTTATTTGGGTCCTTGATTCTGATTCAGAAACAACCTCTTTTTACGAACATATATTTATATTCAAATATATAGGGGAATTTGAGGAAGAATAAGAAAGGAGAGTTTCCAATAGATGTCGTATGTCTTTTTTAGTGAAGTCAAAAACTATGAAGATCATGTTATTTTTTCATATTGTTCAACCTTAACAAAAATTGTATGTCAAGGTGACCGAATATGATTAATGAGGGATACCAGAAAAATAAATAGAATAACATCAATAGTACAGGAGAAATACAGGTTTTGAAGATGGAAAGAGGGGGTTACTTTCCACTGTATTTTAGTACTTGCCATTCTAATTTTTTTTCATGTCAAAGAGCTTAAAAATTATGTTGAAATATTTACTTGGTAAAGGGAAATGAGATGTATTTCAAAAAGTTTATTTCTTTTTCAAATTTGTCTATAGAGGCGAAGATCTAATGCAATTTTGATTTAGATAAAACCTTATACAAAAAAATTCATCTTAATTGTTGAAAAAGTTTTAGAACTATAAAGGCTTAACCTTGTAAAGGGTCTTCCATTAAGGACTTGACAACTTTTTTTTGAAATAAAACGCAACCCATTTGAGACATTTCGAAAATTTTACTATCGGCTTGAAGTACAATCAAAACATTTATGTATGGAATTCGACTTCATTCATATGTCCACCACGGGCACGTTTGCAGCGGTCGATTCGTTGAACCCAATTTTCGATGACTCGAGTAGTGTATTTGTGGGAATGCAGGGAGGAGGAGGAGGAGGAGGCAAAATTTTGCCTCCTCCTCCTTGTATTCCCACAAGTTCTAATAAAAATAAATTTGCATATAAGTGGAAGGCGTAAGAATTTCATGATATAAGAAAGTCCAGAACGATTCTCACTTTGATTATTTGCTTATAAAAATAAAATTGCAATGCACAATAATTTTCAAAGATTTTTAATTTATTTAGCTGAATTAAGGTTTTAGCAAACAAAAAGTTGTCAATTTTCACTCTAATTTCTATTTCAACTCGTTAAGCATTTCTTATTCTAGTTAAGAAGGGTAATTAAAAAACAAAAACATTAAAAGTTAAATAAGTTTATTTGATATTCTTACTTCATCAATAGTTCAGATTTTATACACCAAAAAAACTCCTATTTAATCTCTTAAACTTTTCTTAAAATAGATATGGAGGTGAACTTAGATTAAAAACAAACAAATAAAATGTAAATTTGTTTTATTTAAAAAGAAAAAAATAGTATTAACGTTTTTCTTCTTTCTCCTCTTCTTCTATCTCCTTTTCTTCTTCTTCTTCTTCTTCTTCTTCTTCGTCTTCGTCCATCACATTAGCTTGATGGATTAATGGTAGCTCCCAGTCCTCCAGCATTTCTGAAGGTAGATCCCAACTCGCATCAATTGGAACATTTGGCAGGGTGCTGAAAATAGGTCTGTCGTCCTCCAACATCTCTGAAGGTTGATCCCAACTCGCATCAATTGGAACATTTGGCAGGGTGCTGAAAATAGGTCTGTCGTCCTCCAACATCTCTGAAGGTTGATCCCAACTATCATCAATTGGAACATTTGGCGGGGTGCTGTCGGGTAGGAAGGGGCTCCACCCCTCGTGAACAGTCCAGTTGGTCGTCTCGATTGATCCTACGGGACTTATTTCTTCAGCTTCGCTTGGATTTCGTACATAAATCCAAATATCGTTGATTTCTGGCGTCGGATTAACTAGTTGGTTTTGCGGCACAAGTCGGTTATTTGAGTCATATACTTCGAACGAAAAGTGGCTAGTAACGTGAATTTTGAAAGACATTTTTTTTGTTTAAAGTTTTAGATTTAAAATCTGAACAACTGATGAAGTAAGAATATACCAAGCAGTTCTAAAAGCTGAGCTTTTATATCAAACAAATCTGAATGGTAGGAGAAGGTTTGAAAAGCAAGAGATCACTTTACTTCCCTTTTCTTATTTTTTTTGTTTTAAACACCAATAAAAGCAATTTCCTACCCCTTTCCCCGCAACTAATTTTTCCTAAATTTTCGATTTTTAGGCCCGGAAAATGCCTCAAAATGCTTTTTTTTTTTTTTTTTTTTTTTTTTTTGCCAAGGGGGACACCCCCTCCCCCGTCACCTTCCCTCCCCCGATCTCCTTCTTATATATATCTATTTTTTTATACATATCTTCTTATTCATTAGATCTATTTTTTAAACATATCTACTTTTTATAATATTCTTCGATTTTTATTACTTTCCATATTTTTTATTAGTCACATCATATGTCTCCTCCCCAATCTCGTTTATATATCTATTTTATACAAGTTTTTTTTGGGGGGGGGGGGGTTCGCCGAGGAAGGTAGGTGAAGTTGTAATGCTCGGCCAAGTAGGTGGGGCGGATTCGCGGGAGCCCCGAGGGGGGAGGGTTTGCGGGGTCGCGGGGGGGGGGGGGGGTGTTCGCGGGGCGTTCGCGGGGTGCGGGGGGGGGAGGTAGGTGAAGTAGCAATGACCGGTCAAGTGGGAGAGGTGTTGGCTTGGCGTGGCTTGGCTTGACCTTCTTCAAACAGTATAAATTCTGCTTTGGCCTAAGGTAGAGCATTATTTTCTCGCGTTCGGTACTAGTACAAAGTTAGACACGTAAATTTTGTCAAGTTTCTGTTTTTGTATGTGTGTTGTGTAATATTTTGTTATTTTTTAAATATTTTTGTGTTTTATTCCTTTTTTATATTTTAAATTTGCCAGTTTTGTTTGTATCCTTTTGTTGTGAGTAATAATGTCTTTTAATCAAACTGTAAGTACTATGGAATTGACAAGTTTAGATATACCTAATTTTAATTTTGGAAATTTTTTCTCTGACAACGATAGCCTCTTAAGTTTGCTTGATGATGGTGTGAATATACAAGGATTAAATAATAATACTGATTTATCTGATATTGACGCCATTATAAGGGAACGTATAGAGGAAGACCAAATTAATACCCAAAATTATAATGTTTTGGAGCTGGCACAGGAAGCTAAAAATTCTCTTTCTTCTGACAACCAAATTAATAGACAATTTCCTGTGTCAGAGTCAACTTTGGACACCTCGAATCAAAATTTCTCGCTAGAGTCACCTAATCTTCCAAATGAACGAGAAATAGATGAACTTTTATCTCAAAATTTTAATTTTGATAATATAAATAATTTGTCTCAATTCTCATCTATTTCTGAGTCAAATTTTGATATTGAAGATACAACTGTAGAGGATTTAATTAAACCTGCTACAGTTGAAAAAAATTTGAAATTATTGTTTAAATTCTATTACACATTCTCCCAATTCGCCCACTCTTTCTTCCACTTCTTCCGAATTTTCTTCACCGTCTACTTCTCCAAATTTCAATAATACTAATCTAACATGTTTAATTGTCGAAGAAAATTCAAATGATTTTGAAATTCCATGTGCTCAACCAAAACCCCCTTTGCTTAATTCACAGTTCGATTGTTTAACTCCAGAAAACCCTTGTCAGTCAACCCTGTCTCCTAAGTCTCCAAGTTTATTCACTGAACCCTTCAACCTGCAAGAATTTGAATTAAGCAATAATTCTATTTCCACTCAAACCAATTCCATCATTTCTATAGATCGCGATACACAAACTTCTCCGAATATTAATTCTCTAAAAAAAGATTTTTTGGTTGTTAAAGCTAAACATAAAAATACGAAATTTTCCAGAAAATTTGTTTCGAATTTAAAAAGTCTGGCCTTTTCCCTAAATTCCTATGAAAATTTCAGAAATCTTTCTTCTGAGGAAACTCTAATGTGGGATAGGATAAAGAACTGCTTTAACGAATTGGCAAACGTTAATTTTTAATTTTATTTTTTAATTTTAATATTTTAAATTTTTAATTCTTAATTTTCTCTACTCTCAATATTTTTATGTATTATAATGGGTTATAATTTCAAATTCTCACATTAGCATACAACTGTTTTAACAATGCACATCTGCAAAACTTGCCAACGACAATTTACAAGACGCGACAACTTGTATCGACACATGAGAAAGTTGTGTAAACCTTCGTACCTTAGCGTTCAACAATCACCACCTAAAAATTCAACAATTAGAAGAGGTAAGTTTTATTATTTTATTTAACATATTTTTTATTTTATTAGCAGATACTTGTTGGATGACAGTTAAATTAAATATACAAACACTCTTTTGAAAGAAGTTGAAAGTTAACACTATCTGTATTTATTATGGACATATTACACAACTTCTTACAGTTGCTTGCATACGAAGACAAACTTGTTATTTCCAAACCGTTCTGCAAAGCCAGGCGGCGAGATCGACTTGGGTCAACAACACTGTACAACAGGTTGTACAGGGTTCTTGACCCACGTCGATCTCGCCGCCTTGCTTTGCAGAACGGTTTGGAAATAACAAGTTTGTTTTCCTATAAACATCACCATGCTATTGCAATGTCTTTACTTAAATATGTAATATCTTCACGTCTAATTTAATTTTTTTCTTTTGTTTCAGAAGCAATTAAATATTGTAAAGATTGCGAAAAAGATGTCATTAGAAGATCGTGGGGAAGTCATTTGAAGTCTAACAACCACAAGCAACGAGTTATCACTTCTTCGAGAATTTTGGGAATTGAAGTGATAAAATCAGCTTTTAAGGAAAGAATAATTTCCTACCGCATTAACCCAGACAAAGATCATGTCAATGTTAGCAGTTTTTTTGAAGAACTTGCCCAAAAAGTTAATGACCTACTAAAGCGAGCTTTACGACAACATACTTGTATCAAGGCCAACGCAGAGCTATTTGGACTATATCTACACCCCCCACTAATCTCACCTACAGTGTCAAATCGTTTAACACACAATACAAGACGATTTGCAGCAGTTCAAATGTCTCCGAAATAATTGAAGGTTTTTACGAAACAATTGACAGAAAAGCAGACGAGCTAGCCGAAAGAGATTCTGGTACGTTTATCTTATTTTTAAATTTTTTCAATTTTATTTTATATTCCGTCTGTTCCTATTCCTTTTAACAGATATTTTTAATACTAACTTTTAAAATGCTAAAATTAAAATATTTTAATATATATTTCTGTTGTTGCAGGATGGACGTTGGTCAAACTTCTATATTTAGAGGTCAATGTAAATAAGCACAATCCTCTGAGAGCTTCACAGTATATTCCTTTACCTCAAGAAATTGCCAATAAGCACGCCATCATCAATATGCGCAACGAGGACGACAACTGCTTCTTTTGGTCTGTAACCGCAGCTTTACACGAACCCACCGGACGTGAAGATCATCCTTCGTCTTACCCCCATTTTTCTACTTTATATATGACATTTCTGGTTTGGATGTTCCTTGGAAGTTAAAAGATATATCGAAATTTGAACTTTTAAATAATATTTCTATAAATGTTTATGGATTAGAAAAGTTGAAAACAGATCTAACATATTGTTATGAAGTTGTAGGACCATTGCATTATACAAAACAAAAACAAGAACGTCATGTTAATTTACTTTTAATTAGTGATGATGATGGGAATTTTCATTATTGTTGTATTAAAGACTTGTCCAGATTAGTTTCTAATCAACTTTCAAAACATCATGGAAAAAAGTTTCTATGCGATGGATGTTTACAATATTTTCCCAATAATGATGGTTTAATGAGACATAATGAATATGACTGTGATCATGTTAGAATTAATTTACCATCATCTGCACCCAAAGTTGATAAGTTTGGCAATATAGTGCCCGGAAATATTCTTAAATTTACTAATATTCAAAAACAAATTGAAGTTCCTTTCGTTATTTATGCTGATTTTGAATGTATTCTTAAACCGTTAGATAGTAACATAAATGATTTAGATCCTAACTGTTCCTATACTATTAAACAATACGAACATATTCCATATTCTTTTGCTTATTATATAAAATGTTCATTTGATGATCGCACATCTAAGTATGAACTTTATAGGGGTTCCAATTGTGATCAGGTTTTTATTAAATTAATCGAAAGAGATGTGTTCGATATCTATAATAAATATTTAAAATTAAATAAGCCGATGAGTAAATTGAACGAGTTAGATAAAATACATTATAATTATACAGGCGAATGTCATATTTGCAATAAAAAACTATTATTAATGAAGGTGATAAGGTCGCAGATCATGATCACCTAACAGGTCTTTACAGAGGACCGGCACATTCTAAATGTAACTTAAATTTCAAATTACCAAATTATATTCCCGTTATCCTACACAACTTAAAAAATTATGATGCTCATTTATTTATCAAAAATTTATGTCAAAATAAACGAACAATTGAAAGTAATTGCTCAGAATAAAGAAAAATATATTTCGTTTGAAAAATATATTAATGTAGACACATACTTTGATAAGCAAACAAAAAAGCTAAAAAAAAAAACAGTTTTGCATAAGATTTATTGACTCTTTTCAATTTTTATCATCTTCATTATCAAAATTATCTAATACCCTAGAGGATCAACAATTTCAAGAAGTTTTAAAATTTTTCAATACAAAGGAACAGTTTGATTTGATCCGTCAAAAAGGGGTTTTTCCTTACAGTTACATTACTGATTATGCAAAATTAGATGAAGATACATTACCAGAAAAAGAACAGTTTTATAACGATTTAACAGGAGAACATATTACTGAAGATGAATATTGCAGAGCTAAACGTGTATGGAATTTGTTCAATTGTAATTCAATAGGAGAATATTCTGATATTTATTTAAAATCCGATGTACTGCTTTTAGCAGATATTTTTGAAAGTTTTCGAAAAACTTGTTTAACTACTTATAAGTTAGATCCTGCGCATTACTATAGCTTTCCCGGATTAAGTTTTGATGCATATTTAAAATTTGTAGGCATAGAGTTAGAGCTTTTAACAGACCCAGATATGTTACATTTTTTTAAAGATAATGTGCGAGGAGGAGTTAGTACTTGTGTTACCAGAAAATCCATTGCAAACAATAAATTCCTTGATACTTTCGACCCATCTAAGCCTAGTAAATATTTATTGTACGTAGATGCCACGAATTTATATGGCTATGCGATGTCTCAATATCTTCCAGAGAAAAATTTTGTTTGGCTCTCTCAAAAACAAATGGATAATTTTAATGTAATGAATGTTTCAAACACATCAGAAAAAGGTTATGTTTTAGAAGTTGATTTAATATATCCTTCTGATTTGCACGACTTTCACAACGAATATCCTTTTTGTCCGGAGAATTACAAACCTCCTAATTCGAAACATGCAAAATTAATTCCAAATTTACAAAATAAACAACGATATGTTCTACATTATACTTTATTAAAACAATGTATTCAACACGGACTTAAGGTAGAGAAAATTCATAGAATCTTGGAGTTTACACAATCTCCTTGGTTAAAGAGTTATATAGATTTGAATACTAATTTAAGAAATGAATCTAAACATGAGTTTAATAGAAACAATTATAAGCTAAGTAATAATAGTATATATGGAAAAAAAAACAATGGAAAATGTTGAGAAACGATCAGACATCAGATTAGTCACCCAATTTGAAAAAAAATGGTAGGAAAGATGGTGCTGAAAATTTAATTTCAAAACCACATTTCAAAGAATCATTAATATTTAATGAGAATTTAGTTGCTATTCAAATGAATAAAATACTAATCGATTATGACAAACCGGTTTATGTTGGATTTTCTATTTTAGATATTTCTAAAACAATAATGTATGGTTTCTTTTATGATTTCTTAAAACCTCTATATCAAGACAAGGTAAAGTTACTATACACAGATACTGACTCTTTTATTTTGGAGGTAGATACTGATAATGTTTATGAAGATATGAAAAATTATATTGATTTGTTTGACACCTCTAATTATAAGCCAAATAATATTCACAATATGCCAATTACTAAGTCTGTAGTGGGTAAATTTAAAGATGAATTTGCTGGTGAAATCATAGAATGTTTCTATGGAACTGGAGCGAAAGCTTATTGTGTAAAAACCAAAACTAATACGATTAAAAAGGCTAAGGGTGTTAAAAAAAGTAGTATAAATAAACAATTAGATATTATCGATTATAAGGATGTTGTGGAACGTAATTCTAAAACCTTTTGTTCTATGTATGTGTTTCGATCTAGAATGCATAATATATATACGGAATTAATTAATAAGTTGGCTCTATCTTCCGTAGATGATAAAAGATTCAAAATACCAAATTCTTACGAAACTCTTGCTTGGGGACATCACGACATTCCACTTTATCAGTGGGTTGGGGAAAACGATGAATTTTTTGATGTTCACTGTACTCCCTCTACTTGAATTTATTGAGATATATATAACATTGAAAGGTATTTCAGCATTCAATTTTATCTCACATTTTGTTGCTAAAAGTTTGAAATGTGTTTAGAATCTTTTGAAAAAGATATTGATAATATAACATATAAAACTTATGAACAAAGAATAAATTCCTTCAAAGCATGGAATGGAAAGTTGAATCCTAAAATATTGGCAGCATCAGGTTTTTATTATTTAATGAAAGAAGATATTTGTAAATGTTATTATTGTGGTGTTGAAATATTTCAGTGGATGTATAACGATTGTCCTATAGATGAACATTATAAACTTTACAAACATTGTGATTTAGTACAGTGTTTACGATATTACAAAATTAAAAATGATGAAATAAAAATATTACGATCCAGAAATTGTTATCAAGATGTATTTTATTTATATATTTGTATTATTTTATTACAAATTTTTTGTATCTACTTTAAGATATAAATAATGGAACAATTTGTAAATATTTTTATTGTTAATAAACTCTTGTTGATATTAACAGTATTTTTGTGACTAATATCCCAAATTATAGTAAATAAAATTAAGAAAAATGGTTTCTATTTCACATTTTATTCTTTTATATTATTTTTATAATTGTACGTTAATAGTTAATAACCCATATCATACAAAGCGTGGTGTTGTATGTTTTTCAAATGATAGCGATCTAACAAAAAATAATTTATGTCATGATATGATCTTTGAACAAATTAACAATAATAAAACATTCGTATTTTCATATGAAATTTTTTAATTTAACGGAAGATAACAAATTTTTCAAAATTTTATATTACTATGATAACAACACCATTTTTGACACAAACTGGATAGAAATTTGTCACACGGTAAATTGTACAAGAAATAGAAACCAATTACATAATTTTGATGTAACAAATAAAAAAACGTCTATTAATTTTTCCTCCGAATACAAAACTGAAGAGAACAATGAAAACATATATTGTATTTTATCTTTTATTTTAAACATTTTTATTTGTATATCTGTATGGTTACTCCTCACTTTAACAGGAGTTGTTTATTTAAGATATTGGAAATAAGGCTTTCCTATATTTAGTGGGGGAACAGTGGTGGGGGAAATACTATAATAAAGTTCCCAACATTTTAGCAATTTCAGTTATCTAGATATTCTCAACCAGTATTTGATACATTAGTTATTCCAATAATGAACAGTGGTTATTACACAACACCCAAGATTAATGTGGAACGTAGAAACAATCTACTTCTCAATTCCAAAATTTATTATTTAAACACATCATCATCAAAATTTGTAAATGTTGGAATTGGTTTGAGTGATTTTTTACCAAAAGTTATTATTGGTGGACAACAAGGATTCCGGATAACTTTAAATGAAGAAGATTGGAAGAATTTACTAAGATATCAAGGTATTATTGTGAATTATTTTTATTCATATCTTGAAGATCAGAGTCCTATTAAATTGGATAATATAACAATATATTTGGAAAAATACAACCACCAACCCATAGTAAAACTGCAAGAAAATGGTGGTTATTATATTTGTTTGTCTTCTGATTCTATAGACAAACTGTGGGAATTACAGGAAATTATTGATTACAGAATTCAAATATATAAAAGGCAAGAGTTCAAGAAATATTTTAATGTGTTTTTGTCTTTGAATAATCAATCTTCAAATTTGTTTACAAATATCTACAACACTTTAAATCCTCCTCAGAACCCAAATAGTGAAAATGTGTGTACCATGTTGGAACTAATGAGAGTCTATCCCGACGAATTGGAACTTAAATTATCAAGAAATGGAACAAAGAGAAAATTTTTCGAAGAAGTGTGTGACTTTCAACGAGAATCAAAATAAAATCCACATACTAATAGCATGGGATTTTGCCTATCGAAACGCTAGGAAATGTAAATGGGAAAAAAAACTATTTAGATATGTTAAGATTTAAAAATAAAATTAAATATTGTGAAAATATTTTTTCTACAATTTTAACGAAAACCATAGAAATCTTATTTATAATGAAAGGTTTAGTGATATGAATTATTAAAAATAAACATATATGTAAATTTAAATTGGTTTTTTATTTTAATATTACAATATATCTTTTTTTAAAATCCACGAATTGTGAACTTTGTCAAATCCTAACCATTTAACAAAAACTCTATTTTCTTTTTTTCTTAAAATCCTCTCTACTAAATATGCATCGGGATGTTTTACTTCCTGCAACTCTTCTGAATAAAAACTTCCTTTAATATCTTCATTATTACCATCTTTTAATAGGTAGGTAGTTGGGTTAGTAAGCTGGACTTTTCTTATTTGAAAGATTTCAGTGGACCAATTTGATGTATAACCTTTGTCAAATGCCTCCCGCTGCTTAGATATTCTAACAAAGTCGTTTTCTTTAAGGTTAAAGATTGTGAAAATATTTTTTCTTCAATTTTGAGTAAAAAACCATAGAAATCTAATTTTTAATGAAAGATTTATTGATGTGAATTATAAATAATAAAGATATATTTATATTTGAATTTTTGTTTTATTTTTTATTATATATTACAACACATCTTTTTTTAAAATCCATGAATTGTGAGATTTGTCAAATCCTAACCATTTAACAAAGACTCTATTTCCTTTCCTTCTTAAAATTTTTTCTACTAAATATGCATCCGGATGCTTTACTTTCTGCAACTCTTCAGAATAAAAACTTCCTTTAATATCCTCATTATTAGCATCTTTTAGGAGGTAAGTAGTTGGGTTTGTAAGCTGTACTTTTCTTATTTGAAAGATTTCTGTAGACCAATTCGGAGTATATCCTTTATCGAATGCTTCTCTTTGCTTTGATATTCTAACAAAGTCGTTTTCTTTAAGCTTGGTGTGCTTAAAGTCAATAGTTTTCTTATAAGTAAACGAATTTAATAATATTTTTTCTTCATTTTTCCTATTAATTTCGCTAGGTTTGTGCCCTGTAGTTCTGTGAACGGTGTTATTGTATTTTTCAACTATAATGGGTAAAATATTATACCACTTATAATTTCCCTGATTACTAAAATATTTCCACATAATGTTTTTTAAAGTTCGATTAACCCGCTCCACAATACTAGATTTTAAATTGGAAAAACTACTATAATGATTAATGTTATAATCATTCATTAGTTTTTGAAAGTCTCTGTTGTAAAATTCTTTTTTTCCCAGATCTGTTTGCAAATTGACAGGTTTCGTGGTTTTATCTAAAATTTTTTTCATTGCTGTTGTTACATCTACCCCCCTTTTGGTTTTTAGTGGTTCGACCCAAACATATTTTGTAAAAGCATTTATTATAACTAAAATATATCTATTTGATTTATTAAATCTAGCATAAGGCTGCATTTCAACTAAATCAACTTGCCATAAGTCGTCTAAACCCTTTACAATCGTTCTTCTTCTCTGATAATTTTTTCTAGCAGGTTTATGTAATTCTTCAACAATAGTTTCTTTTATATTTTCCTTCATGTTACTTTGTTCATACTAATCCATTTTGCTAAATATCTCACTTAAATATCAATTAATTATTTTTCAACTTTTAATTTTATCAGCTATATCTTTGATTTTTTTAACATTATCGTCAACCTTTGCAAAATCCTCTCCAAATTTTTTTAAAGCTGTCGAATTTTCTGAAATCTTTACTTTCAATTCATTAACCACAGATTTCATACCAGCGAACTCATCTTTATTTGTTTTGTCAAATTCCTTGAACTTATAGTCTATAAGATCTTTAACAGCCTTGTCAAGTTCTTTGATTTTATTTTCAAAATCTTTAAACTTTTCGTCTGCATTGGTTACAATATTGGTTAATGTTTCTACCAGATCATTTTTTATTGTCGATATTTCCTCCTCTATTCTAGCTTTCAATTCTTTTTCAAGATTTTTTAACTGGTTTAATATATCATCGATTTTTTCAATATCCAAATTTTCTTTTTTGCGTTCCTCAACTATAGTTTGCAATTTCACATTTAAATTTTGTATCTCTGTTGAAACTTTCCCATCTACATTGGTTTTATATTCTGATTCTAAATTATGTAATTTTGTCAAAACTTCTTCAATTTTTTCACTATTTTTTGTGATATTATCAAATTGTTGGTTATTTGAAATTTTCTCTATATTTTCTGATTTGTTCCGTCAACAATATTATTTTTTTTTTGAGAAATCATCATTTGTTTTTTTTATAAGTTTCGTTAATTTTTTGTTCCAACGACTTAATATTTTCAGTATCATTTTTATGAACAATAAAATGAAGTTTTAAAGATCTATCAACTTTCTCAATATTTTTATTCATATCATCATGCACCTTCGTAAAATTTTCAACTTCCTGTGAAACTCTATTATTGAGCAAATCAGTAAAAGTTTGAAATTTCTTAACCATATTTTTATTAACATCATTTTCTACTTTTTCTGATGTAACCCTAATTATTTCATTTTTCAGTTCTTGTCCTGAGCTATCCAACGCCTCATATTTCTGTTTAATTATTTTTATGTCGTCTTCATGTTTTGAAATTTTTATAATTTGGTCTAGTTGTTCCGGAATAATTTTATCTTCGAATATTTTCATCTTTTTTGCAACGTTCTGTATATCCTCATTATTGTCGCTAACTCTTTTATCAAGATTTTTGACGTCTGTTTTTAAATCGGATTGCAAATTTTCAATTATTTTGTTTTCAACATATTTTGTATCACTCTTAAAATCTTTAAATATTTTACTTTCAATATTTGAACTTATTGATTTTTCAATAGAAGGAATAAAAGAGTAAATGTAATGTTTTAAACTGTGAGATCCAAACTTATTAACCGCCATGTTATAAATGCATTAATTATTCTGAAACATGAATTTATATGATAACATCAGCTTCTTTGAGTTCTTCTATAATGGAAATAATTTCATTATAGTGTCCCGTGTGACCTGCAAACATAGATGATACTAATAAACGCAATCTATCAACCAATTCATTAACATCATTCCAATATACGTAGTCTGTATTAGGTTTATTAATTTTTAAACTTAAACTACCACCTTGTGTGGTTGGTTTATTAGATCTGGTTTGTCTAGGATTAGTTGCAAGCACACCTTGAAACAAATTCTGAAGGGGATTAATAGTTCTAGTTTTTGTGATGCCTTTTCTTTGTAAATATGGTCCTATTATTGTAATATACTTGTGTGAAGCGTTTCCTTGAACCTGCTCATCAGGATTGTAATTTCTACGATATGCGTTAGTTCTTTTTAAAATATCCATATAATTATCGAGATCTCTTTGAGTGTAGCCTCTAGGTTCTTTTTTAAATAACAATTCATATAATCCGGTTGTTCCAGGATATTTTACTCCAACCACTTGTATATTTTTACCAATAATCTGAACAGGTACTTGTGTTAAACCCAGATAAAATTTTTCACTTTCATAATCGTGAATTATTCCGTATTGATGATCGAATTTGTGTTCTGTGTCCCTTACACCACCATCAATATACTGACGAGGAAGATTATCAAATTGATCCAACCAGGTAGTGTATGCTTCTGAATTAATGAAAGTATTTATTGTTTGTTTAGTTTGTTCTAATATATCAGAGAGATTGTGAGGTGTTGTCTCAGATCCTTGTGAAGATTTTGTTGTTTCTGCTACAGTGCTTGTTCGAAGGAAAGATGGTCCTTGGGTTGTAGTTAGATCGCTATGAAAAAATGATGGAGTTTCATATGGAAGATTTGGAGTTTTTCCCGTTTTTTTGCCCTTTTGTGGAGTTGATGTGCTAGCAAAGATATTTCTCCCTGGTGTTGATATGTCAGCGAACGAATGTTTTGGCGGTGTTGATGATTCATAAAATTTTTTAATTGGAGATTGAAACTCTTCACTAATATCTCTTAGTTCACTTTTCCCAAGTGTTGACACTAGTTTTTGTAGTGGTTCTGTAATTGGTTTATATGTTTCTTCCAGTTTAGCTTGAGTCTCAAATTCAGCATTTTTTAAACTTTGATATTTTTGTTTAACAGCCTTTCTTGATTTAACAAGTTCTCTCGCCAATTGTTCATTCATAATTGAAATGTTGCCAAGTTTTAATCTATTTTTATAAATAAATATACGAATCGAATCCTTTTCTATACCTACCCATCATAATATTAGAATCTTTGTCTATTACTAGAAATCCAAATTTATCTTTCCAACATAATAAACAGAATTCTTTAAATTTATTAAACGACATATCGACATTAACATGATCATCATAAATATGTTTTAAATTTGTGTTGTCTTGCTGAAATATAATAATTAAATTTGCATTATCTCGTATCAACTGTTTCGGAATAGATGAGTATGTTTGACATAAATAAAAACAATCAGTATTCTTATGTCTTCCGAAACAAAAATAATCCTTTACTATGGTTTGGTTACAACAAACTATGTCATCAAATATTACTACAGAGTTTGATTTTATGTCTTGTGGTGAAATAATATTTTCTTCACTGTCTGACGTTGAGAAACCAATTTCTTTTAAAGGTTTAAAAAAGTGTCTTTAAATATTCATATTTAGGTTGATATAAAGACTTAGAATAAATATATAAATTCTCAAAACGTAAACCATTAGGATCTTCAATTAGGCTTATTATGACATTGGTTTTACCACATCCCGAAGGACCTACTATTAATCCTCTTTTACTGTTTCCTTCAAACAATTTTCCATGTTTTCTAAAATTATTTGATAAAGAATCGCGATTTTTAATTTTTAAAGAAAATGGTTGTTTTTCAATTCTCATCATATATATTTTGACTTTTTCGACAACACTAGTCATTTGTGTCAACACCTTCGTAATATATAATGTTTAAATCACATCGTAAACAACATGTTTTCAAAACAAAACGCGAAAAAAGAGGAGATGGTTTTTTTTAAACACTTTAATAAATAAATTACCACTTGAACTACACTTATCGGGTTATAATTTTTGTGGGCCGGGGACAAATTTAGAAAAAAGACTTATAAGGGGTGATAAAGGAATTAATCCATTAGACGAAGCCTGCAAAGAGCATGACATTTCTTACTCCCAATCGAATGATATAAATATAAGACATTCTGCGGATAAATTATTATCTGAAAAGGCTTTGGCGAGGTTGAAAGCTGCTGATTCAAGTTTTGGAGAAAAAACTTCTGCTCTAGGAATCGCAACAGCAATGAAAGTAAAGAGAAAATTAGGAATGGGACTTAAAAAAAAGAGAAAAACAACACAAAAAAAATATCGTGCAGGACGAGGAATGTCATTATCTAAAGCTATATCGAAAGCTAGAAAGGGAATTATGGGAAAACAATTTCAAAGTTTAAATGATAGTATCAAAACAGCTCTTAAGTCAATAGGAAAGAGAGGGAAGCGTGTAAATTTTAAGACAAGGGTAATACCCATTCCCAAGACAGGGGGATTTTTACCTCTTATACCCATATTTGCTGGTTTGTCTGCTTTGGGTGCACTTGGAGGAGGAGCTGCTGGTATTGCAAAAGCTGTAAATGATGCGAGATCAGCCAAAGAAAAATTATCTGAAGCTAAACGACATAATCAAATGATGGAATCTATTGCAATTGGAAAAAGAGGAAGTGGTTTGTTTCTAAAACCTTATAAAACAGGATGCGGATTGTTTTTAAAACCATATTCAAAAAACTGCTAAATTATATACCTCGGAATCCGCTTACAAATTATGATCTAATAAAGTATGCCAAATTTTTACAAATTCCATATTTTCGAGGTGTATTTATGAGGAATAAATTACCTAAAAGGATTCAGACACATGAATGTGACATTGTTAATCTGGATAGCTATAGTGGTAAAGGTACTCATTGGACAGCATATATAAAAAAAGGAAAAAAAATAATTTACTTTGATAGTTATGGTAATTTACGCCCCCCATCTGAGTTAAATTCATATTTTTATAGTGACAATAATAAAAATATTATAACATACAATTATAACAAACATCAAACTTTTAACCAAACAAATTGTGGTCAACTTTGTTTAAAATTTCTTTATAATAACATATAATTAATAATCTTACTTCAGTCTCTACAAGAATATTAAAGGGATATGTCATATAGTTTGGTTATTACTGGTAATTCTCCTAGTTTAACGGTAGAATTTAATCCTGCTATATATCTAGAAGAAGATGCCGAGTATGTTGTTGGACTAGTAAATTTTGAAACATTTAATGCAATACCAAATATTGACGCGTTTAATAATAGAATGATTTTTGATAATAATTATGTATTTTTGATACCTGAAGGAAGCTATGAATTGGATGATCTAAATAAATATATACGTGATAAGTGTAGTAAAAGAGGTATTCAATTTAACATGTTCGCAAATAATAACACTTTACACACACATCTTGTGTCGTCAGTGGGTGTAATATTTAATGAGGCAACAATTGGTAAATTATTAGGTTTTACACATAAAAGATTAGAGCCGAATGTAGAACATATATCAGACAATCCTGCGGAGATTATTAAAATAAATTCTATAAATATCGATTGTAGTATTGCTGAAGGATCATATCTTAACGGTAAACCTGTTCATATAATACATCAATTTTTTCCCAATGTTGCTCCCCGGTTTTAAAATAATAGAATCACCACAAAACGTCATATATTTTCCAGTAACCGTAAAAACCATAGATAAAATTACTATTAAAATAATAGATCAAGAAGGTGAACTTGTTAATTTTAGAGGAGAAGTACTAACGTTAAGGCTACATCTTAAAAAAAATTCATGAACAATGGTAATCCTCTATCACAAAAAACCATCCAACATTAATATGCTTACTAAGTCTAATATAAAAAAGCTTAAAAAGAAAGGAGACAAACATATTTTATTTAGTAATAAATCAAACACACAAAGGATAACACCTTCTAATAGACAATTTCTGAAAAGTTTGGGTTTTAAACTAAAACAGTAATGGAATATCTTAACGTAAAAGAAAACATTTTATTTGATGAATCCATTTTAAGTTGGGAAGTACTTTCTTTTGATCCTTTTAATCCTACAAAATTAGGATCAAATGATGAAATAAGAATTTCTTTACAACAAACTGGCAAATATCCATTGCCATGCAAGAGTGAGATTTATTTAGAACTACAAGTTACGAAAGAGGATGGTAAAACTCCCCTAACGAACACGGTTTTAATCAATAATGCTCCTGCATTCTTATTTAAAGAACTTCGTTATATTTTAAATGGTGTCACTATCGATTCTGTTCGAGATGTTGGTACAACTTCAACACTTAAGGGTTATATATCTTACAATAAAAATGAAAGCACAAAATTAGAAAATGCCGGGTGGTATCCAAATATGAAAACAGGAGAAAAAATTATGACCGATGATAAAGGAAATGTTTCTCTATGTATTCCTTTAAAGATGTACTCAGGATTTTTTGAAGATTATAATAAAATCATTTTGAATTCACAACAAGAACTTATTTTAATAAGGAGTAATGATGATACTAATGCTCTAGTATCAACTACAGAGGATGAAAAACCCAAAATTACAATAACAAAGCTATGTTGGCGTGTACCTCATCTTACCGTAGCCATCCCGCAAGAACTGGCACTTACGAAACTTATCGACAAAAATAATGATATACTAATTACTTTCCGAAGTTGGGAATTGGTTGAATATCCAGAACTATTGGAAACTACAAGACACAACTGGCCTGTAAAAAGTTCAACTAAGGTTGAAACACCGCGTCATGTTTTAGTTGCTTTCCAAACCAATAGACGAGGAAACATAAAATCTGATATGAGTAAATTTGATCATTGTGAACTAAGAAATATAAATCTGTTTTTAAATTCGGAAAGATATCCTTATAACGATCTTCAACTTGATTTTAATAATAACAAGTTTGCTACATTATATGATGAAATGTTTTCTGAATTTCGTCAGTTATATTATAATCTGCCAACAGAACCAATTTTTAATCCCATGGAATTTAAGGAACGTGCGCCTATTGTTTATATTAACTGTTCACATCAAAGAGATTTACTTCAGAATGGTCCGGTGACTTTAAGAATTGAATTCGAAACAAAGGAAAAAATTTCAGCTAAAACAACAGCATATTGTCTTATAATACATGATAAAATATTTAGCTATAATCCTTTAACGAAAATAGTCAAACAACTTTGAACTTAACCCCTCCACCAACTGAAAATTAAAATATTTATTATACATATAATATAAAAATAAATCAGTTTTGATTATGTCTTCAACCCATCCAGTTATTTCCGAAGACGTTAAAATTTTACAATTTCAACAAAGATTACACTCTTTCATTAAGGATTTAGAAGCGTTGAAGAAACAAATAGACGATTATTCCGAAAAAACTTTTATGTTCAAAATTTTTTCGGATTTAAAAATTAATTAAGATTTTTAAAATTATGAGTGTCAACCTTTGCAAAATCCTCTCCAAATTTTTTTAAAGCTGTCGAATTTTCTGAAATCTTTACTTTCAATTCATTAACCACAGATTTCATACCAGCGAACTCATCTTTATTTGTTTTGTCAAATTCCTTGAACTTATAGTCTATAAGATCTTTAACAGCCTTGTCAAGTTCTTTGATTTTATTTTCAAAATCTTTAAACTTTTCGTCTGCATTGGTTACAATATTGGTTAATGTTTCTACCAGATCATTTTTTATTGTCGATATTTCCTCCTCTATTCTAGCTTTCAATTCTTTTTCAAGATTTTTTAACTGGTTTAATATATCATCGATTTTTTCAATATCCAAATTTTCTTTTTTGCGTTCCTCAACTATAGTTTGCAATTTCACATTTAAATTTTGTATCTCTGTTGAAACTTTCCCATCTACATTGGTTTTATATTCTGATTCTAAATTATGTAATTTTGTCAAAACTTCTTCAATTTTTTCACTATTTTTTGTGATATTATCAAATTGTTGGTTATTTGAAATTTTCTCTATATTTCTGATTTGTTCCGTCAACAATATTATTTTTTTTGAGAAATCATCATTTGTTTTTTTATAAGTTTCGTTAATTTTTTGTTCCAACGACTTAATATTTTCAGTATCATTTTTATGAACAATAAAATGAAGTTTTAAAGATCTATCAACTTTCTCAATATTTTTATTCATATCATCATGCACCTTCGTAAAATTTTCAACTTCCTGTGAAACTCTATTATTGAGCAAATCAGTAAAAGTTTGAAATTTCTTAACCATATTTTTATTAACATCATTTTCTACTTTTTCTGATGTAACCCTAATTATTTCATTTTTCAGTTCTTGTCCTGAGCTATCCAACGCCTCATATTTCTGTTTAATTATTTTTATGTCGTCTTCATGTTTTGAAATTTTTATAATTTGGTCTAGTTGTTCCGGAATAATTTTATCTTCGAATATTTTCATCTTTTTTGCAACGTTCTGTATATCCTCATTATTGTCGCTAACTCTTTTATCAAGATTTTTGACGTCTGTTTTTAAATCGGATTGCAAATTTTCAATTATTTTGTTTTCAACATATTTTGTATCACTCTTAAAATCTTTAAATATTTTACTTTCAATATTTGAACTTATTGATTTTTCAATAGAAGGAATAAAAGAGTAAATGTAATGTTTTAAACTGTGAGATCCAAACTTATTAACCGCCATGTTATAAATGCATTAATTATTCTGAAACATGAATTTATATGATAACATCAGCTTCTTTGAGTTCTTCTATAATGGAAATAATTTCATTATAGTGTCCCGTGTGACCTGCAAACATAGATGATACTAATAAACGCAATCTATCAACCAATTCATTAACATCATTCCAATATACGTAGTCTGTATTAGGTTTATTAATTTTTAAACTTAAACTACCACCTTGTGTGGTTGGTTTATTAGATCTGGTTTGTCTAGGATTAGTTGCAAGCACACCTTGAAACAAATTCTGAAGGGGATTAATAGTTCTAGTTTTTGTGATGCCTTTTCTTTGTAAATATGGTCCTATTATTGTAATATACTTGTGTGAAGCGTTTCCTTGAACCTGCTCATCAGGATTGTAATTTCTACGATATGCGTTAGTTCTTTTTAAAATATCCATATAATTATCGAGATCTCTTTGAGTGTAGCCTCTAGGTTCTTTTTTAAATAACAATTCATATAATCCGGTTGTTCCAGGATATTTTACTCCAACCACTTGTATATTTTTACCAATAATCTGAACAGGTACTTGTGTTAAACCCAGATAAAATTTTTCACTTTCATAATCGTGAATTATTCCGTATTGATGATCGAATTTGTGTTCTGTGTCCCTTACACCACCATCAATATACTGACGAGGAAGATTATCAAATTGATCCAACCAGGTAGTGTATGCTTCTGAATTAATGAAAGTATTTATTGTTTGTTTAGTTTGTTCTAATATATCAGAGAGATTGTGAGGTGTTGTCTCAGATTCTTGTGAAGATTTTGTTGTTTCTGCTACAGTGCTTGTTCGAAGGAAAGATGGTCCTTGGGTTGTAGTTAGATCGCTATGAAAAAATGATGGAGTTTCATATGGAAGATTTGGAGTTTTTCCCGTTTTTTTGCCCTTTTGTGGAGTTGATGTGCTAGCAAAGATATTTCTCCCTGGTGTTGATATGTCAGCGAACGAATGTTTTGGCGGTGTTGATGATTCATAAAATTTTTTAATTGGAGATTGAAACTCTTCACTAATATCTCTTAGTTCACTTTTCCCAAGTGTTGACACTAGTTTTTGTAGTGGTTCTGTAATTGGTTTATATGTTTCTTCCAGTTTAGCTTGAGTCTCAAATTCAGCATTTTTTAAACTTTGATATTTTTGTTTAACAGCCTTTCTTGATTTAACAAGTTCTCTCGCCAATTGTTCATTCATAATTGAAATGTTGCCAAGTTTTAATCTATTTTTATAAATAAATATACGAATCGAATCCTTTTCTATACCTACCCATCATAATATTAGAATCTTTGTCTATTACTAGAAATCCAAATTTATCTTTCCAACATAATAAACAGAATTCTTTAAATTTATTAAACGACATATCGACATTAACATGATCATCATAAATATGTTTTAAATTTGTGTTGTCTTGCTGAAATATAATAATTAAATTTGCATTATCTCGTATCAACTGTTTCGGAATAGATGAGTATGTTTGACATAAATAAAAACAATCAGTATTCTTATGTCTTCCGAAACAAAAATAATCCTTTACTATGGTTTGGTTACAACAAACTATGTCATCAAATATTACTACAGAGTTTGATTTTATGTCTTGTGGTGAAATAATATTTTCTTCACTGTCTGACGTTGAGAAACCAATTTCTTTTAAAGGTTTAAAAAGTGTCTTTAAATATTCATATTTAGGTTGATATAAAGACTTAGAATAAATATATAAATTCTCAAAACGTAAACCATTAGGATCTTCAATTAGGCTTATTATGACATTGGTTTTACCACATCCCGAAGGACCTACTATTAATCCTCTTTTACTGTTTCCTTCAAACAATTTTCCATGTTTTCTAAAATTATTTGATAAAGAATCGCGATTTTTAATTTTTAAAGAAAATGGTTGTTTTTCAATTCTCATCATATATATTTGACTTTTTCGACAACACTAGTCATTTGTGTCAACACCTTCGTAATATATAATGTTTAAATCACATCGTAAACAACATGTTTTCAAAACAAAACGCGAAAAAAGAGGAGATGGTTTTTTAAACACTTTAATAAATAAATTACCACTTGAACTACACTTATCGGGTTATAATTTTTGTGGGCCGGGGACAAATTTAGAAAAAAGACTTATAAGGGGTGATAAAGGAATTAATCCATTAGACGAAGCCTGCAAAGAGCATGACATTTCTTACTCCCAATCGAATGATATAAATATAAGACATTCTGCGGATAAATTATTATCTGAAAAGGCTTTGGCGAGGTTGAAAGCTGCTGATTCAAGTTTTGGAGAAAAAACTTCTGCTCTAGGAATCGCAACAGCAATGAAAGTAAAGAGAAAATTAGGAATGGGACTTAAAAAAAAGAGAAAAACAACACAAAAAAAATATCGTGCAGGACGAGGAATGTCATTATCTAAAGCTATATCGAAAGCTAGAAAGGGAATTATGGGAAAACAATTTCAAAGTTTAAATGATAGTATCAAAACAGCTCTTAAGTCAATAGGAAAGAGAGGGAAGCGTGTAAATTTTAAGACAAGGGTAATACCCATTCCCAAGACAGGGGGATTTTTACCTCTTATACCCATATTTGCTGGTTTGTCTGCTTTGGGTGCACTTGGAGGAGGAGCTGCTGGTATTGCAAAAGCTGTAAATGATGCGAGATCAGCCAAAGAAAAATTATCTGAAGCTAAACGACATAATCAAATGATGGAATCTATTGCAATTGGAAAAAGAGGAAGTGGTTTGTTTCTAAAACCTTATAAAACAGGATGCGGATTGTTTTTAAAACCATATTCAAAAAACTGCTAAATTATATACCTCGGAATCCGCTTACAAATTATGATCTAATAAAGTATGCCAAATTTTTACAAATTCCATATTTTCGAGGTGTATTTATGAGGAATAAATTACCTAAAAGGATTCAGACACATGAATGTGACATTGTTAATCTGGATAGCTATAGTGGTAAAGGTACTCATTGGACAGCATATATAAAAAAAGGAAAAAAAATAATTTACTTTGATAGTTATGGTAATTTACGCCCCCCATCTGAGTTAAATTCATATTTTTATAGTGACAATAATAAAAATATTATAACATACAATTATAACAAACATCAAACTTTTAACCAAACAAATTGTGGTCAACTTTGTTTAAAATTTCTTTATAATAACATATAATTAATAATCTTACTTCAGTCTCTACAAGAATATTAAAGGGATATGTCATATAGTTTGGTTATTACTGGTAATTCTCCTAGTTTAACGGTAGAATTTAATCCTGCTATATATCTAGAAGAAGATGCCGAGTATGTTGTTGGACTAGTAAATTTTGAAACATTTAATGCAATACCAAATATTGACGCGTTTAATAATAGAATGATTTTTGATAATAATTATGTATTTTTGATACCTGAAGGAAGCTATGAATTGGATGATCTAAATAAATATATACGTGATAAGTGTAGTAAAAGAGGTATTCAATTTAACATGTTCGCAAATAATAACACTTTACACACACATCTTGTGTCGTCAGTGGGTGTAATATTTAATGAGGCAACAATTGGTAAATTATTAGGTTTTACACATAAAAGATTAGAGCCGAATGTAGAACATATATCAGACAATCCTGCGGAGATTATTAAAATAAATTCTATAAATATCGATTGTAGTATTGCTGAAGGATCATATCTTAACGGTAAACCTGTTCATATAATACATCAATTTTTTCCCAATGTTGCTCCCGGTTTTAAAATAATAGAATCACCACAAAACGTCATATATTTTCCAGTAACCGTAAAAACCATAGATAAAATTACTATTAAAATAATAGATCAAGAAGGTGAACTTGTTAATTTTAGAGGAGAAGTACTAACGTTAAGGCTACATCTTAAAAAAAATTCATGAACAATGGTAATCCTCTATCACAAAAAACCATCCAACATTAATATGCTTACTAAGTCTAATATAAAAAAGCTTAAAAAGAAAGGAGACAAACATATTTTATTTAGTAATAAATCAAACACACAAAGGATAACACCTTCTAATAGACAATTTCTGAAAAGTTTGGGTTTTAAACTAAAACAGTAATGGAATATCTTAACGTAAAAGAAAACATTTTATTTGATGAATCCATTTTAAGTTGGGAAGTACTTTCTTTTGATCCTTTTAATCCTACAAAATTAGGATCAAATGATGAAATAAGAATTTCTTTACAACAAACTGGCAAATATCCATTGCCATGCAAGAGTGAGATTTATTTAGAACTACAAGTTACGAAAGAGGATGGTAAAACTCCCCTAACGAACACGGTTTTAATCAATAATGCTCCTGCATTCTTATTTAAAGAACTTCGTTATATTTTAAATGGTGTCACTATCGATTCTGTTCGAGATGTTGGTACAACTTCAACACTTAAGGGTTATATATCTTACAATAAAAATGAAAGCACAAAATTAGAAAATGCCGGGTGGTATCCAAATATGAAAACAGGAGAAAAAATTATGACCGATGATAAAGGAAATGTTTCTCTATGTATTCCTTTAAAGATGTACTCAGGATTTTTTGAAGATTATAATAAAATCATTTTGAATTCACAACAAGAACTTATTTTAATAAGGAGTAATGATGATACTAATGCTCTAGTATCAACTACAGAGGATGAAAAACCCAAAATTACAATAACAAAGCTATGTTGGCGTGTACCTCATCTTACCGTAGCCATCCCGCAAGAACTGGCACTTACGAAACTTATCGACAAAAATAATGATATACTAATTACTTTCCGAAGTTGGGAATTGGTTGAATATCCAGAACTATTGGAAACTACAAGACACAACTGGCCTGTAAAAAGTTCAACTAAGGTTGAAACACCGCGTCATGTTTTAGTTGCTTTCCAAACCAATAGACGAGGAAACATAAAATCTGATATGAGTAAATTTGATCATTGTGAACTAAGAAATATAAATCTGTTTTTAAATTCGGAAAGATATCCTTATAACGATCTTCAACTTGATTTTAATAATAACAAGTTTGCTACATTATATGAAATGTTTTCTGAATTTCGTCAGTTATATTATAATCTGCCAACAGAACCAATTTTTAATCCCATGGAATTTAAGGAACGTGCGCCTATTGTTTATATTAACTGTTCACATCAAAGAGATTTACTTCAGAATGGTCCGGTGACTTTAAGAATTGAATTCGAAACAAAGGAAAAAAATTTCAGCTAAAACAACAGCATATTGTCTTATAATACATGATAAAATATTTAGCTATAATCCTTTAACGAAAATAGTCAAACAACTTTGAACTTAACCCCTCCACCAACTGAAAATTAAAATATTTATTATACATATAATATAAAAATAAATCAGTTTTGATTATGTCTTCAACCCATCCAGTTATTTCCGAAGACGTTAAAATTTTACAATTTCAACAAAGATTACACTCTTTCATTAAGGATTTAGAAGCGTTGAAGAAACAAATAGACGATTATTCCGAAAAAACTTTTATGTTCAAAATTTTTTCGGATTTAAAAATTAATTAAGATTTTTAAAATTATGAGTGTGAGACTAATTCTGGACATACAAGGATTCAAAGATGAAAAAAATAAATTTATACCTAAAGAATTAGCAGCTTATGATGGCAATAGGATAAGCCACTTTATATTTAAACAACCATTTGCATTAAATTTACTTTCTCCAGAATTACATAAACAAGCCGTTTGGTTGATGAAATGTCATCACTGCATTAACTGGAATGAAGGATACACCCCTCTTCATTGTTTTGCTGACATTATGAAAAAACTTACTAAGGATGTCCAATTTATTTATGTTAAAGGAAATGAAAAAGCAGAATACCTTAAGAAATATTCATCCAGTCCTATAATTGAAATAGATAATGAACCCTCTATTAGAGCTTTAACACCAAAATGTTTTTATCACTCAAAGTCAAAATCTATATGTGCTTTATCAAATGTATTTTTTTTGTATGACAATTTTTTTATGAATGAATAAAACAACTTAAATATGAAATAAATATTGTTTAATTTCTATTATACATTGTTACATTGTTACATTTTCTTTTTCTAAATATTGTTCAATTAATCTAATATATTCATATAATTCTAACAATCTAAACTCTAACAATAATTTTTTTAAGTCTTTTGTTTTCAAGTAAAAAATACATGAATTAGCAGCATTTCGACAAAGTTTAATATGATCTGTTAGTTCAAAATATATTGACCAATCTTGTGCTTCATGATCTCCTCCTATATCTCGATAATAATGGGAACAAGCCTCTGACATAATACACTCTTCATATATCTCCTTAACTAATTCCTCCATTATCAGAAAATAACTCTATCATCTCAGCACGAAATTGTTCTCTTTCAACTTCACGGATGTAATTTAATGTTGTTGGATCTTCTATATAACCTTTCAAATGTGTAATTTCTTTATGGAAACCACTTTTTTCCAACTCCTTTATGAATTCTAAAATGTCTTCATTTTTGAAATATTTTATACAAGCATCTATCCCTTTTGAATAAATATCAATTATATTATTATAAAAACGGGGCTTTTTCTTGAGAGCTATGTCTAGCATAAAAAACCTGTTCCTCAGCCAAATCACAAAATGTAAAATACAAGTGTAGAATTTGTTTTTCTAATTCACTGCAAGATTCTTCTTCTTCTGCAGACATTATTTACACGTGTTATTGAAGAGAACTGAATAAGCTAATCGTTCTGGACTTTCTTATATCATGAAATTCTTACCCCTTCCACTTATATGCAAATTTATTTTTATTAGAATTTGTGGGAATGTTGATGGGAGACGGAGGAGGCAAAATTTCAACTCTCGGAGGCAATCATTTCACCTCTCGGAGTGTCTCCGAGAGGCGAAATGATTGCCTCTCGGAGGCAAAATTTTGCCTCCTCCTCCTCCTCCTCCCTGCATTCCCACAAATACACTACTGACTCGGCCACACATTTCGACGGAAACGGCCGCTATCTCTCTTTCAATATTGGCTCTGAGCTCCTCTAACGACGCAGGCTTGTTAGCATAGACCAATGATTTAACGTACCCCCATAAAAAGAAGTCTAAAGGTGTTAAATCACACGAACTAGGCGGCCATTCGACGGGACCATTTCTCGAGATAACACGTTCACCGAATTTAGATTGTAGTAAGTTGATTGTTACACCCGCTGTGTGGCTTGTGGCGCCGTCTTGTTGAAACCACATATCATTAATGTCTAGCCCATGCAATTGATCAAAGAAATAACGTTGCAACATGCCTCTGTAGCGATCTCCATTGACTGTAACGTGACGGTTATTTTCATCAACGAAAAAGATCGGCCCAATGATACCACCGGCATGAAAACCGCACCAAACAGTAATTTTTTGTGGATAAAGTGATGTTTCTTCAAGCACATGAGGGTTTTCATCTGACCAATAACGCATATTCTGTTTGTTGACGAAGCCGTTTATCCAAAAATGCGCTTCATCACTAAAGATGATTTTGCGATGAAATTGGTCATCTTCTTCCAACATTTTTAGAGCCCAATTCGAGAACGTACGTCGCTTCATATGATCGAGTGGCTTTAGTTAACTTATAAGGGTGCAGGCCAAGATCCTTTCGCAAAATTCGCCATAGTGTGGTCTGAGCGATGCCTAATTCTTGAGAACGCCGTGAAATCGACTATTTTGGTTCGTTTGAGATGGACGCTTGAACGGCAGCAATATTCGGGCCACTTCGACCAACCCGTTGTCTCACTGGCACGGGAACATCCAGCAGCGAATATGTTAACTCAAATTTTTTCGCTAGACTATGAATTGCTTGTCTACTGGGGCAAGAATTACGACCAAAAATTGGCGTTAACACTCTTAAAGTTGCAGTCACCGACTCCAAATTTTGGTAGTAAATTTTAATTATTTGTAAACGTTGTTCGTTCGTGTACTTCACCATGATGAAAATCTTGACTTTACTGAATGTTTTGACGTTGACAGTTCGGTGATTGGCTTAAGGGTGCGTTCACAGTGAAATTTCAAAGTTGTCAAGTCCCAAATGGAAGACCCGATATATTTCTATAACTTTTGGTTTAAAATTTTCTATTAGGGTTATAACAAACAAGACTACATAATGGATGTTGGCTCTGAGGAAAGAAAGTTTTTCAGAGGGTTTATATATATATATATATATATATATATATATATATATATATATATATATATATATATATATATATATACAGACATGCAACGCCAAGATATCTTCTAGTGATCAATCCTTTGAAAAAGATGGAGGAGATTCCATCGAGACGTCAGCGAAACCGCACATCAAGGGACTTTAAGCTAACACGAGATACCCAAAAAGCCACTATGTATGTATATATGTACTGGCGTATCACCGTGGTATGATACAGTAGATTGTGCCTAAAACTGAAAAGTATACATACCATTAATCGGTGGCAATTTACGGCTACACGCCGACAGGTTTCTACCCCATGGATATATGGTTCAATATAAAACCACTGAAAATAAGCAAAGTCTGTATAAATGAACAAACGTATAGATGAATAAACAAAGTCCATAGAAGAATTGACAAATGACAGAATAGTATATACACATATATAGTTAAATTTAAGGATCTCAGAAAAAGTAATTTTTGAAAACGATTGAATTGAACTCTTACCAAAAGTGGATTTATATAAGGGATTATCGTATTTACTCTAACACGAGGGATGTTTTATTTCTAGAGAAAGTTGACCTTACATATAAACTGAACATAATATAAAATTAGCTACACTATAAACAGTAGGAATTGGATATTGTTTTATGGTTTTTTTAAACCTAAGATAAGCTCCTATTTTACAGCTACAAATCTTAAATTGATGTAACTAATAAGAATAAAAAGATTTCTTGAGAATAAACCATGTTGTTTAGAGTATCAAAAAAAAACAGAAATCAACAACTTGCAAGATAGTTCTAACTCGCTGGATAAATGACTTTTGATCTAAAAAGTGCGATAGAGTAACAGATCGACAATTTATAGGCAAGATAAGAAGAATCGCAAAAGATCCTACTGCTATTGTTGAAAATCCACCATCTACGAAACAAGTGGAAAACTACTGGAGAAGGGATTTTACGAATCAAAAAATATTGATCTATTTTAAAACCTACTATGCACTGTTCTATCAACATCAGATAGCGGTCCATCAATCATATCAGAAGAGGCTAGAAAGGTTGTACAAAGAATTAAGTACTTCCATTTTGGTGGAATAAAAATCGCTTGTACCCACTGACACTTTTTTAGAAGAACATATTCCAGCCAAGCCGCTTTGCAGGTTGTATATATCGGAGCAGCAAAATATAGCTGTACTTAACTGATATCTCATGAAATCATCTTAACAATATTTTTAGTATATTTAGGTTCACTGCTTATTTTATAAAAAAAAGTATTCCTAACTGGTCGTAGTACATTTCCCTTTTTAGATATATAGAGAATAATAAATGTTTTCCACCTTCTTTCTTTCGATAAATATTTTATTTGCTTACAAACTGTTGGCTAACGTGTTTGCATGCATGCCAAAAAGAAGAGAAAGTAATCACCGAAATAACTACAGGGAGAACAACCCGTATTTCTAATTAACTATAAATTAATCCTATTAGCTGAAAATTAAAAGAGGGAAACTAAAATAAATAGTCTAAGTGACTTTAATGGGAGAGTTGACATTTTTTTTTAAGATCAACAAAAATAATAATCCAGAGAACCTAGAAATATTAAAGCAAAAACAGAAAAAACTTTTTATGTTGTTCTTTAAAATTTCTTTATATTTATACACATTTGTAATACATTAAAATTCCGGGTTTCAATCCGTTCGTCTAACAGTGAATTTGCACGACGTTTCGCCAAAATCTCATTTGGCATTTTCAAGTGCTCCCGTTGCTGCTACTACTCGATACTGTGAACTTGCTGCTGCTGCCGCTCGAAGCTAACTCGACGAAGTTGGCTTCGAGCGGCAGCAGCAGCAAGATCACAGTATCGAGTAGCAGCAACAGCGGGAGCAATTGAAAATGCCAAATGAGATTTTGGCGAAACGTCGTGCAAATTCATTGTTAGGCGAACGAATAGAAACCCGGAATTTTAATATATTATATATATATATATATATATATATATATATATATATATATATAATTTACTCAGTAGTAGCATCGTTGAATATATAAATACAAGACTAGTACATGTAAACTTTATTTCCTGTAAACTATAAAATAAAATTTAAAAACATTTTTAAAAATCATCTATATCTTTAGTTAGGTGAACTATTAAGTCTAATCGTATTATCATTAATTTACTTTTTTACGGTAATCCAAGAAGTTAACGAATATAATATAAAACTCTCCACGTTTTAAATGTTAAATTTATTTGTTAACACCATCAACAAAATATGTTTTAAATATGCATATAAATTGTATTTAAAGTACGAGTGACTCTTCTCGACTCGAGCTTCTTTCATTAAATAATATTTGTCAAGGTTTATTTTGACCCTTGCCCCTAATTTACCTTAATTAATTACATTCACTTTGTCCTAAAATATAGCATATCTTTCAAGATACCAAGGATGACTTAAATAGCAAAGCATTTTTATGAGAGTGCTTTAAAGTCTGTTCTAATGAAAAAAGATAATCAACATAAATGTAATTAAGCTCTAAAAAAGGAAGACTATAACAGAAATTATTACTTAAACAACGCGTGACTCTAGATTGTAGTAAGAACCATAGTTTATAATTATTATTTATTATAATTTTTATGTGTTTTTCTGATGTTACACATATATTTAAGCTGAAAATCTGGACAAAAATATCGTCTTATTCGCTTTGAAATTATGAGATATTTGATTCTTGCCACACAAGCCTCCCTATACTGCATTACTTAGAGTCAAATATTTCTTATTGACTAATTTTTATCAACCACAGGTTACGTCTGAGTCTCCAATCAGGCGAACAGCTCTCTTCTGAATAGAATTCAACAAATACAGTGTATGTTTGGGAGCAGAGCTCCAAACAAGGGAGCGGTATTCCATTGTTAGTTGAATTTAAGTTTGGACAAAATTAGCAGTTGTTGTGGAGTATAACGTTTTCTATTTCGAAATAATATTTCCAGCTCTTAAAAAACTCTGTTTGCGATGGTTGCAACATGTTCATGACAAGACATATTTGCTTCCAAGCTAATGCCCAGTAATTTGATTGACGATGCTATGGGAATGCAGTTCTCCGACATAACTATGTTAGGTTCAGTAACGTTAACCTTTTTAGAAAAAAACTGCCTCCTGGGTTTTTAATGTTAAATTCTACTTGGTTACTGTCACCCCACGATAGAATTTCTTCCAGATCTTTGCTAAGTTGAACGACTTCCCGCTGTCTGTGGATATTTGCATGAGTAGCTGCAAAGGTGTAGTTTGGATTCCTAGTTCTTCCTAGTTTAAATGAGAATGAGAGTAGGAGACAGCATGGAACCTTGAAGCATACCGGCGTTGATAGTGAAGGTGTTAGGAAGAAATTCGTTGACTGCCATTCATAAAGAACTCGCTCTGAGGACATATTCTTCTTCTTCAAGTGCCGTCTCAAGGTTGGCAACCATCAACTGGAATTCTTCTCTATCTTGAACAAAACGGATAAGTGTGCTAGCCTCTTTAATATCAAACCACTGGGGCAGATTCCGCATCCATGAGAACTTTTTACGTCCGATGCCTCGTCTTTCTTCAATCTTTCCCTCTATAATCAGCTGCAGAAAACTATATTTAGCGTTTTTGATAATATGGCCAAAGTATGCTGCTTTTCTCTTTTTTACTGCAGTTAAAAGTTCCTGGTCCTTATTCATCCTCTCTAGGACTCCAACATTGGTTACTCGCTCTCGCTCGGTCCACGATATTCTCAACATTCGTCGGTACAGCCACATTTCAAATGAATCCAGACGTGACATGGTTCGTGCTTTTAATGTCCACCCCTCTACCCCATATAATAACGTAGAGAGTACATAGCATTTAGTGGCTCACCATTGAGTAGTCAGACATAAATCCCGGTTGCATATATATTTTAAAAAAAATATTTCGGGCCATTTCAACTTTACATTTAATTTCCTCATTAGGATCCCATTTATCGTTGAGCCAGCGCCCCAAGTACTTAAAGCTCTGTACTCTTTCAATGTCTTGCCTTCCTACTCGCAGTCCAACATTGTCGACCTTTGTCTTACTAATGATCATGAATTTTGTCTTCTTAATATTCATTCTGAGTCCATATCTTTGGCTGATGGTATTGACTCTGCCCGATATACATTGCAATTCTCCTTCATCATTAGCAAGGAGCACCGTATCGTCAGCATACCGGATGTTGTTGACAGGTTTCCCATTCACCTTTATGAGGACATATGAGAGCCTTAAACACAACTTTTTAGACACACCGTTAGAGCGTAGCTTAGCCAACAATCCATTGTGCCAAACATGGTCGAATGGCTTGGATATATCAAGTGCAACCGCTCGAGATTCTCCGAAATATTTAATTGCGTTTTTTTTATGGGTCTAGAACACGTGCTGAAGGGAAGTCCCTAAAGCGCTCCAGGAGCGGCACGTGTGCGGAAAAAGCGATTCACGTTGTTCTTGATTCGCTGTAAATTGTACTCGGTGGGAAACACAGCGCTGGGCAAATTATTCCAAAGGGATGACGTTCTCCATATAAAAGACTGCTTGAAAAGCGTTGTACGCGGAGTAACAAGCTGA
Organism: Pachyrhynchus sulphureomaculatus; assembly: GCA_019049505.1. Taxonomy (NCBI): domain Eukaryota; kingdom Metazoa; phylum Arthropoda; class Insecta; order Coleoptera; family Curculionidae; genus Pachyrhynchus; species Pachyrhynchus sulphureomaculatus. Next base: position 125,319,660 of record CM032447.1, read on the forward strand.
ACCTCATACGGATGTGAAGCACCAGTGCGACGTGTTTTTCTAACATGCACCGCTTTGGAAGGAATTAAGCGGGCTACATCCTTCGAACACTTTCCAAGAAAATACTTGTAGAACAGACTCAAATCGCCAACCGTTCTTCGACGAACAGCTCTTCTCTGTACAGAATCCAACAAATGCAGTGTATGTTTGGGAGCGGAGCCCCAAACATGGGAGCAGTATTCCATAGTTGGACGAATTTAAGCTTCGTAAATAATTAACAGTTGTTGTGGAGTGTGAAATTTTCCGGTTCGAAATAATATTCCCAACTTTTGAGAAGCTCTCCTTGCTATGCCTGCAACATGTTCATACCAGGACATATTTGCTCCCAAACTAATGTCCAACAAATTTAACGAGGATGCTAGGGGAACGGAGTGACCCGATATAACTATGTCGGGTTCAGCAATGTTAACTTTTTTAGAAAAAACTGCTTTAAATTCCACTTGGTTACTGTCACCCCAAGATAGAATTTCTTCCAGGTCTTTGTTAAGTTGAACGACCTCCCGCTGTCTGCGTATATTCGCCTGAGCAGCTGATATCCGAGCGTTTAAAGTGAACGAAGAGACGAGCGTACAGTCGTCTGCAAAGTTGTAGATTGGATTCCCGGTCTTTGCCAGCAGATCGTTAATGTTAATGAGAAAGAGAGTAGGAGACAGTATGGACGCACACCGGCGTTGATTGTGAAGGTGCCCTCTCAAGAAACATGAGAGCCACAAACAGAACTTTTCAGACATACCACAAGAGCGTAGCTTAGCCAACACTCCATCGTGCCAAACGCTGTCGAATGCCTTGGATATGTCAAGAGCAACCGTTCGAGATTCTCCAAAGTGTTCGATTGCGTTGTTCCAAACAAGTGTTACATAAGTTAGAAGATCTCCTGTTGATCTATGTTTACGAAAGCCATATTGGTGATCGCTAATAATATTGAATCGTTCAAGATATTTTAGAAGATGCTAATTGATAACCTTTTCCATGACTTTAGATATTATTGAAAGCAGTGCGACTGGTCGGTAGTTATTTGGCAAGCTCTTTTTGCCTTTTTTAGGTATCGGTGAACCGTGGCACATTTCCAGCAGGGCGGAAATATTCCCTTTCTGTAGGATAGCTTGAAAAGTCTACAGAAAACTGGTGTTAGTTCTCTTGCACAGTTTTTGAGAACCATGGCAGGTATTCCGTCCGCGCCAGAAGCCTTTTTCGTGTCTAGCTTCATTAAAATACGCTTTATGATCTGAAGACAACATCGGGCATCTTTGACTGCAATATGGGAATAGTAGGTGGTGTTTTTCCTTGGAAATCGACAGTAGAATGTAAAGCAAAGAGTTCAGCCAACAAGTTCGCTCTCTCAACAGGTGTGGTTGCAATGGAATTATCTGGTCGTGTGACTTGTGGTATGGTGGATTTGGTGAAATTTTGACTAACTGCCTTAGCGACTGACCAAAAGGACTTGGAATTGTTGGGACAAGCGAAAAGTTTGTTTCTAATTCGTTGATTGTGTGCCTCCTTGGTCTCGTCGATAATTCCTTTGCATCTGTTCCGGGCACGAGCAAAGGTGTTACAATTTATGTGTTAGGATTTTCACGCCATAGTCGGTAGACAATATGTTTAGAAGCAACAGCTTATTTGCATTTTCGGTCAAACTAAGGCTTGCCATTGGGGGGGGAATTTCTTTGAAAAAGGGATGTAAGCTTCCATACTAGCCAAAATAACATCGACCTCCCTGGCTCAGTCAGATGGGTTGTCGGATCGAAAATAAACGTCCATCGAAGGGAAAGTTCGAAAATATTCTATGAGATCTTCCCATTTAGCAGATTTGTAGTGCCAAATCTTGCGCGGCCTAGGCGCCTCTCTGTCACTGATTGGCAGGATACTCGATGTCGAAAGCAGTTTATGGTCGGAAGAACCTAACGGCGGATTTACAGTGACCATGTAAATCTCCGGATTGGTGGTTAAAAACAGATCAAGAAGACTGGCGAACTCCCCGTCTCGATCAGGGATCCGTGTTGGTTCGTCAATAAGCTGACTTATTGCGAATGATTCAGCTTCACGACCTTGTTGTCAGTTGATATTGTGGACATTAAAGGCGCCCAGGATGGCAATTTCGGCACATTGATAGTTAATTTGTAAATGATCGATGGTGTCTGCAAGAGAAGCGAAAAGTGTTCGAAAATTGGTATCACTTGGTGGTCGATACAGGATACAGATGAACCTTGTGGTTTATTGAGTCGTTATTTTTAACCACATAACAGCAAAGTTTGGGGGCTCCAGAGCCCCTTATGTGTTACATAAGTTAGAAAATCTCCTGTTGATCTTTGTTTATGTAAGTCATATTGATGGTCGCAAATAATATTAAATCCTTCAAGATATTTTAGAGGATGTTGATTGATAGCCTTTTCTATGACTCTTTGTATTATTGAAAACAGTGTGACTGGTCGGTAGTTGTTTGGCAAAGTCTTCTTGCCTTTGTTGGGCATCGGCTGAACTGTGGCACATTTCTAGCAGGAATGTTTCATTAAAATACCTTTTATGATGCGCTGTCTGAAGACAATATCGAGCATCCTTGACTGCACTATAGGAATATTTACTGGTGTTTTTTTTTTTGGACATCGGCAGTAGAATGTGAAGCAAAAAGTTACTACTTACCAGTAAGTTTTAAGATTGTTAGTTTAAATTAAACTTAAATAAAATACATCTAGTAATTTCATCAAATTATTATTATTATTTATTGCTACTTAAAGGGCATTATATCATTTGAAGGTCAAGGTTTAAAGTTTCATCATCAGAATCTTTTTTACCGCTTTTACATTAAAGTACATATAACAAGACACTGAAACAATTCATGAGGAGTTTTGAGACTTCTTCTTCTGGCTATTCTCTGCCGTCCGGATATAGGCCCCTCTCATGTGTTTCCATATGTCTCAGGTCTGAACAACTTGATACCAATGAAGCCCCGCTAATTTTTTAATATTGTAATACCAACGTTGGTGAGCTCTGCCAGTACTTCTTTTTTCTCCCCATGGTCTTCATCGAGCCAGCTATTAATATTTCTGTCCACATGGCCGGCCCAGTTCCCTTTGAAGAAAGATATTCTTTTAATTATGTTCTGAATTTTTGTTTTATTCCTTATCCAAGCGTTTGGTTTACGATCCTTGAGAGATATGCCTAGTATTTTCCTTTCAATTGCTCTCTGGTGGTCTTGTAACTTTCTAATAACTTTCTTTATCAGCACTCATGTTTCGCTACTCTATGTTGTGGTTGCAACTGAGTTATAATATATATATATATATATATATATATATATATATATATATATATATATATATATATATATAAATATTATATAAACTGAATTATTAAAGTACTTCATCATGAGCTAAAACTTTTAAAGATTATAAAACTACTATTAAAATGAGGAATGTGGGTAGATTATAGTCTCAACAAATCTTTTTTGTCTCAAATGCAGATGAGATCAACCATATAAACATTTCAGCTACTTAAAAAAGTTTTTCCTGCAATTACTGTAACTCAGCAAAGATATCAGTATAAATTCAAAAGTAGTTAAAGCATCCAATCAAATACGTTTTCACTGTTTTTCAACCTCAGTTATGATTTAAGGTTATTAGAGATACTTTTCCATGCAAATGTAGGAAATGGGAGATTTTATGATATTGATGATTTAGTGATACCTAAAAGAGAACCATGAAATAAACTAACTTTTTAATATCTTTTGAGTTACTTAAGGCAATAGTTTGCTATACAGTAACGCAAATTTACTGTTAGATAAATTCTATAGATTTTCAAAAATCAGCATCAGCAAAAGTGTATAACATAACATTTAATTTATTACTAAAGAATATTATATCTTGTTCTTCTTCTTCGCATGACTAGGATTGCTCCAGTTTGTCTGCCTTCTATCCCGTTTCCGTTGTTGTTGTTAGTAGGTTATCTTTCCATCTCTTCTTTGGTCTTCCTGTCGGTCTTTTACTGTATGGTTTGCTATTTTTGCAGATGTTAGCCAGTCTGTCAGGGACCATTCTATTTACGCCTTTATCCATTTAGTGATACCCTGGATGTTACATTGCTCTCGTATATTCTTTTGTTTGTCTGGTTCTGAACGTTATGCCCCTTATTGTTCTTAAAATGTTCATTTCTACATTACTTATTATCTGCTTTGTTCTTTTAGTGTCTGCCCGGATTTCTCCCGCGTAGGTTAAGATCGATCTCACAATTGTTTTGTATACCCTATATTCCATATGGATTCTCTTAACCAGCCACTGACTTTTGTTACTTTTATTGCCTGTCTTTTCACTTGTGCTGTTATGTTCCTGTCGCTCATTATTTCAATTCTAAAGTATGCGAAAGTCATCACCTAACTATATCATTATGTATTATTCCATAATTTTGTTCGAGTGGTATCATTCCAATAAACTATCCAGAATCAAAAGGACATGCCATGAAATTTTTTAAGAAGAAATCAATTTTTACAATTTACTTTCTCTGGTAATAATAGTGTGTCGTTTATTTTACTCGTTTTAGAATATAATTAATATTTGTACGAGAAGAAATCTGTTATTAATTACAGCAACAACTTATTTCATGTACCTACTCTCTTTCCAAATAGTACAGACATAGTATTTCAGTCATCTTCATAATATATATCTATCTACACGCAATAAAGTCAAGCAGGGGATTTTACTGGCGCATATACTTTTACAGTATATTATATTCCAAAGCTAAACCTGACATGCAAGTAAAATTCAGTCTCACGTTACAAGTTTACGTACTCAAACGCCGCTGTAATCCAGTATTATACAATTCCAATAAATATGTCGTCTAAGAAATGTGAACAGGGTACCAATATTATAAAATATTTAATGACAAGAAATATACCTGTTCTACAAGAATGAAAATGTCAGTTCTTTTCACACTTATTTCTAAATATATAATAGAGTAAATGGTCAATAAAACTAGGCCAGTGTTTGATTGGTTTTGTTTTTTTTTTATTTATTTCAGAGGTCTATTCTTAAAGGTTTGATGATTCGCAATGTGAAATCTATAAGGTTATTTTGTTTTATTGTTCTGATTTAAAAAGCTTTAGGTTTCTACTATGAGATGTTTTAATAGATTTTACTGAGTTGTTTAATGCCTGTTTTTGCATTAATTGTATTCTCGTATTTTTGAAATTCTGTCTTTTCCAAAATTCCTTGTTTTTACTTTCCTTGCTGAAGAAAAGTATTGTATTCGTGATCTTCGTCTTTCTTCCTGTTTTAATGTTCTTTGATCACGAAAAACATAGTCACTTATTTCCGTCTATCTGTCTATTGGTTTGCTCGAACGAAATAAAATATCAAATTCAAACTTATATATACCATATATAATACCAAATGAAGGGATGGTTTATAGTTTTTGTGCGATATTGCTTAAGCCAAAGGGGGTGAATGGGGTGGGGGTTGATATGTATATAAACTAGCCGGGCCCGCGGCTCCGCTCGCGTGGACTTGATTCGCTACTATCGTCACCGCTTATTCCTTATGTTACCCAACTTAAAAAAATATCTCCCATTATTTCCCCTTATCACCCAATATTTCTCCTTATCCTATTATCTCTACATAATTTCCATTATCTAGGCTTATCTCTACTCATCTCCCATTAATTCACCTTATGTCCCATTATCTCGCCATAACTCCCATTATCTAGACTTATCTCTGCTTATCTCCCATTATATCACCTTATCTCCCATTATCTAGGCTTATCTCGACTTATCTCCCATTATTTCTCCTTATCTCCCATTATCTCATCCTATCTCCCATTGTCTAGGCTTATATTGAATTATATAGAACATATGTATAAATTTATAAAAAACACGTAAATCGGATAAGTGGTTCTCAAGTGATAAGCGCACTAACGGACAGACAGACAGACAGGCAGAGAGACAGGCAGACAGACAGACAGAGATACGTTAGCATTTTATATATATTCTAGATAGGAGATTATAGATAACCTGGCCAGAGAACAAATGTATGAATTAAAAAAAAAAATCACGTAACTCGGATAAGTGGTTCTCGAGTGATAAGCGCACTAACGGACAGACAGACAGACAGACAGAGGGGCGTTTCATTTTATATATTCTTTGCTACATGATATTGTTCCATATTTAATGCTTTAGGCAGTGTATTGCAAGAGAATGCGCTAGTAGCAAACTTTTCTCCGACTTGATTCACTATTATCGTCACTGCTTATTCCTTATGTCACCTAACGTAATAAAATATATCCTATAACCTGGCCAGAGAACATATGTATGTTTAAAAAAAAAGCACGTAAATCGGATAAGTGGTTCTCCAGTGATAAGGGCACTAATGGACAGACAGAGAGACGTTGCATTTTATATATATTCTTTGCTACATGTTATTGTTCCATATTTAATGGTTTAGCATGTTTAAAAAAAAAGCAAGTAAATCGGATAAGTGGTTCTCCAGTGATAAGCGCACTAACGGACAGACGGACAGACAGAGATACGTTGCATTTTATATATATTATAGATGTAATAAAATATATATCTATAACCTGGTCATGGCACATATGTATGAATTTAAAAAATCACGTAAATCGGATAAGTGATTCTCGAGGGATTAGCGCACTAACGGACAGACAGACAGACAGAGAGATGTTGCATTTTATATATTATAGATATAGATTATTAATATTATTATATAGCCTGGCCAAAGAATATATGTATGAATTTAAAAAAAAAGACGTAAATCGGATAAGTGGTTCTCGCGTGATAAACGCACTAATGGACAGACAGACAGAGAGACATTCCATTTTATATATATTATAGTTTATAGATTATAGATATTCTCTGCTACATTATATTGTTCCATATTTAATGGTTTAGGCTGTGTATTGCAAGGGAACGCGCTAGCGGCAAATTTTTTTCCAACTTCATTCACTATTTTACGTCACTGCTCATTCCTTATGCTACCTATCGTAATAAAATATAGCCTATAACCTGGCCAGAGAACATACGTATGTTTTAAAAAAAAAGTACGTATATCGGGTAAGTGGTTCTCCAGTGATAAGCTCACTAACGGACAGACAGACAGACAGAGAGACGTTGTATTTTATATATATTATAGATATATATATATATATATATATATATATATATATATATATATATATATATATATATATATATATGTATTTATATATATATATATATATATATATATATATATATATATATATATATATATATATATATATATATATATATATATATATATATATATATATATATATATATATATATATATATATAAGGTAATTTTTCCTGGATTTTTGTTGAGATAATGAACAAATATTTACATAATTATTTATAGTAAATCATAAAAGGGGTGGGGGGAGATTATAGGGGTTGTCTTTTATATATAGCGTTATATGTCGTTTTCAAGGTTTTTAAGGTCGAGTAATTCAAAAATTAGGTTATTTATCCATTATTTTTAATTTCAATCCATAACGGGGGTGAAAAGGATACCAAATGTTGATTGTTTCGAAAGTATTTTGAAAATTGTTGCAGGTTTTTATTTTCGTTGCTAAAGTATTGTATTCGTGAAAAAAACACAATCCGAGCTTTTTGCTTTTCATCACGTTTTTGGGTTGCTAGATCAAGAGAAATATAATTACTCTTTTTCGTCGGTCTGTCTGTGTATCTGTGGATCTGTCTTACTATTGGTCTGCTGACACGATAACTCTCGAACGAAATGAACTTTTTGTATTTAGTATATATAATACCTAATGATCGGATAAAGCCTATAGTTCTTGAACGATATCATGTATGCCTCAGGGGGTGAAAGGGGTGGGGTTCAATAAATTTGGTATGGTTTTAATAGGAACATGATAATTTTTCTTGGTTTTTTGTTGGTATAAATTTATCGTAAAATATAAAAAGGGTCGGGAAGAGGAGTTGTTTTGTATATACAGCGTTATATGTTATTTTCAAGGTTTTTGGGGTCGAGAAAGTTAGGTGATTTTTTCTTTATTTTTAATTTTATCCAAAAAAAGGGCGTAAAAGGGGTTTTTGGTTGAAGTAATTGACAAATTTTAAACATATTACTTATAGCAAAATATATAAGAGCTTAATGAGGTGTGGTAGGGTGTAAGAAAGGTTGGTTCATATATATTATGCTATATGCCTTTTTCAGGGTTCTTGGACTACAGGAATACGAAAATTAAGGTATTTTCGCATTACTTTCAATCTTAGTAGGGGTTGAGGGTGAAGGAGATGGAAAAATCTTGTATAGTTTCGACAAAACTACGATAATTTTATCAGGTTTATTAGATGGAAGAATAGGCAAATTTTAAACTTAATCGTTTATATTAAAACATTTAAGATACCAAAGGCGTGAAGAAAGGAGGTAAAAAAGTTGGAGATATGTTTCGGAGTTATTTCAGTCAAAAACCTGAACTAACCTGAATTAACCTAAATATTACATTTTTTATCATTATTCCCATTATTAATATTGGAAGGGCGTGAAATGGGTGAGCGTTATTTTATTGTTTCAATAATATCATGAGAATAGTTTTTGATTGAAATATTGGATATTTAGTATAAAATAATTTTTCTACGGTAAAATATACATACATAGGGATGAGACAGGGGGCTAAAAGCGTCATGCGTACATTCATTGTTTTTATTTTTCCATTATTTCTAATTTTAATAGAAATAGTACATAGAAGTAATTGTGATCTACTTATTGACCAACCTACAAATGTTGCATTGAACAAGTTTTAGAAATATAAGTGGTTAAGTAGGTGAAAATATACTTATGGAGCAGCCGGTAGATAATTTTATTTACTCTCTGCCAACGGGAAGTAATCTATTCGTGAAAAAATTACCATCTGAAATTTTCTTTATATCACAAAACACATATTTTTTAACTTCTAACTTCATAATAAATAATCATAAATATCGCCAAAGTAATAATCTAGCCACACATCTTAAAAAATGTTTTTATTTACAGATCATTCTATTTACAGATCAAGAGATTTTTTCAGCAAAACTTCGGTGTCTGTCACACCCGATTTTCTCCGAAACTGTTTGACATAGAAAGTTGAAATCTGATATTAATGTAGGAAACACTGTTTTTTTTATGGGACAAATACCGTTCAAGCAAAGCAGTGGCTTGATAAGTATTACGGGGACTCTGCCAATGAAAAATCACCCATCATTTACTGGTATGCTGAATTTATACGCGGTCGTACAGATACAAATGATGTTGAACGCTCTGGACGCCCAAATGAGGTGGTTACATCGGGAAACATCAAAAAAATCCAAAAAAATTGTTTTGAATGACCGTAAAGTGAAATTGCGTGAGACAGCCACACCCACAAGATATCAAAAGAACGTGTTGGTCATATTTTGCATGAACATTTGGGCATAAGAAAACTCTGTTCGAAATGGGTACTGGGTTTGTTCACAGTGGCCTAAAAACAACAACGTGTTGATTCTGAGCACTGTTTGGAAAACTATCAATAGCGAATATTATATAAAGTTATTGGTGCGATTGAAGGCAGAAATTGCAAAGAAACGGCCCTAAATGAACAAGAAAAAAGTGCCCTTTCATCAAGACAGAGCATCGTGTCACAAATCAATGGTTAGGATGGCAGAATTGCATGAATTGAATTTCGAATTGCTTCCTCATTCACCGTATTCTCCAAATTTGGCCCCCAGCGACTATTATCTATTCGTAGAAAACCAATTTTGAAGGCAAAGACAAATCCTTCTACAAGAAAGGTATATAAATGTTAGAAAATAGTTGGACTGATTGTATTGCTCTTGATATTGATGAATAAGGTCGAATTTTGTAAAAAAAATGTGTTTTAAGTAGCTAGACCAAAAACTTTTCAGCCTAATGTAATACCTGCGGACATTTTCCTTTGTTTAAAAATCACGAAAAATCGCTGCTCTCCCTTATCTCGAAAAGTACTGAATTTTGAAAGCATTCTCGAATATTCTCCACGGGGTGTAGATTGAGTCAACATTATTACGAGTGCATTACCTTTAATAATTTAACATATTTGGTATATAAAAAAAAGAAGAATTTCAAGGTCATCAGTAAAAATCGAAAAAAACTTTGTTGTAAACTCATTTGGCGTGTGTTTTGTGAAGTCATTGACCATTTTATACCTCTGTTGCAAAAGTTTTTATTTTAAAAGCAATCAACGTACGGAACACTAATTGCGTAAGTCCGACTTGCACTTGGCCAGTTTTCTGATTATTTAGATAACTTAAATTTCTATTTTTTAAATTAATGTTCGACCATAAGTTATTCTTTATGGTGAGATAGTCAAATTTAATGTTGATTTTGAAACTGCATGTTTGCAATGATAGTACTCGCTAAATCATTTTACCAATTTTTTGTATCGTTTTCGGTTTTTAGAATCTTACATTTTCAAAATCAGAGGAGTGTTGTTTTTCTTCGCTATGAAGGTTCAGAGCATTTTTATATTTATTATGATATTTTTAACCATTAATGCTATTCTTTAGATGTTAACTAGTCTGTTCGATATATACGCTATTACAGCCAACGCCTTTTTCTGTCTTTAGGTATGTTTGATTTTATTGTGTCGAAATTGTCCCTAAGTAGATTGTGACCTAATAACAGTAATGCTATCTTTTTTAAAAACATTTTGAAGTTTTTCGGAGAGCGTTGGCATGTAAGGTAGTGAGTTTCTGCTACGTATTTGGTTACTGTTATATTTGTTTTGTTTTGTTTGAAGGCTACTTTTGCTTTGCCCATTGTTTGTTTGCGAATTTCTGGGTCAAAGAGTTTTATGCTGTGAGCTGATAGTCCTATAATTACTGATTTTTTGTGGGATAATAGCTGTTGGGAATTAAACTGTAAATATCTACGACCATGTATCTTTTATTTTACCATTCGTGTCTAATTGTATTATTCGTGTGGTACAGTTTTAAGTTCAGAAAATTAATTTTTTTAGGTATCTCCGTTTCTATCGTAAATTGTAATTTCGGATTGTAACTATTGAATTTGTTTAAGATTCATTCACATTTAGCTCTTGGTACTGCTGCTATGCAGTCGCTTATATATCTAAAAAAAAAATGGTAAAATAGTATTTATAATTTGTTACTATAGTTACGAACTTGCTTGACTTTCGTTGATTTGATTCTTTATGGTCAGTAGAGAATAAATATTTGTTGCTTATGTTGGTAAACTAGTTATACAGTTAGATTTGCCGATTTTAAGAACACTTAGTTATCGACCGCTTAAGAAAAGTATTGTGTAATTGACCATCGAACATCATTGAATGAACATAGCTTTCATAAAGAAAACCTCAAATAACAAATGGAAACCTTTAGTTTTATGAATTGCCCTTCTGCAACCAGTTACTTACCCTAAGGACATTTGAGAAGCCAAATCTAACTCTAATGGATGCTTTCTAAAACGAGAATATTAGGCCGAGAAATAGCTTTAACGAACATCTAATTCACACCGAGAATAAAAATTATTCGGAAGACAGAACTATTTTCCAATAATAATTTTGAAAGATCCCTGGACATTAAGTATGCCAAAAAAGCTTTAAAATGGGGCTTAAAAGTAAGCACATCCAAATACAACAAAAATCGTGTTTTGTCATTTAAATACGGCAAAGAAGCAAATTGTTTCTTCTTCTTGAAATGCCATATCCGATAAAGACGTAGGCCACCGTCTCGTGTTTGCCTGTAGTCGGTGCCCTTTTTAGTGTTTCATAGACAAAGGGGACCTACAGTTTATTGCCGATTCGGAACGGCCAAAGTGAGAGGGCTTTACTAGGCACGATACTATGAGTGGTTTGCCACTACTTTTCCGAGAGAGGCGACCGTCACCTTTTAAAGGCTTTTTTAAATTCTTTTCTCGAGCTCACCGGCGTAGAAAGCAGACACGTCTCTTACTACGCTATGGCCGCCTCTGCACAGTATTTAGTCCTTTAAAACTATTAGACTTTTTTACCTTTTTATAAGTTTAAAATTAATATAAAAGCTGCTCGTAGAAGCAAATACATTAAAATTTGACAATGCTGTAAATTAAACATATTTAAGGCAAACGGTACTCTAGTGCAATCTCTAGAATTACAAGCTTTCAAATAATAAGAAACGCCTTCGCACTAAACGTGCCAGTGGTATTACCGTAGTGCATCACACGCCCTGAATATCTAAAACAAGGCATGTGTAAGTGATTTTTATCTACGGAAAATTTAAATGCAAGCTGCGAAGCTGTCAGGATTTACCTTATAGGTTATGCCTTAGGTAGTAGGTAATGGCATACTGCAAAGGTAATATTCTTGATAGCGCCGCGCTACAACAACAATAGATTTTTGCAGTTTAATATATTTTTGTATAACTACAGGGTTCTTTGTTGTAAGATAAAAGATTTTCTATAGTTACAGTCGTTTTATGTTTCGAACTAATTTACATCTTTCTGCATGAGCTGGTTTATTCAATACAAATTTTCAAAAAAAAATTGTATGTATTTTTGTCATAGGTAATAGTTGTAGAAAATAATGACACCCGGGATAGCGCCACCGCGTTGAGTAAAAAGGTGCCGTGATATACAAATATAATGTTTCAGCACTTGGACACCGTTAACGGATATTACGACGTCCTGGCCGATATCTATCCAAAAAAGGTAATTATATTCGTGGGGGGGAGGTGACCGATAAAAAATTCTATTGAAAATTCAACACCGATCACTACTTTGAAAAGATGACGAGACTCGGGTTAATATAATTTTAAGAAATAATTACATTTGATAAAAAATTTAAATCGAAAGACACTTATGCTTTTACTCAATGTGGTGTTTTCAAGTTACTAATTCTTAGAAAACTCGAAAAAAATGTTTTCACATTCTCTCTCTATATATATATATATATATATATATATATATATATATATATATATATATATATATATATATACATATATATATATATATATATATACATATATATATATATATATATATATATATATATATATATATATATATGAAATATACCATAAGGGTGGTTCGCGTAACGAAATTACGAATTATCGTCCCATTGCAATTATCAGCAACCTGAGTAAAATTATTGAAAAATGTATTAAGTTGCGTCTGGACAATTACTTAAATAAAAATAAATTAATATCCGATGCGCAGTATGGTTTTAGACAGAAGTGGGGCACTGAAGATGCTCTTATAAGGGTAGTAAACCATATTTCTGAGAACCTCGAAAATGGCGATAAATCACTTTTGATATTCTTGGACCTGACAAAGGCTTTTGACACTGTGTCTCACCGCATATTGTTGGAGAAAGTTGAGCATATTGGAATTAGAGGTATCCCGTATGTACTAATAAAATCATATCTGATCGGACGTACGCAACAAGTAAAAATAGGAGAATCAATGAGCTCATCACTTCCAATTGAGTGCGGTGTGCCGCAGGGAACAGTGCTTGGGCCGTTGTTATTTACAATATACATAGATACCCTTTTGCGTATTTTATCTCAAGGATCTATGCTTTGTTATGCCGACGATACTGTCATAATGTTACACTATAAAATATGAGGCCGAGTTTTTGAGAAGGCAGAACTGGCTATGAGTAAGGTAAAGTTGTGGTTGGATTTGAACTTATTAACCTTAAATATTGATAAATCAAAATTTATAGCCTTTACGTTTAATAAAAGGAATTATCCCGACAAGAATTTTATAAAAATTCATGAACCTGGCTGTAATAACTTTGCTGCTTGTGATTGCAATCTGAAGATCTGCTCCACCGATAACATTAAATATTTGGGTGTATACCTAGACTCGCATTTAAGATGGGATTCTCACATAGATTATATAACAAGTAAAATTCGAAAAATGTATTTTAGGTTTTATCAGATTAGGCCGTGGTTACCCAAGAAATATTTGTTATATGTATATAAAGCACTTGTGGAGTCAGTGATAGGCTATGGCTTGGTAGTTTGGGGGTCTGTGCGTGATTCGGTATCTTCGTCTTTAGTAATAGCCCAGAAAAGGGTTCTAAAAATAATACTGTTTAAACCGCGAAGATTTCCTACTGACCAACTATACGATTTGGCTAGGGTTTTGTCGCTGAAGCAATTATACATAAAATCGGTGGTAAGAATTTTACTGAATAACAAACATAAGGTACAGAGAGTTGATCACTCTATTCATACTAGACTAATTATC
>CM032447.1:125336426-125358926 GCA_019049505.1 Pachyrhynchus sulphureomaculatus
GGTCAAACTTTGTGAAAACTGTCGAAATAGTAATAACCAATTTTAAAAATTTAATTTGATTCAAAAATATAATGACCAGATGTTCTAAAATTATGTAAAATGTATATTTCAGCTAATTTCTAGGCATACTATCTCCACTTTACAAAGTTGGTAGTAGCGGAGTAGTTTTTTATAGTGTTAATTAAATTTAAAGGTTAAGATTTTACTCTGCTCTAAAATATTTTTATAGTTGAATGAAAGCTGTAGTGTCGTCAGTATTATGCTTTAGCTGGTATGTAATGTCTTACTTAAAATGTAATACTCTTGATAACATTGCTTTATAGAATAATTTCTTGAAATTTTATTCTTATGTATTTTTATAGTTCTCTAGAGGACACAAGGTACAATTCCTCCTGTGAAATGTCTTCTAGAGTTTTAATGTACAATTATTACAATTACGTGATCTAGATCAGGTGTAGTTTCGAAGAAAATGTTTTTTCCATATAAAGTTATAATTAAATAAGTTTGCAATTCAATGTCATTTCAAATTATATGTCAACCTAGCAAATGAGGAGCTAGGATAAAAAAAACTTCTGCTGATATTACGAAGCACCATAGCAACCTCAGAAGGAATTCCTTTAAAAAATTGTAAAGTAAATAGTTCATGGGGACAGGTGACACTATTCCTTTAAGATAAATATAATAAAGAAAGAGTTAATAAAAGGATTTACTGAATTTGACTTTCCTACACTCAGGAATATAGAAGCAAAGAGGAGCAGAGGACGGGCTTCTGCTAAAAGAGGAAATATTAAAAAATTCAAATAAGACTGTTAAAAAAGGAAGTATAAGACAGCATATGTGAAGCTATATCTTTAAATTGCTTTGCTACCCCGTTTAATATACTACTCAAAAACTATAGGTTCTATCCCGACTCTAAAACATGAAGAAATATCAAAATCTTGGAGGGTTATTTTTCTGCGAATACCATATTTTCCTTTAACCAGAGAAGTAAAAACAGAACAATCCTGACCAGTTGACCGATCTCTGTCTATTAATCTTTCGGTCGGTCTGTTTGTCTATCTGTCTTTTTCCATATCATTCTGTCTGCGTATTGGTTTGTTAAGGTTTTTAGACATTAATGCAACTCGATGCAACTAATCGTATGGGTAATTTATTGAGGTGTTTTTAATTACGTCAACACATAATATAAAATAAAAAATAATACTTCGGCTATGGTAAAAAGCAAGATATAAATTATTTGGGATATGAGTAACTGAAAAAAACAATCAAGAGCATTTTAGCCTTTTAATTATTTTTAGTTGGTAATGAAATTTTAAACGTAATTAACGGGTCAATCAGTTCTTTCCCTTTGCTTTTAAAGGAAGTCTTCAATTAGGCATACTTTATAATACCTATGATTTAAACAATAGTTCTAGAAATATAATGCTTATATTTTTTCGAAATTTATTCACTTATCGCACAGTATTTGCGAGGGAAGTACTTAATTATTGCTTTAAATAAAGCATTACCATGGAGTATATTTTTCAGTTAGTTCTACTCATGTTGGTTTTCTATTGTCAACAAAAAATTCATATTAACTTATTAACTGTTACTTGTCAGAGTAGAAGAAAATCTAATTGCGAGAAACCACAACAAATACTTTAACTGTATAGAAACTTATATTTATGGGAAGTCCTTTTTAGCGTTTCATACGGAACACTTATGGAATCACTTTGGTGTATGTCTGTCTGTCAAGCCAGATTTTCTCCGAAACTATTTGACATAGAAAGTTTAAATTTGTCACAAATATAGGAATTGATGGCCCATTCAGAGCCATGTAGTTTTGAAAGTTAAATTTTAACTTAAGAGGTTAGTTGTAAAGGGGAGTAAGACACAATTGTAAAGTCATAGAGGGAAGTGTCAAATGAAAGCTTGTGAAAACACGAGTTCAAAAATATATATGATGTAGTAGTTGCGCAAATTTTTCTTTTATTTTTAAAAAATGGCCAAAGATCACTTCGGTGTCCGTCCGTCTGTCTATCTGTCATACATGATTTTCTCCGAAACTATTTGACGTAGAAAGTTAGAATTTGTCACTAATATAGGAATTGACGACCTCATTAGAGCCGTATAGTTTGAAAGTGAAAAAAAATGTTTTAATTAGATCATCGAGTGCGGTGTCAAATGAAAGCTTCTAAAAACACGGGTTCAAAAATATATATAATATAATACTTGCGCACGCTTTTCTTTCTATAATTTTTAAAGAATTGCGAAAAATCGCTGCCCCCCCCCTTATCTCTAAAAGTACTGAAAAAAATATTTCGAAAAAATTCTTAAATATTTTCCATAAAGTGTAGATTGAGCCAAAATTATCACGAGTGTATTACGTTTGATAATTTGTTTAGTATATAAAAAAAAATATAGCGAAAATTTTTTTCGTGGAAAGTTATGAATTTAACAGGGACTAAGAGCTAAGAGCAGTCAGCATTATAACTGGTGACCAATGGATAGGTACCAAAATAAAATAATTATATTTGTTTATCATTAAACAAATATTTAGGTAGGTAAGTAGTAAATATTTATGTTAATCTTTTGATACAAAGATGTCTAGCTTTTTGTAAATTATTGGCAATTCTTATGATGAAAATGAATGTGTGACTAAATTTCATAGAATATCTCAACAATCACGGTACAGAACACTAATTATCCGACTTTTGTACTTGGCCGGTTATTTCCACCATTATTTCCAGTCTAAGATCCCAGAGTTAAAATTCCTTTGCTGTTTCCTTAATACTGACCAAACAGTAAATAGTATTTCATAACGATGCAATTAAACCGTTAATACTAAGTGAAAATGAGAACATTATTTAAATGTGGCTGGTTTGTTACTTAATATCCGTGCAACTTGTCGGAATTTTATTCAAGTATAACAACAACAATTTCTTGGGGCTTTTGTGTGATATATTCGATTTGCTAGAAAACACATTAGAAAACAAAAACATCGTGTTAATTTTTAAGTAGTTTAATAATTTTTCCAATGATTTAATTTATTTTGTCATAAATTAAACCACAAGGAAAGTATACCCATGGGCAATATGGCAACGGTTTTTCAAGCTGAGCGCTAGCCATCCTTAGATGTGTGAAAATACAATTCTCGAAAGGGACAAATAACAAGAAAATTTTAATCTGCTGCGACAGTAAGGCAGCTATACAAGCTCTTGCCAAATACACCACGGAGAGCTTGCTGATCAGGGAATGTGTGCAAGAACGAAACACGTTAGGAGGTAACAACGAGGTTATCCTGATGTGGGTACCAGGCCACCAAGGCATATCTGGAAATGAAATAACGGACGAACTCGCCACAAGAGGCATCTTAGAGGACCCGCCTGAACAGGTTGTAGGAGTTCCATTCGCTTTCGGCAAAAACAGGATCAGGGAATGGTTGGACAAGGAACACCAACGCCCTTGGACTGCAGGAGCGGGGTGTCGTGTCGTCAAGCCAAACAAGCTACGACAGGCAGAACAAAGGCACTCCTGTCGATGTCAAAACAAAGGCTACGCCTGAGCATAGGACTCCTTACGGGACATGTGGCATTACAAGCCCATTTATATAACCTCAAACTGGCTGAGCGGAAAACATGTCGACTGTGCGAGGGAGAAAGCGAGGGCAGCATTCACATTTTCTGCGAATGTCCTGCACTAATAGTTAAAAGATACAGATACTGGGGTCAACTATTCTGTGAACCCAAAGATCTACAAGAGGTCAGGGTGAGTAGCCTATGTCTTTTGGCAGGAAATGCCGGACTAGAACTGCGACCCTGATTCGACGGTGGGAAGTCACAGAAGAACTTTTAGATCTAGGTGACATTAGGGAGTTAAGGTACCACCCACTCTTCTTTCTACTACTACTACTTCCTTAATACTGACCAAACAGTAAATGATATTTGATAACGATGCAATTAATACTAAGTGAAAATGAGGACGTTATTTAAATATGGCTGATTTGTTACTTAATATCCGTGCAACTTGTCGGAATTTTATTCAAGAATAACAACAATTTCTTGGGGCTTTTGTGTGATATATTCGATTTGCTAGAAAACACATTAGAAAACAAAAACATCATGTTAATTTTTAAGCAGATTAATAATTTTTCCAGTCAATATAATTGAGTATTTATAAAATTTATTTTAAGTTAATAAATTATAAAACTAACATAAGAGTAATGAATTTCAGAAGACCGGAAAAATATTTTCAGTCGTAGCAGATATAAACATTAGAAGAAATGTTTAGAAGAATATTAAAAATAAATCTAATATAATTTCCAATAACATTTATATTTACAATTTATACGAGCTCTAAAATCAACCGGTTTACTAAAGATAAACTAATGCAAATTGTATTATATGAAGACATTACGTGACGTACCACATCGGGGTGAAGTTGTCAACACTGATAATCTCTTTTCCTAATGCTTTCACTTCTGAAAAGGCAATGACTATCTTCCATTTGCTATAGTTGAGGGTACAAAACGCTACGGATGTGCCTATTGAATACCGAATACTGATAATTTCAATATATTACTACCGACACGTCGACTAATGTGAGACACTTAATACGAAATGTGACCGAAATACTAATCTAATCGATTTAGAGGAACTCCTTGGCGGAAATTGAAGTAGCGTCGTGTATCAATAAATAAACAATTACTTTTATAGGTATAGATTTCAATAACATAATATTTCCGGTACTAGGATAAACTTGAGATAAACACAATATCAGATATTATTTTTTTTTGTGTTAGATAAGCTTTTAATATAGCCATAAGCCGTTTTCATTTGAAGAAATACCGTTTTAGATTTTCTTTATGAACAAATGTTAATGTTACCATGGCAACGGCTACGCTTTTTATGCTTTGAAATTTATGTTAGTTAAACACATATCTCAAAAATATTTTATATTTTATAGGGTAAATTATGAAAATAGACAATAGTTGTTATCTAAAAACTGACCCCCAGAGTCAGGAAAATGGATACATGAAAATATATATATATATATATATATATATATATATATATATATATATATATATATATATATATATATATATATACATATATATATATATATATATATATATATATATATATATATATATATATATATATATATATATATATATATAGATATATATGAGAGATCGTACAACGAACTAAAGAGAGATTTGATTGGTTGAACTGGTACCACATCCCCCAGAACAGGGAAAAATGAGAGAGGCCTATATCCAATGGTAGAAAACGGCTAACAGAGAAGAAGAGAATATATACATATATATGTGTATATAATGTATATAAATATATATATATATATACAGGGTCACAGGGAAAGTCGTCCTAGATAATTAAGGACGTTATAGTTTAGGTCGTTTCTGGCCGATTTGATTCTATGACATGATGTCCTAAACTTAACCGTTTTCGAGATATTGAATTTAAAGATTTTCTAAAAAAAACATGTTTTTTTTTGCTTTTATATCGATTTTTTTTATTAGAGGTTCTCGAGTGCGATTTTTTGGTTATTTTTAGTTAGTCTGTATGTCAAGTATCAAAAATCATCAAAAAAATTTGAACTAGTTACTAACAGTTTTAAATGGCGGCTTGTTAATGTTTCTAAATTACGAATTTACGAAGTGTTTCCTACTTTAAATCAGTAAAGAGAAAAAAAAAAAAAAAATGTATGGAAGTTATTCTGCAAATTATTTTAAAAACTTTTACGTCTTTTTAGCTTTGCACGGACTTTTCAAACCAGCCTCGTATATATATATATATATACATATATATATATATATATATATATATATATATATATATATATATATATATATATATATATATATATATATATATATATATATATATATATATATATATATATATATATATATATATATACATATATATATATATATATATATATATATATATATATATATATATATATATATATATATATATATATATATACGAGGCTGGTTTGAAAAGTCCGAGAGATGGTACCACCGGCGCGTATCGAGGTCATGTTTAGTTAGTAGCATCTCTTGAATGAACGCACACCAAGTTTCAGCCATATTGGTCTATTTCCTTGTGTTTGGCATTCGTGTGAATCAAGGAAGTCGAGTGATTTTCAAGAAATGGACGAAAAAGAATTTCGTGTGGTGATTAAACATTACTTTATGAAAGGCAAAACGCCTCAGGAGACTAAAGAGAAGCATTATGGTGACTCTGCACCTTCGATTAGAACAGTTTATAAGTGGTTTCAAAATTTTCGGACTGGCCATATGTGCACAAGTGACGCTGAACGTTCTGGACGGCCTGTGGAGGTTACGACTACAGAAATCATTGATCAAATCCATGATATGGTGATGGATGACAGAAGAGTTAAGGTGCGTGAGATTGCTAGTGCTGTGGGCATCTCGACTGAACGGGTACATAATATTTTGCATAAACATTTGGACATGAGAAAGCTATCCGCAAGATGGGTGCCGCGATTGCTCACGCTTGACCAAAAACGGAATCGTGTGAAGTGTTGCAAGGATGGTTTGCAGCTGTTCCAGAAGAATCCGGAGGACTTTACGCGTCGTTTCGTCACTGTGGATGAAACATGTATATATTACTATACTCCTGAGACCAAACAACAATCTAAACAATGGGTTACCAAGGGGGAATCTGCACCAAAAAAGGCGAAGACCGTTCCTTCGGCCGGAAAGGTTATGGCGACTGTCTTTTGGGATTCGCAAGGGATAATCCTCATCGACTATCTGGAAAAGGGTAAAACTATTACAGGTGAATATTATTCATCGTTATTGGACCGTTTGAAAACCGAGCTGCAAGAAAAACGCCCGCGATTGGCCCACAAGAAAGTCCTTTTCCATCACGACAACGCACCAGCACACACCTCAGCAGTTGTGGTCGCAAAATTAATGGAAATAGGATTCCAACTCGTTTCACATCTCCCCTATTCTCCAGACTTGGCTCCCTCGGACTACTATTTTTTCCCCAATTTGAAGAAATGGCTGGCGGGACAAAGATTTTATTCAAACGAGGAGGTGATTGCAGACACTAATGGATATTTTGCAGACTTGGACAAATCCTATTATTCGGAAGGGATCAACAAACTAGAACATCGTTGGACAAAGTGTATAAGCCTAAAAGGAGACTATGTCGAAAAATCAAAAAGGTTTACCCCAAACACATAAGTAGTTTTTATTTTCGCACGGACTTTTCAAACCAGCCTCGTATATTATATATATATCCTCTTCTTCTCTGTTGGCCGTTTTCTATCCCTTGGATATAGGCCTCTCTCATTTTTCCCTTGGCAATGTGGTACCAGTTCAACCAACCAAATCTCTTTAGTTCGTCGTACCATCTCTGTTGGAGTCTACCCGCACTTCTCTTTTCGCCCCGAGACCTCCAACTGGTGGTTTTCTGTGTGTCTAGCGACATGTCCTGAGCATTACCACTTCAAGGGGCCGATTCTTTTCACGATGTCTTTTACCTGTTATCCTAATCCATCCGTTGATTTTTTGATCTCTGAGCAACAGTCTTCTTTCAATAGATCTCTGGTGTACTCTCAGTTTGTTACCAATTGACCGATGTTTTTAGAACCGTATGTAAGAATTGGGAGTATACACTAGTTATAAATTTTTGTTTTCAGTGTCATGAGGATTTTCATATTTAAGATGTACTTCAGATTGCTATAGGAAACCCATTCTAGTCTCATTCGCCTGCTGATTTTAATGTCTTGGTTTTGTTTGCCAATTGTAACAGACCGTCCAAAATATATGTTTGAGTCAGTATTTCTTATAATTTGATCATGTACTATAGTTGTTTCGTCCTTTAAGGGCAAATTTTATCATGAATTGCGTCTTTTCATTATTTATCCGTAAGCCCATTTTTGCTGCTACGTCATGTAGTTCTTCTACCATCTGCATAGTTCTTCCCGATTTTTCCCGAACAGGACAATATCCATTTCAGTGACACCAGACGAATATGCTGACATAAGTAAAACACTGAATAAGCAACTCTCACATTTAATGTGCCGAATCAACATATATTTTCTTATAAATGCCTACTAAATTTAATTACAAAGTTAGTTACAAATAAGTTATACTGTATGTTGTTATAATGTTCGATTGAATTTTGAATTATAACTAGAAATATTGATATTTTGTACAAGTAAATATATATATATATATATATATATATATATATATATATATATATATATATATATATATATATATATATATTAAAGTTTGTAATATAAAAATTGGCACAGCCGGTAGGATCTGTCAATGCTAACAGAACCCGCATTCTAACTGGTAGTGGCGAATTCCAATCTTTCAACAGAAAAGAATCTAAATTATCTCAACCGCTCTCACTTGGTGAAGCTACGGAAGGAAAACCTAATTAAAACCCTGTTATACTGGTCAAGAACACGCCGACCCAGATGCTCTTACTCTTGTAAGTATTATGAATAATCGTACATATTTGATCTATTTTTAAAAACTGTTTTCTATTGTGCTTTGTTAAAACTATTCGATTTTCTAAAGGTTTCTTCCCTTTAACCTTTTATTTTTGACACATATCTTGTTTTTATTTATTATCTTTTAGGTTAATAATTAAATAATAACAGTAATGGCTACCAATAATGAAGTTGACGATATCAAAGTAGAAATTTAACCTTATAAGTTATCGGAAATATTCTCAAATATCCCGGAATTCGAAGGCGATCAAATATTTTTGGGAACCGTCCCACATGTGTGTGTGTATGCTTATGGAATGTCAACCACCGATTAAAAAGTTTTATTAGTGATTCAAAAAAAAATGAGTTTAGAGGCAGAGTTACCCAGCTAATTAGTTAACGAAATTCAAATTCATTTTTAGAAATAAAACAACTACTGAATTTACGTTCTGGCGATTCTAGAGATCTTACTTCCCTCATATAAGACATGCAACGCCTGAAACAATGACTAAACGAGTCACCGCTTACTTTTAATAATAGAATACAACTTTTAAACACGAAAGTGTACGCAAGCATACAAAAATTTCCTTTTACTCAGGACTAAAAAAAACACAAACTTTCCTAATAGATACTATAACTTTAAAAACGTTACTGACTGCCTTAGAAGCTAAGGTAGCCTACCTTATCTTCTAAGCTCATCCACTCAGGTAACCTAATGAATTTATTGCAAGCCCAATTAAAAGAGACCTACTTATTTACTTTGAAAATCAAAAGATAGTTAAACAGCATTTTTCAAGACCAAATCAAGTAGCTAAATGACTAGCTTTCAACCCCTACAATGTTTTAAATATGGATTTAACAATTCTGTTTCCAACCAGTGTCGTTTCCAGCAAGAACAATATAATTCTTGTCCAAATTCTGGTTTCCAAAGAATATTATGTTTTTTATCCTTTATAAATGCCAAAATGAATTTAATGTTGCAGATACATATAACATCGACCATAATTTAAACTTAACTATATTAGAAATTCTTTCTTTTACTTTTACAAAGGGCATAAAATTAAAAATCTGTCATAATATTGTTAGGACTCTGGACAAAGATCAAATACCAATCATTTTAGACCAATATCATAACGACAAAAACAACTTATATCGCGGAATTAATGAAACTATAAAACTATTTAAAACAAAATACCAAGCCAGGACTTACAAAAGATGTAGAAAAATTTATAAAGTTGTAAAAGTTGTTAACAAATAAAAATTTGTAGAAAAAATCTTATTACCTATTTTGTCATTACAGAAACACCTAAAACTCCATTTGAGTAAATCAGCAGCGATATATTTGAGTACCCGATGCGAAATTATGCATTGACAATTCGACACAAATTAACTAAATTCACTCAGGCTTACCCGATGGAAAATAAAAAATCTTCGTCAGTAGTGAATATCCTATTAGTGTTTTTTTCGAACACTATAGTATGCCCGTGAGAATCTGTTGTGACCATGGTGGTGGGTCTGAACTAATCTGAACTAACAGTTTCACTAGTTTGGACAGTAATGCTATAAAAGAGTAACTTTTATCAATGCTATGAACATATTGACTAAAACATGTTACTTTGGGTTCCTTATGCGTTTTTGAAAGATGTATAATATAGCTTACGAAAGCCATGTTAATAGAAGCTAAAAATCCTAAATTTTTCCAAATATTTTTAAAAATACTAATAGATAACCTTTTCCATAATACTTGATATTACTGGACACAATGCGACTAGTCGATAGTTATTTGACATAGTCCTTTCGCTGACGTCTAAAAATGCTTTCATCAGGAAGGAGAATACAAAGCTTTTTCAAGCATTTTTTGGGGTACGCTGACAGACATTTCATTAGCGGCAGCAGATTTTTAGGTAACTAGTTTCTTTAGGATCCGATTTGTGGCAGGATGTCTGTTTATTTTATCTGGTATTTTAGACCGCATATTAAGAATAGCTAGTGGTGCTTTCCCGTGAAAATCTACAGTAAAGTGCGAGGTAAACGAACTGGCTTTTTCAACAAATGTTGTCTGATCATGTAAGTGGTAGTATACTTGATTTAATGAAATTTAGATTGATGTCCTCGGCAATCGACTAAAAGAACCTTGAACCCTTTATTTAAAGTTTGTTCCTAATATTTTGATTATGTTGATTTTGTCGATTATTTGTTTACGTCTGTTTCAAGTAATCAAAAAGGTGTTACGATTTATAACGTTAGCATTGTCCACTGTCGGTAGGAAAGTTGTTCAAAAGCAATAGCATTTTTGTATCTTCTGTCGATCTTTAACATAATGAGATGGATAATAAGAGCTAAAACAAACTTCCAGTGAAGGAAGAATCCAACGACGGATTGACGGTGTCAATGTAAATCTCCAGACTGAGTTAAAAGAGATCAAGGAGACCAGTTAATGTATCATGGTCAGGAATCTATGTTTGTTTATGGATAAGCTGGATAAGGTTGCAATTAAATGAGAAATACTAAGCTTCGCAGCCTTGTTGAACGGTAAGATCTGAAAGCTGAAATTGATCTTCTGGGCTTTAAAGTCGCCTACTATACCATTTTAGTCACCTAGATGAAACGTAAGCGTACAAGAGCAACTTCATGCAGTCCAAGCCTATGCGATGGTATCACACTAGATGATATCTGATGAGATCTGGGCGTCTAACATCTGTTTTTTTAATTACCCTATCTCAAACGCGGAACTTACCAGTATTACTCTATCCTATATCAAATTTCATTGGCTTACCTAATTTTGTATATTTAAAAATAATAGGAGAAGGTTGGGACATTTGATTATTTATAGATTCTCCATGATAATGTTGAAGTAATTTAAACTGAAAAATTTTAGAAGATCATTGATAATAATAGAAGTCTCCAAGACGTTAAGAGACGTGAGTATATTCTTGTACTACTTTACTATTTATCATCTCAACACAATGAACTTCAATACGTAATTAACTAGCCAACAGTTTGACTTTCTGTCATAAATCTCTCGTTAGATTCTATTCATGCTTGCTTTTAACTTGACACTAGCCAAATTTTGAATTCAATTTTGTATCTATCGGTTTTATCAATAAAGTACTATGTTCCCTATGTTTCAAAATGGACGGTAATGCTATAAAATTTAAACTTTTGTCAATGATATGAACATGTTGACTAAAGTATATTCTTCGGGTTCCTTATTGCGCCGAGCGAATGGCAACATTACTAAGCTCCTAAGAGCAACCATGAGTGCATAATATGAAATGATGAGTATATTGCTATCAATACATCATTTTTCGGACCTACAAACACTGCAGAAGCAAATAACTTCACCAGCTTCATTGGTTGTTTGTGGAGGTTGACGAGAAATGCTAATATCAAGATCTTTTCTTGCGAGCAGTTAAAGCTACTAAATAATTTGATGATAGGGCTGTCAAAATCTTATTTCTTTTTCTAACTTTCAAATTTTTAGTATAGTTGCCAGAGTAATAACACAGTGCATCTTATTGTCATGCGCATTATAATATTGAATAAAAGTCATGCAAACTATATTAAATATAAATTGCAACGCAAACTTAATTGGAACAACCCATTATTTGATCAGCATACCAAGCAGGTCAGATCTGGGATCTGGCCAGAGAAGCCAAACATTTCTTATCTATCGGATTGTGGTTGGATCAGAAAGAGTCAGCTGAAAACCCAAGTATTTGATGAAACCCGAGAGCTTGTCAAGTGTACTTGCGAGTCGTGCTCCAAGAGAATAACAGATGTTCTTATCGGAAAGAAAAACATTCCTTATGCACATCTTACACCGGATACTGCGAGAAAAACTGCACACCGATTAAAAGAAACGAGAATTTTTTAAAAACATATATCTCCTCTATTTCTGGATCAACAAATGACGACTAGGACAATAATGATGAGGAATTGAGTAAATCCATATCATCCACTCAAATGTCGTTACTTCAACAGCTCCCCAAGCTGTATTTACAGCTTGGAGAGCTGTATTTACCCGCCTTCAAACAACTCACTATGCAGGCACTCTGTAAGTACATAAAATGTGTAATATGCCCATGATTTATATTCAATAAACCACCTATCAATTTTATTCCATAGGATCATCAAATTTTATCCGTATAACTTCAAGATATCTGCTGTTTGCTGATGACTGTACGATATATGAGAGACTCACTGCGTTTGTGGGGGAACTTGGGATCTGTAGAACTATTAGTGTCTTTAAATAAAATCAGAATAAATGTGGCTAATAGTCTGCTAATATTTTTCAAGAAAAGAATCATCATGGATTACAAAGTCCATCACATGTCCGTTGCACTTAAGAATACTGTTCAGTATTTTGGTATTTACTTGACAGTAAATATGAGCTGAGAGTATCATATAACAAGGTGATCCTGCAAGCATCTCAGGTGCTCATCTTTGTAATGATGAACTTAAAACAAGCCACACCAGAGTCCAGAATTATGGCGTATTTAACTTTGGTGAGACTTCTATTTGAGGATTATTGACGAGTATGGCAGTCGGTGCTAGTAGGATTGACTAAAGGGACTCAGAAGATTCAGAGGAAAGCAGTAAGGTGGAATTTTACAGGGAATTAAAGAGTTAAACTGGAATTCTCTTTGTTCACGCAAGAAATATTTTATAAAATTCTGTATGTGTCAAATTATTAATAATGTTCAATCTTATTGGGGAATAAGGGACACATATGAAATACCTACTTATGTAGCTAGGGGAATCATTCTTTTAAAATCATTTTCTTGTTGGAGTCTGTATCCAGATATAGAATAATTTGAGCGGTGATATTTTTATTAATGGCATCCGCCCATTAGGCAAATTTAAAAAATTGAAAAGCAGTCATTAGTTTTAAGATTTTGATTGTAATGTTTCTATAATTTAATAATAACTCAAATGTTATATGTTATTTTATAGTACAAGTGTAGTTATACTATTATACACATAAATATTTTTAGTGTGTGTAATCTAATGTAAACCACAAGTCCTACAGACTGCTGTTTTTAATAGATATATGAAATACACAGCATTAGTACTAAGCAGCTGCATGAAATATTTGTATTTTTTAAAAAATAAATAAAATTTCCACTGCACTATTAAATTATGTAGCAGCTTCCTGTTTTTTGTATATCTATTCTTTGCATTTACATCTCTAGTCGACCAAAAAAAGCCAGCAAGAAAGCTTGTGCAGGTACTTGCTCGTACAGTATTTTTAGGTCATAAAAATATTATTTTGATAACAGGCTACCAATCAACAAGTCAACAAATCATTGGTAAAAGTTTTTGATTTGAATCACTCTACTCTGATCTGATCGCCAACACAAAAGAAGAATTTCAAGAAATGCTGACAGAATTAAACAACAACTCTTGAGAAATAGATCTAAAAATAAACTTCACCAAAACTAATATATAAACAACGAAATTGAAAAAAACAGTCAGGAACCGTTAATAGAAGGTGAATGAATAAAAAAGGTAGAAACATTCATATATTTAGGACAAAAAATCGAAATATCAAAAAATAATTTAAAGGCTGACTTGGAGAGAAAAGTCTCGTTGGCTTGGTCTCGTTCGGAAGGTTACAATCCACATTTAAATTGGACATCATAAATACAATAAAAGCCATGGTGTTCGATCAATATGTATTGCCGGCATTGACATATGGCACTGAAACGTGGACTTTAAATAAAAATATAATATATAAACTCCAGGTAATTCAAAGAGTAATGAAGAGGAGAAAGCTAAATATTAGATTCCAAGATTGTATTCTTAACATCGAGATACGAAGAAGATCAAAAGTGACAAATATAATACAACGAATATGTATATTAAGGTGGAATTGGGCTGGGCATATTGCAAGGATGAATGAGAACAGATGGACACGCCGTATGGTTGATTGGAGACCTAGAGAACATAAAAGATGCAAAGGTAGACCACAAATAAGGTGGACGGATGACATAAAAAGATTAGCGGGATACGATTAGGTGCAAAAGGCAAGCAACAGAGCTCAGTGGAAACAACTTCGAGAGGCTTACATTCGATTATGAATAGAATAAGCTAGTAATGATGATGATGAATTCAAAATATCGGATATCAGGTTTTACGTTTACCAATATTAAGTTTGTAATAGTTTTATTCAATTCCTCACCTTCAAAACAATCGAAAAAAAAACTCTTCTGCTGACAAAATGCCACAAATATAAAATTTTGAAAGTTAATCCGCTATTTTGGAAGCAGATGGCTTGCCTAGAGATGCACAAACTTTTTGAATTCATATTTCAAAGTTGTACCGGTCGGTACCAGAAAATTGTGTACAGAGCTTCATTAGCTTAGTCGAAAGTTGGTCTCTCTGTATTATTATTGTTTATATGAGATAACCTATTAAAAAAAAAACAGTTCCTTAAAGTATAAAAAATTGGAATTGATATTTCCTACTATCAGTCTGAAGCCTTCAAATACTATAGTTTCAACTGCTGTTAACACTTTTAAAAAGTTCATTTTCCGGAGAATTTTCTAACATTAATATTTTTGGAATATGAACGTGATTTAGCCGTATTTGTCACAGCAATGGTACAATTGAATGGTTTTTTTGTCCTAATATGTTTGATAAGTGGTAACCTTAACAATTAATTAAAATCAGTAAGTTTGCTTTTTGAAGTGAACTTATTTTCACACGTGCTGCAGGGAGGTCCCTAAAGCGCTACAAGAGCGGTACTCGGTGGGAAACACAGTCATGGAAAAACTATTCGAAAGGGATGATGTTCTCCATATAAAAGACTGCTTGAAAAGCGTTGTACGAGGAGTAACAAGCTGAGCCTCATACGGATGTGAAGTATCAGCGCGAGCTGTATTTCTAACATGCACCGCTCTGGGAGGAATTAAACGGGCCACATCCTCCGAACACTTTCCATAGAAATACTTGTAGAATAGGCTCAAGTCGCCAACCGTTCTTGGATGTTCCAGCGAATCAAGGCCGTCGGTCAGTTCCGGGTCTCCAATCAGACGAACAGCTCTTCTCTGAATAGAATCCAACAAATGCAGTGTATATTTGGGAGCGGAGCCCTAAACATGGGAGAAGTATTCCATAGTTGGTCGAATTTGAGCTTTGTAAAGAATTAACAGTTGTTGTGGAGTGTAAAGCTTTCTGATTCGAAATAATATTCCCAACTTTTGACAAACTCTGAATTCTGATTTTGTAATAAACTGGGGCAATTTTTCTCCTACAAGAAATATCTTAAACAGCAACAATAGCGTGACAAAAATTTTATTAAAAATGACCTAACTGGTAGTTACGATTATTTGTTAGTCTACCCTCGTTACAATGCGAATACTGTGCACCGACCATAATTATATTTAGTTTTGTCTTCGACTCTTTCTTTAAAATAAATTTTCTGTAATTATTTTCTAATTTTTTAATGTCTCAATAAATACCTCAAATTACCATAATAATTAAAATTTAAATGGAAATAAACTTTAACCTTAGGCAAAAAATAGATTAGTCTTAGACATGTGGGCTGAAAACACATGTTGCCTCACCAATTACAGCAGTCACAGATCAAAGAAATATATTATGGCTTTTGGCGTCTAGTTAAATAATGAGTCGTCAAGATAAAAATTATTTCATAGTAATGGACAATATTCCTAAACGAAGGCAACAATTTCAAACTCCTTTGAAGAGAAAATATAAGAGGTGCCCGAGTACATATGCAAAAGAAAGCAAAAAATATTAGAAATTTATCATGTTTAAATTAGTTATTTAAAAACATTTTTGCTGTCGAGTATCAACCAAGCAACCTATTAAATGGTTGTCAAATGGATGAAGATAAATTAAATATATTTAGTTCTAGATGCAAACGGGTTTTGTAATAGCTTATTTTTGTTGTTTAATTGGTTTGTATACATGAATAATATATGAGGTGGGATTAAATTTTTCCCGTTATCTATTTAATGACTGATTTGCGACTAAAAATTATTGAAATGTATACATTTTGTTCCACGTAACACCTCCTTATTTTATGACATTCTGTTGGTCATATTCCTGTAGCTCGTATATAGTTTAGTGACCAGTAATCTACATATATATCTAAGTTGTAAAATAATGAAAGAGGTCGTAAATCTTGAAAAGAGCCTACCATAATGTTTTAAAATTTACGTTACATAGGATTACGTAAAGCTTGGGAAGAGCCGTATCATCCAAATTTTTTATTAGGTCATAAATCAACCAAATGAGTTTTTAAATATTTGTAAAAATTGTTAATGTGTTATTGCTGTAATACACTAGATGTACAATTACCTTCTAGTCATTTCGTTTTTAATTATCGGTCGATCATAAACCGATAGTCGGACGTACTCTTCAAATAAAAATATATGCTATATTATTCATCTTATCAAAGTTTCTTAATAGCTTTTGTATATTGCCAACTTCTGACAACAATGGTAAGCGACTTATCGATTTCTGTATTACCAATGATCTGAAAGTAACACATTTAAATTTACAAGAGTAGTGGAAAACAGAAATGAGGAATCTATTATCGATTACATAATTATCAATAGTAAATACATGAAAGAAGTAAAAGACACGAGAATTAGAAGAGGGGCAGAAATATACTCGCACCTATTAACATCGAAAATAGAAATAAAGGAATGGAGGAAAAGAAATGGAAAACTAAGGAATGGCAAAGGTACAACAGTAGAGAAAATTAAGTCGTATAAATTACAGGAAATAGAAATAGCCACGGAGTACAGGAAAAGAACAGAAGAAAAAATGGACCAGTTATATAGGAACATTAATGAAATCAATATAGAAGAACTATGGAGAAAAATAAAGGAAATACTATACGAAACTGTTAAAGTAATATGTGGAGTCATCAGAATAAATTAGAACATAAAAAAGACAGAATGGTGGAGTCGAGAAATCAGGAAAGAAGTGAAAATTAAAAAGGATAAATGGAAAAAGCACCTACAATCTAGAACAAATGAGAACTACAAGAACTATAAAGAACAGAGAGTGAAAGTGAAAGAAATGGTAAAGCAAGCGAAACAAAAAGCACGGGAAGAGTTCGGAGAGAAATTAGTGATAGATATGGAAACCAAAAGTTGTTCCATAGAATACTCAAAACAATGAGGGAAGAGAAGAAACATGAAGTTAAGCATATGAAAAATAAAAACGGAAAAATAATACATGATGAAAAAGAGGGTAGAAAGAGGTGGAAGGAGTATTTCGAGGAAAGTCTAAATACAAACCAAATATGTCAAGCTGTAAAGAAGTGTGAAGGAGTTGAAATGAATTAAAGGCAAACGCAAAAAATCAAGAAATAACATTAGAGGAAATCATAGAATCGTTTAATACACTAAAGAGAGGCAACGCAGCGGGACACGACAACATAAACATAACTGCAGAGATGTTAAAGAACATTGGTGATATAAGACGAGAAATCTTAAGGAAACTATTTAATGAAATAATGACAAACGGAAAGATACCAGAAGAATGGGAAGTGGGAATAATCATACCACTATATAAAAAAGGAGACAACAAAGATTGTTCCAACTACCGAGGAATTTCAATACTTAATACGGTAACCAAAATGTATGAGCAAATCTTGGAAAGAAGAGTCCAAAAATTATAGAACCTCAATTGGAAGAATCCCAAAGTGCATTCAGAAAGGGAAGAGGAGTACAGGATAATATCTTTACGATTAAGAATTTAATAGAAAAAAGTAAGAATAACAGCATATACGTTGCGTTTCTAGATCCTAAAAAAGCCTTCGATAGTATCCCAAGGCAACTTATATGGAACAGCTTAATAGCAAGAGGAATAAACACGCATCTATGTAGAGCCATTTAAAGTCTATACCAGGTTACAAGATGTTATGTAAGAACGGAAAAATATGTGTCCGAGGAGTTTACAACAAAAGAGGGACTTAGACAAGGGGGAGTTTTTAGCCGAAACTTGTTCAACATAATAATGGACGATGTAATGAAAGAAGTAAAAACAAAAGTAAAAAAATGCAGGGTCGGCTATAAAAATATGATACTGACAGAAATATCTGAAAGCGCCAGATGATCTAGTAATTTAGGCCAAGAACGGGAGAGAGTTACAGTACAATATAGAAGTATGGAAGGCAGCACTGCACAAAAGATATCTAAGAATAAATATAGACAAGACCAAGACAATGATAATAGGTAAAGACAAAGAAAAGGTAACAATAAAAATTGACGGCAGAGAGATAGAACAAGTAGAATCTTTCAAATACCTAGGAACGGAAACACATAAAACATGAAATAACGATGCGGAATAAACAATAGAATAGAAAATGCACTAAAAGTATTCTTCAGTCTGAACAATATATTCATACGTAAAAAAAGGTCTCCATAAATACAAAAATGATGGTCTATAAAACTGTATTTAGACCTATCCTAATATATGGCAGTGAGAGCTGGGTACTCACCAAAAGAACAAGTAGTATACTTAAGCAATTGAGATGAAGTATCTTAGAGCAATAATAGGCATAACAAGAAGAGATAAAATTAGAAACACCGAGGTGAGAGAACAATTCAGATAGCAGATAGAACCGCTAACGACAACGATAAAAAGGAACCAATTGAGATGGTTTGGCCACTTAGTGAGAATGAAGGAGGGTCATGAGAGTATGAGAAACCCGAACGATGCCGAAAAGAGCAAGGGGTAAACCAGCCAAAACTTGGGAAACTGAAGTAGCTGAAAATCTGAAGGAACGGAAAACGACCTGGAAGATAGGAATGAAAAGGGCAAAAAAACAAGGAATGGGCAAAATTTGTATACAATTTTTAGATAAAATGTATTTAATATGAAAATGTACATCTTGACACCTAACGGTACACCAAGGTATTTGATTAATAAATAAATAAAAATATTGCCAACTTTAATAAAAAAAATGCTGCATCTCAAAACTGTATTTTCTCACTTAAACCTCCAAAAAAGCAAGTTTGTAATAACTTCATATTAGCCTTACGTTATGCATACAATAATATTTTTTACAGGGAAAATGTAAATTAGAATTCTCCAAAGTCTCTATATTTATAAAGATTAGATATTACGAGGGCCGCCTTTTAAATTTTTACAAACAACCACTAGATGGGGCCATTGAGATATGACATTACCATTGTTGTAAAATTTGACATTTGATATTGTTAAAACAGTGACAGCTCAGAAATTGGCCAAGTAGTTTGTTTACAGGGAGCGTTAAAAAAAATAGTTTTGTGAACAAATGTAAAAGCCTAACTTAACAATAATGCCTTGAATCGCTTCGTTCAGTTTTTGGTAATAAATCACCATTAGAAAAGACTGTTTAAAATTGGTTTGCAGAATTTCGTCATGGTCGTGCTTCCGTTAACTATGAATTCGGTGAAGGTCGACCAAATTCGGTTGTTATTCCAAAAGCATCGATGCTGTGCGCAACAGGACTTAAGAGGATCGGCATATGACTTACCGTGAGATAAAGGCATCCTTAGGCATACCGAAAACTGCAGAACTTTCGATTTTGCATGAACATTTAGTTCCTTTTCGGTTCCACATAATTTGACCACACACAGGTTCGTGTCAACTGATGTAAGGAAATGTTTAAAAAATTTGACCGAGGACATGCAAAATCCGTATACAATATCGTAACAGGAGACGAAACTTGGATATATTCGTACGAGCTGGAAATTAAGCAGCAATCAACTATTTTGGTGTTCCAAGATGAACGGAATCCAGCAAAAGTGATTCGTTCTCGAAGCACATCGCTTGTTTCTTTGGTCAGCCAGCTCGTACACAGAATGTCAAACAATTTATTAATTGACGGAGAAAAACATCGAATTAAGGCCTCATTGCCCGTATTCATATGATCTATCGCCTAACGATTTCTTTTTGTTACCAAATATCAAAAAAAAAATTCGTGGACAGCGATTTCCATCACCTCAAGAAGCTGTTGAATCCTTCCAAAACAATGTTTTTAAGGTACCAACTTCAGAGTAGAAGAAATGTTTTAAG
This sequence comes from Pachyrhynchus sulphureomaculatus, assembly GCA_019049505.1. NCBI lineage: Eukaryota > Metazoa > Arthropoda > Insecta > Coleoptera > Curculionidae > Pachyrhynchus > Pachyrhynchus sulphureomaculatus. The sequence goes on from CM032447.1 coordinate 125,356,968, forward strand.
AATTCGTTAGAACGCATGCAGAAGTGTATAGATCTTAAAGGCGAATATTTTGAGAAACAATAAAACGATTTGTACCAGAAATTTTTTTCGTTCATTGTTTTTGTAAAAACTTAAAAGGTAGCCCACGTAACAGATCATTTAGTATTAGAAAATGTCGTAATTTATTCTTTAAGACCAACATTAAACACGTGGCAGGTGATCTCTTATGGCTAATCAAATCGGGAAAAAAAAATAGAAAAATAAGGCAATTTAAAATAAAGTGTTTAGAGACCGCCGAGAGTTTTATTAAAAAAAAATATTTCAAAAAGAAAATACAGTTCACTGACAAGAGAAAAGAGCAGAGTTTGATAGTTCGTAGTATTCATTCATTTTCTTTTAAAAATATACTCTCGCATATTATGATTATTATTTTTATAGAGTTGAGAAAATTATATTTTCTTTTATTTCTCGTCAGTGGTCTTTCAAAAATGCTCTCGGAATGCTGCCTATTTTATTCTTTTAAATTTGATCCGATACAATCTTTTTTATTTTATTAGCTATTTTACACTTTTGCATAAAGATTATCCATTATTATATGATATGCTAACATTGTGTAATATACGTATTATAACATAATAATAAAACTTAAATTTTACCGAGGAAAGCAGAGCACTAGAAAAATCCGAGAGTATTGTCCGTAGTTTTTAAATTCTCGGGAATTTGACATTACTGGTTTGATAAAGATTTTTTTCCTTTAACGTAATAATAAAAACATTATGCAACGCCTTGTAATCTAAAAAAAGCGTGAAAACTACCGTCCTGTATTGTATGTACCTTGTACATTATAATAGGATATTTTATCAAGTAAGTTTTTTAATAACAATTAACTTTAACAAAAGCTGATGTGTAACAGATACATATATATATATATATATATATATATATATATATATATATATATATATATAGATATATATATATATATATATATATATATATATATATATATATATATATATATATATATATATGTATTTATATATATATATATATATATATATATATATATATATATATATGTATTTATATATATATATATATATATATATATATATATATATATATATATATATATATATATAGCCAAAATCTTATTTTAACATGAAAGAAGATATATTAAGTTGAAATTTTAAAGACTTATACGGTGCAAATAATTGCAGATTTTCTACTCCTGGAGGTATTTTTGACAGGGAACAAATGAAAATATAAAATAAATAATACTGTTGTTTATGTTATCTAACAAGTATTATTGATTGATGCCACAAAATTAAACATAATATTTCTGGTTCAACCGAAAGAGTATCGGAAAACAATTTTTTGTTTAGATCAAAAGTATGATGCAGCAGAGCTTTTAATAATCAAGCTCTCAGAAACTATCAATTTTAGCTACAAAATATAGTATGATATTAACGACGTTGATTTCGTTTCTGGCTGAATCAGAAGTGTCAGTTTAACCTGAACATAACTCTTTTTTAATTAAATAATTTCGGCCAGTAATCTTGTACTTTTCTGGTATATACATATACATGTATATATATATATATATATATATATATATATATATATATATATATATATATATATATATATATATATATATATATATATATATATCAGGGGGTGCTAAGAAACCCCCGGTAGAGCTGGTAAACTGAAGAGCGCCGAAGCCTAATTACTGAGAATGAAGTGAGACATACTGGGGTTGAGTGGAGTTAGGTGGATGGGTGAGGGAGCCATCACTACAGATAAAGGAAACGTTTTCTTTTACTTAGATGACAACAAAGCTGCCCAGTACAACGCCGACGTGGGCCAAAATGGTACAATGTGTCATAAACTTTTACCGGTCAACTCCAGTGTTTTTGCTGATTAAACTTAAAGGACAACCATTGGACGATGTAGTGCAAGTATACGCGCCAACAA
>CM032447.1:125366426-125399724 GCA_019049505.1 Pachyrhynchus sulphureomaculatus
CAGAAGAGTATTATTGCGACCTTTTGGGCCAGCTAGATGAGAAAATTCGTCAGAAAAGGCCCGGTTTGAAGAAGAAAAAAAAACAATCTTTCATCATGACAATGCACCTGCTCACACTGCTTTGTCAACGGCAAAACTGGTCGGATTAAAGTACGAATTATTGGAAGATCCACCCTATTCACCAGATCTGGCTCCTTCTGAGTTTTATTTGTGCCAAAGCTCAAAAGATTTCTACGTGGGAAGCGTTTTTTCAACAAATGACAGCATCTGTAGATGGGGTAAATGAATTGGAAAATCGCTGGAAAAAATGTATTGATCTTAAGGGAGATTATACTGAAGAATAAATGTATTTCGACTTATTAATTCATCTTGTTTCATTTCCGCTTTCAAAACTTATTGATTGACCAGTATTTGACACTTTTAGATACGGAATTATTATACAATTATAGCAAGAGATTTCATGATTTCTGTCAAGTATTACGTGAATATATGAACATTAATATTGTTAATGCTTTGCGGAAATTTTATTATAAATAAAAAGTCAAAAAAAAAAAATTATTATTATTTCCGGCATTCGTGACGGTGCTTTAGCTAATTTGACATACGTATCATTTTTAATGTATTTAAATTGAAAAGAAAAAGTTGCCACTGATGCCGCAATAAAATTTGACACCTTCTCAAAAATAGAAATTCCGGTCTGCCGTAAAAATAAATTTATTAAAAAGTGTAAGATGAATACAGGAAGAAACTGCTTGACAGTTATATTCGTAAATAAATCACACAGGTATAAGATGCACATGGCATCTTATATTAAATATCTCTGAAAAGTTAATGGACATAGAGTTTTAATATGAGACGGCTTTCATTAAATATAAAATATTTTATGGCGCATAGCGCATCGTTCAAATAACTATGAGACGTTTAAATTTGATGCGATTATACTCCTAAAATTAATTTAATAAGACACTATTTTAAACGTTTCGTGTGACACCAATGGGTATAGCAGAAGTCTTAGAATATCGAGTAGCAGAGAGTCTCGGAAAGAAGATTTCGGATTCACTTAGAACAAATGATTTTCGAGCTAGTAAAATTTTACCCATTATAATATTTACTCTATCTTAAGCACACATTAAAAATCGAACGTGATTTTTTCGACGTCTCATTCACTTTAGGAATATCTAGATTTTACACACTAATTACAATCAAACTAATATTTCATATAAATTTATTATTTTGCAAAAAAGACGCTACTTAGTATATATCACCAATATACCAAACACTCTATTTTTGGGACTCGACGCCCATTTCGGTAACAATGTTAGCTTCAACAGGTGCGATGATTGGCCCAGTTGAGCTCCAGATGAAGCTAACATGGTTAGTAAAAGGAGCGTCAAGTGCAAAAATAAAGTGTTTGGTGTAGTAGTGATATATACTGAGTAGTGTCACATTCCCAATACAGTGCAAAAAAAGAGTTTAGAATTTGTAATATTAAAACAAAATTGCATATGATGTAAAACTTTGGGCCAAAACACCTCATATTTTGTTATATTTTTACTTGTTGCCTTATATATATTGAATTATATAAATTACTGACTGCTCTAGAAACTGTTAATCGTAAACGTTCATACTGTATATATTTATACTGACTTTCTTAATATAAAAAAAAAAAAAGATATTTCGAGAAACATTTAAGACTTTATTTACACAATACAAGTTTAATTTCCTTATTACAGAAAAAAAAACCTAGCTGATAATTTTACTACAACTGTAAATTTCTTGCTACATTTCATGGAGTGTATGTATACTCGTAGTAACAACTAAAAATTGCGTAAAATAACTAGACTAATTTTGTGACTGTTATTTATTTCTTGTAATGTAAATTAATAAAATTTCTATACCTTGTTTCTACAGACAAAACTTTTTTTTACAGATTGTTTATATTAATTCTTCTATTGTATTGCTAAATATTATAGAATACCAAATGACGGGAAGTTTTGTTAAGCGGCAAGACTCTTGGTAAGCAACACGAAATTGTAAGCAGTTCTCGTAAGTCATATGTGTTACAAGTTTCGTAGCAATGGATAAAGCCGAGTATCGTGTAGTGACAAAACATTTGATTTAAAAAGTGAGTTGCGGCCCAGATAGAAATTGAACTGAAGTAAGTTCATGGGGATTCTATACCAGCACCTTAAGATCATTTATTACTGAATTTAAACTTGGCCGTACGGGTACTGCAGATGCTGCAGGTTCAAGAAGCCTAATTGAGATTGCTTCTGAAGAAATAGTCAATAAAATTCACGGTATCTTAATGGAAGAATGTCGCATTATGCTTGGTGAGATTACTGAGATGGTAAGCATCTCATATGAAGTTATAAAAATAAAAAAAAGCTTATTACGTGATGGGTGCCGCGTTTATTGACTCCAGATCAAAAACGCATTGGAAAGGAGAGTCCAAAATAGTGGTTAGAAAAATTGTAGAGTAATACTAAGGAGTTCTGGCGTCGTTTTCTAACTGCATACAAACTGTGGATCCACCATTATACCTCGAAGATGAAACAGATAAAACAGACGTAAAAATAGTGGGTTGGCTAAGGCGAAAGTGCACTGAAAAGAGCAAAAACATTTTTAACGGCAGGAAAAGTGTTGGCAACATTTTTTTCAAACTAATAGGGTATCATCATGATTGACTAGTTGAAAAAGGGTAAAATAGTGACTTATTTAGTGAGATCGAAACGGACGCGATCAAAATTAATTCTTAAAAGAGTGCTCCGGCAACTAGACCATGCGCCTGCTCACATATCGGCCGTTACAATCGCAAAGTGCACGAGCTGGGCGTCGAAATAGTTTCGCACCCGCCCTAATCCTCAGATTTTGTCCCAAGGGACTTTTTTAGTTTACTTACCTTAAAAATTGGCTTGGAGGAATACATATTCGACGAATAAAGAGATTTTTTGTGCTGTAACTAAGTATTATTCACAGTCCGAAACAATTTTTTTTTTGGAGAGAATTTGGAATCTCGCTGGACCAAATCTATTGAGTTCAATGGAGATTATGTTGTGAAATAAATGATTGTTTTTGAAAAAAAAAACGTTATTTACCTTGTTTTTAACATTTAACTATCTATCTGGTACCTCTTTGCAATTTTGTGTGCTTTTTCACAAAAAATGTAGCTACCCCGAGAGCGCTTGTAAGTGAATTGTATACATATACTGACTGGACTTATTGGTGTACAATAACTACAATTTTTTTTATTAACCATTTTACTAGGGTACACGTTTGGTGTTTCCACACCCACAGCTAATGATAGTGTTGGCTTGATGGAGACCCTAAGCCGATTTTTAAGTATTTACAATTTATTTACAAAAGTAACTTCCAGAATTTCCTTACAGGGCTATAATATATACTTGTTTAGAAATCTAATATTAGTTTTTGATTCTTATTCTATTTTTATACTTTTACAATTTACATTACAGGTAATTATAAAATAACATGCTAGATGTTACGAATATACATATACTGTGATGTGCAAAATAATTTTTTTTTTCAGTTTCAGAAACTCCTTACTCATTAATGTTTTAGAAGTTGGATCTATGAAAGAATTGCCCAAGCCAAAGAAAATACCATTTTATACCATATATACTTTACTTACAAGGTACTTTCCGATTATCTTACAGAGCTATTACATGTATTTATTATAATAAAAGTTAATATTAGTAATTAGATATTATTTTTTAAAGTTTATACAATTATAAGTTACAGACAAAAATAATAATGAAACAACGTGCTTGATATTATAGGTATTTATAGTGTACAATATTCAAAGTCAAAGTTAAAACTCTATTGTAGCCAAAATAATATAACATACGAGCATAATTTATTCTAGTGTTATTGGATATGTCGATTTTATGAAAATTATTTAATTTGAGTTGATTTAAGAATCAATATTTTTAAAAATATACGCGGGGTATCATTTAAAACAAATTCATCTTTATACCCTCGTTTAACAACTAGACTGGTGTTAAAGTAAATAATAATATGATTAAATAGTAAATATTCCTAAGTAAGTTTTACTTCAATTGTTTACAATATTATATTTATATATAGGATTTTTTCTGACTTGTAGGTTTCTACTTACTCAAAAGAAAAATAGCAGCGAATTTGAAGCCATGCCAGAGTTGGACTGTTAGTAATTTAGAGCACACCCACCTGTATCTATGCATCTTTATTTATATATTTTTAACTTAAAAACAAAATATATTTCTTAAACGACTAAGAATATTTTTCATAAACTTATAACTTCACAAACATTCAAAAAATTAGTCACATAGAATGTTCGAGAATTTGAAGAAAACTGTAGATTTCGGTTAACTTAGAAGTAACACACTTTAAGGTCTTGTAGAAGTAACTGATTTCTTCATAGGTTATTCTAGAAGGTTATAAAGGTCTTATTGTTGTTATGTATATATTACATTTGTCTATTTCTGAATGTTCTAATATTTTATGTACATAGTGTTTATGCCTCTTTTACCTAGAGTTATATAGAACCTACGGATTTAGGTTGTTTAAAAAAATGGTATATTTCCATTGGTTTTTACACAGAATATTTTAGAAATTTATAAAAATATATGGATTCTGTCTGATTTGTGAATAATGGTCGACAACTTCGTAAACCTATGTTGATGTGATCAGATTAGTATATAGAATGATCTACCACGTAAAAACTGTGTATGCTGAAGCGAATTAATATATTTTTATAATGCATCGGTAAAAAGCATCAGACAACCATCGAAGTTTATTTTATTGTAATATAGATTTGTTAATTTCTTGCTGTATAAATAAATTCGTTATAGGTAGGAATGTATACTGAAAATAATTTGCATTTCCCAAGCTAATATAACCAGAAATTAATAATAATCAACCGCCGTTACTCTTCCTATCATTGAAATTCGATTATATTTTTTTGCTTTTTCAGCAATTCTAAATATGTTATATTATTAAAACAATAATTAATATAAAAAGGAAACCAAAAACTCTACAAACTAGTTGTAAAGCAATTCAGCAGATGTGGATAAATAACTTCTAATATCTATTTTAACTTTCTATTACTTGGAAATAACACAGCTCAACTTTCGCAAATATAAGTTTTTACCACATGCTTATTTTAAAGTTATATGTATGTACCATATTTAAAATTTATAGAGTAAAGAAAGCAGTCATAATGTTTGTTGTGTTTTAAACATTTAAGCTTTCAAAAATGTTTGGATATTCGTAAGTAATAGAGAGATTTTGCAACGCTTATTTTTTATAAGCCTTTGTCCATGTCGTTATCTCAAGTATGCGCAGTATTAAGGTGAAGGGCACTATGGTATAATTTCAATAAAATAAACTAAAACTAACGTTAGGTTAGGATTCATCTTCTATAAACAAGTTTCTAAATTAAAGTTATGCCTATCAGGTTTCGATCACTTCCTTCCATATTTCCAAGTAAATACGAATGTGCGATAAATAAAATTTCATTTGAAATTAGCACTAGAGAACAGTTATCACCACTACACACTATTTTTTTACTCGATACGTGTTACACTAGCCATGTTAGCATCATCAGGAGCGATAAGAAAGTAAATAAAATGTTTGGTGTAGTGGTGATAACAATTCTGTAATGCCATTGTGCCAAAGTTTGCAAAATCCCGACACAATTTGAACAATAATTAACTGTTATTAGTGTTATTTGCAATAAAATATTTCAATTTTACTGTATTTTCTTAGTGGTTTGTATGCCTAAGTAGGAAAAAAACAGGGCCTACAATAATAATGATAAAAATAACGCACTTCAAATAATCTCTGTTATAAGTTCCTAAATAAGGGAAATTGTTATCCTTAATAAAGGTTTGTCTTATTTTGTTTCAATATTGCGCAAGCTCTAAGCGGTGGGCGCATCCTTCAGATAACGATAACAGCTGAGACCTTACATTTAATTTCTTTCCTTTACCATTGCGCATGTATCAAATCAAGATAATGACTGGCCTGCCAAAACAAACGTTCCAAAATCTCTCTATAATCTATTTATTTGAAACTGATAGTAATAATAATGGTGACGGCTCTATAACAGATGTGTGCTATCTATTCCCAAGTATTTTTCAGGAAACGAAGTTTTATTGCCGATCAAATCATTTTATTTACATACCTTCCTGTTGCTCCAACTATAAGTACATATTTAGAACAGTATGTACAAGTGTCAAGCCAGTTAGTGACAAGTCAGTTAGTGTGTTAACAAAATGTCTTCTCCAGCGAAACGCCAAAAGTTCAGGCAGCTAATCCATAACGAAAAGCATATAGGCAAAAATGTATTTGGCTACGTTAAAAACGATTAAAATTGTAATTTAAGTGTGAACGTGTAACAAAATATTCCCTAATAACCGGAGTTGATAAAGCCACAGTTTACAGAATTTTAAGAGAAGGAAAAGAGGGGAGTGTAGACTCTCCAAAAAACAGACCAGACAGAAAAGAACTTCAGATGACAGACAACCCAAAACAAGCAGTAAGTCGTATTTTTCATGACTTTTTTTATGGAAAAAAGAATTTCAACTTTGGATATGATCCTGCAGGCTGCGACAAGCCACCCAGAAATACCGAAAATGAGAAGAGTAAAACTATGTGTGAGTGTTTTAAAAGGTATGAATTTTTATTCGAAAAGGTGTGAAAGAAAATCTCTGTTGATAGAAAGTGGAGAAATTGTACACTGGAGAAAAGACTATCTAAGGAAAAATAGAAAAGCTCGCTCTGAAGAAAAATATATATATTACTTAGATGAATCGTGAATAAATGAAGGATACACAGTCAAGAAATTTTGGCAAGATGGAAATATCAAAAATGCTCGCCAAGCATTCAGTGAAGGTCTCTATACTGGCTTTAAACCACCATCTAGTAAGAGACGTAGGTTAATTATTACGCATCTTGGAAGCGAAAGTGGTTTTATAGTCGGAGGTCTTTTAACCGTTTTAACGAATCCAAGAAAACGGGCGATTATCACGAAGATATGAATTCCGATGTATTTGAAGATTCATTGTCGCAGATGTTAGACTTAATGCCAGACGGTTCTATTATTGTAATGGATAACGCGAGCTATAATTCTGAAAAATTAGAAAGAGTCCCAATATTGGGTTGGCTGAAAAAGGAAATCCAATCTTGAATGATTGAGAAAAACATTTCATTTCCAAAAGACAGCGTTAAGAGAGAATTATTAGAACTTGTAAAGCTTGAAGTTCTCAGAAATAAAAACAAGTACACAAGTTTCGTCATCGACAAAATGGCACAAAAAACATAATATTACTGTTTATCGCCTGCCACCATTGCGAGCTCAATCCGATAGAACTTATATGGGCACAGGTTTTTGGTCTGACCCATAGATGTCGCCCTTTTCAAAAATCTATATGATTTTTATGAAGTACCAAACTTCAAACGATACGTGCCAAAATTTCATGACATTTGGATTATAAGTTACAGTGGTTTAAGTGACGCTACTTTTGATATTTTCAAAACAATGAAAAAATTTGAATTTGGTGTGTTGATTAAACACTGTTTTTTGATGGCAAAAAATACCGTTCAAGCAAAGGAATGGTTTGATAAGTGTTACGGGGACTCTACCCTTGGAAATCACTCATCATTTACTGGTATGCTGAATTTAAACACGGTCGTACAGATACAAATGATACTCTCTGGTTTCCCAAATGAGGTGGAAAACATCAAAAAAATCCACAAAATTATTTTGGATGACCGTAAAGTGAAATTGTGTGAGATAGTTGACACCCTAAAGATATCAAAAGAACGTGTTGGTCATATTTTGAATAAATATTTGGGCATGAGAAAGCTCTGTTCGAAATGGGTAGCGCGTTTGACCAAAAACAACAACGTGTTGATGATGCGCTTTTTGGATCTGTTTAAGCACAATAAAAAGGATTTTTCATGCGATATGTGACAATGGATGAAAATTGGATCCACCACTACACACCGGAATCAAATCGGCAATCAGCTGAGTAGACAGCAGCCGGTAAAAGCCCCCTGAAGCAACCAAAGACACAAAAGTCGGCTGGGAAAGTTTTGGCCTCTGTATTTTGGGATGCGCATGAAATAATTTCCATCGACTATGCTGAGGAGGGAAAAACCATTAATAGTGAAACGGCCCCAAATGATCAAGAAAAAAGTGCTGTTTCACTAAGACAATGCACCATGTCACAAGTCAATGGTTACATTGGCAAAAAAATGCTTGCAGGAAAGAAATTTATCCTCAAGAAGTTATCGCCGAAACTGAGCCCTATTTTGAAGGCAAAGACAAATCCTTCCACGAGAAAGATATAGAAATGTTAGAAAAGCGTTGAACTGATTGTATCGCTCTTGAAGGAAACTATATTTTTTTTATCGCTCACCTCCCCGCCTCAGTAGGGATTTTACCCTTTTTCCGATCCCAAGGATATCGGCGAGGATGTCGTAATACCCGTCAACGTTATCCAAGTGCCGAAACACACATTTTTATATTTCATGGCACCTTTTAAACAACGCGGTAGTGCTGCCACGGACGTTATTTGCATTTCTGCAAAAAACTACTACCTATGTACATGGCCAGGCCAAATATACTTAAATAAATTAATAAATGAGTATACCGACCTGCGGGATTGAACCCTCGACCTTCCGCACAGTAGCAAAGTACTACGCCACCGAGCCACGGCCAGCCACAATATTGATGAATAAAGTCGAATTTTGCAAAAAAAAAGTGTTGTTAATAGCTAGACTAAAAATTTTTCAGCCTACGTGTTATAAATTAGTAGATATACGAAGCTTTTTTAGATTGCCATATTTAATGTTTCCACACAGAAAATTGGCGAAAATAGGTGGAGCATGTATTGATGGTGGAAGATAAACCGTGTACTGTGGACATGGTAGTGGAAGCCATTGTTGAACCTTTAGTTATACATGTAAATTCAAATGAGTCGGACAATGATAGTTTTCAAGCATCTCGGAGATAGAATTGATTATAAAATATTATTTTTTTCTAATAAATGTTTAAACATTATAAAACTGTTTCATTCATGTTATTCGCAAATAATACGTATACGCCCAGGCGCACCACCACTGGCCAGAACTATTTCATACTATTTAGCCTCAAACAACAAAGAATGAGAGATTGAGAATATTAAACCGATACCAGATGGTATTCCGGTAAAGTTGTTGAACTGCTGCATTACAGGTAAAATGTGGGTAAAACTTTACTGGGTTTTTACTACTGCTTGATGCTAATTTGCGTAATTCTAGATGATTTTATGCTATCACTTTTAAATAAATACAAATAATTTACTTTATTTAAAACTTGTGCCTAAAAAAAATAAATAAAATTAGACTCACACTCTGTATATCTTAAATAGTATACCCTATAAGAATTCATAGGCCTTTTGTAGTGATTATACTAATGATAAATACGTTTCCGCCTAAATTAATTTAACATCCTTTAGGGACACCTTTATTCGTAACTAAAAAATAATTAAAATTGGGTGATTTATGCTAAGGGTGTACAATTTATGTCTAACATGTGAGAATGCTCTCCCAGTAGTTCACACATTATTAAATGTGCTTTTTAGTGATGGTGTTGAAATTTATAATGTTGTGAGTAGAACAGTTGCGTTAATGGAATTAACATGTAATAAAATTTTCTTACAAGTGCAATTCTCTAACAAACTCTTCCAAAATATAAAAAACATCCCAAAATAAATTATTAATTTGTTTGAAAGTTTCTATATTTAACTGACTTCTAAGTGAATATACATTTTACTAAATAATAGTGATAATAAAAGTACAAGTTTTGAAATGTGCCGCAAAGTTACAATTTATTGAAACATTTTTTCTAAATTTAATTCAACATTGGACAATTTTTTCATTGGCACAGATTATACCTTTTCTGGAAAACTTTTTAAGGCAATGTCAAATTTTACGTAAAATATATAATAAGACTTAAAGGTAAAAATCAGTAAGATATTATAGAAGATAAGCATTTAATGATAACACTTGCTTAAGTTCCCTATTACAATTATTACAATTATCTACAAATTTATTAATTTATCTTTGGGTTGCATACAGGATAAATTTCACTAAAGTCACCACTTTTTACAAACTTTATTAAAAGTGAACAATAAATCTTGTACATTCTTGTAATATAAAAATGTCATCTTCAGTTTGTAAATATACAGGTTTCAAGAGAAAACGGAGAATTTAAAGTACTCTCCGTTCAATAAAATAGCAACATAAATAAATTTTTATGATGAAAATTCCTCTGAGGAAAATCACAAGTAACCATCAATGTTTCAAACACATGATTTTAAAATGATACCGCAGCATGGAGAAATCACTATATCGAGCGTTCTCTCTAAATGCTAAATATTTTGAGAACTTATCATTAACAAGTTCTAGTGTACATACGATTTCAGATAATAGTTGTAAAATTAAGACGACTAAACACAAAAGCGTACTAAAGTGTCATTAACTTATCTAACTGCCTAAATTTTTTACTCGATCGAATAACAAATCCCAGCATTCTATAACTACTATCTCTGTGAACATCGAACAGTAATTTTGTATTAAATAAAAAACCCTGTCAAGTGTTTGGACTTGCGCAATTAGTGTTCCGTACCGTGATTACCTTTAAAATAAAAATTACCTACCTAGTAGTCAATAAATGAATCTAGCACAACCTAGAATCTAGTAGTAAAAGTTTAAAAGAAATATTTACTACCTAAATATCTGTTGAATTATAAACATATAAAAGAAAAATATTTTGTCTTCGTTACCTATCCGTAATTGCATCGAATATGTATTGATATTTCGTAGCTCTTAGTCCCGGTTGAATTCTCAACTTTCCAAACCTTTACCATTCTGTCATACCACATATTTTTTTTTTATAAAGAAAAAATTATCAAACGTAATGCACTTGCCCAATCTACACTTTATTTAGACTATTCCATAGTTTTTTCGACATTTTTTGATCAGTACTTTTCGAGATAGGGTGGGGGACAGAGATTTTTTGGACATTTTTTAAAAATAATATACAAAAAAAGGTGTGCGCAAGTATTACATCATATATATTTTTGAACTTGTGTTTTCATAAGCTTTTATTTGACACCCCCTCGAAGAACTGTTAATTTTTTGTTGACTTCCGATTACACCCACCAAACAAGTCAAAATTTAACTTTCAAAACTACACGGCCCATCAATTTCTATATTTGTGCCAAATTTCAACTGTCTATTGCAAATAGGTTCGGAGAAAATCGGGTGTGACAGACAAACGGACAGACAGACCGACACTAAAGTGATCCCATAAGTGTTCCGTATGGCACAGTAAAAGGAATCTTAAGGTATTTCGCCTGATATTCTCTCTTTAAAAGACATCCAGCAATATTATAATTAATTATAATTTTATTAAAACTACATGTAAATGTGATCGAGAAAATATTTATTTATCAAATAAAGCTATTTTTTTGACAGTAAATAGAAAATCTGTTGAGATCGGTGGGTCGCTGGCACTAGCTATTCTCTTGCAGACTTTAAGGCCATCCCCATAAAACAGAAATTAGGATTGTTGAAAATATGTTTCAATATTATTTATGTAAATGTTAAATATGAGTGGTCCCAGATGACTACCTTGGAATACACTCGATGTGGAGGTAAAAACTCCTGATATAGTATCCGTAATCTCAACAAACTACTCTCTGTCTACCAGGTAAGACCAGAACCAATGCAGGACGGTACCACCCACATTACATCGTCCAATCCTTTAACAACAAGTAGTGATCAATTTTATCAAAAGCTTTGCTGGAATTGGTGTAGAGGAAGTATAAAATATTTATTAGAGTGGTAAAACCCATGTTTATTTGCAGTATTTTTTTTTCTCAGAAAAAAGATGCTGATAAATAGTTTTTTCAAAGACATGAGTCGTTAATTAAGATTTAAAGATAGGAAGAATTACGGATTTATTGAGAAAAGAATCCGGTCTCAAAAACTGATTAGGTACGGCTAGACTCTTAGACTAGTTGGCTTTTAAGAATGGTACAAAACCTTCCACTCCAGTTCATTTTTTAATACGTAGTTTTTCTAAAATACTTTCTAAATAATTATTTCCAAAGGACTAAAAGAAAGTTGAGAAAGTTGCGCATCCTAGATTTAGGCTAAAAAACACTTTTGAAATATTCAGCAAACAAATTTCACATGTTTACAGTTATTTGACATCACATATAAATCTTGGTTTAGAAAAATCCGTTAATAAAACTTTCATTTCCGTTACAAAATAATAATATTTTATATATGATATAGTATTTTAACTTCAACAAATATAAACTGTAATATTTTTAAACAAGTCAGTATTTTAAGCTTGTGGCGATAATTAACTTGCATATTAATTGTTTTGGTATAATGCGAAAAGTAGAATATTTAAATTGTTCACCTAAAACCTGTATACGAATATTATCGTTGTTAAAAAGGTAATAAAATTAAATGCACAAACAGTGCTTGTATGCATCCTGCATACTCTCTTTATAAACCACACATTTGTCGCTTCAAAGGGACTACCGTAGATTACTAAAGCCAGTGAAAAATGAGCTAAAAAAGAGAAACATAGTTAAAATTGTGAATTTTCCTCCAAAAGGCTTCATCCCGAAACCACTCAACGGAACTTAGATACGTATAATGGAAAGTTATATCTTATATGCATCTCTAATACATATATTTTTGAAAATTGTTATATCCCAATAAATTTAGTTACTATTGAGTTTGGTTTAAGAGTATATAAATATATATATATATATATATATATATATATATATATATATATATATATATATATATATATATATATATACATATATATATACATATATATATATATATATATATATATATATATATATATATATATATATATATATATATATATAATTAAATCAAATTCTAATTGTAGACCATATTGTCAAACAAGAAATCTGAGTGCCGAAGCCCTGAATAGCTTTTTCATCAATATTGCAGAGGAGCTGATGACACAGTTGCCTAACTCAGAAGTATCCTATAATGAATTTCTAAGTAGGAATGTTCTGGAAAATATGGAAACTTTTAAATTTGTTCAGATCACAAATAATACAGTAAGGGAAGCAATTTCTGGATTGAAAAATTCACATTGTAGGGATCCTATTGACATGAGCACCAAAATCATCAAAACTCTAAAAAACCTAATTTTATACCCCTTGACTCATCTCATCAATCTTGGCCTGAGGGAGAACACCTTCCCATCAATGCTTAAAGTTGCCAAAGTTGTTCCTATCTTTAAAAATAAAGGATCGGTGGATGATTGTAATAACTACCGCCCAATATCCATTCTACCTGTTTTTTTTCCAAAATATTTGAATCAGTCATGAAAAATCAAATGACTGTATACTTTGAGCACAACAACCTGTTTATGCAGAGTCAGTTTGGTTTTAGAACTAAAAGATCTACTGCCCTGGCAATAAATCGGCTTACCGAGTATGTCGCGGAGGGCCTTGAGTTGGGATTGGATACCTATGCTTCGTTCTTTGACTTATCAAAGGCTTTTGACTGTGTTTCTTCGGAGATCCTTCTCTCGAAACTGTCATACTACAACTTTGATCCTTGTAGCATAGACCTTGTTAGGTCATATCTTTCTAATCGCTCTCAATATGTGAGCTTTAACATGGAGGTCTCTGGCAGACAGATTATCAAACACGGGGTTCCCTAGGGGTCAGTCTTGGGACCATTACTGTTTTTAATTTATATAAATGATTTGCCAAATTACACTGATGACCCAAATTTAATCCTATTTGCAGATGATACCACCAGTCTGCAGCACTATCATCCTGGAGATCCAATACAGCAGACTGTTTCCGACATGCAGCATAACATAGGGGGTTGGTTCTTGGCAAATAGGCTCACCCTAAACCGTGATAAAACACTGAGTTTGAGGTTTACCCTAAGAAATTCTACATCTGATCCATCTACAGATCACTTTGTTAAATTTCTGGGTGTGTTCCTAGACCCTGGGCTCTCATGGGAGAAGCATGTCTCTGAACTGGCGTCTAAACTTTCCAGAATGATTTTCCTTATTCGAAGTTTGGCTAGAAATGTATCTCAAGAGGTTCTCTTAATCGCTTATCATGCATATTTTGCATCTAACATGTCTTATGCTCTTGTGAACTGGGGACACTCATCACATGGGCAAAGAATTTTCTCACTTCAGCGACGCTGTATTCGCGTCATTGTGGGACTGGGATATCGCGACTGTTGTCGTCGCTATTTCTCTGAATTGGGGATATTGACCTTCCCCTGTGTATACATATTCCAGTGCTTAACATACATTAAACAAAATGTGTGGCTATTCACTACCCATGAAAATCTCCATAATTACCCCACTAGAGGTAACCAAAATATAATTCCTAGCTTCCACAGAATAGCTCGGACTCGCAGAGGCACCGACTACTATGGGGTCGGTTTCTTTAATGCCTTACCGGTGGATGTTAGGGAGCTGTCGGACGAGAGCTTTGTCAGGAAGGTAAAATCCTACCTGATTGCAAGATCATTTTACTCACTTGATGAGTTTTTGAATCATAATTTTAATGACTTTTAACTATGTAATTAATGTGTCTTACCTTTATTTGTTCTTTTGATATGTTTTAATTGTTCATTGATTTGTAGTTACATGTTTTTGATATTTTAATATTTTAACATTTTAACAATTCTTTTGACTTGTGACGTGTAAAAGCGCATTGTGTACTTATTACTAATAAATATTTGATTTGATTTGATTTATATATATAATATATATATATATATATATATATATATATATATATATATATATATATATATATATATATATATATATATATATATATATATATATATATATATATATATAGAAAATATTCTATTAAATAATAAAATGGTGGGGCAGGTAATGAATATAAGAATTTTTTTCACAAGTGTGCAAAATTACTTTTTCCATCTTTTTAGTGTTCCATTCGGAACACTTATAAGATCACTTCGTTGTCTGTCCTTCCGACTGTCAAACTATCACACCATCCGAAACTATTTGACACAGAAGGTTGAAATTTGGCACTAATATAGGAATTAATGGCCTTATCAGAACCCTGTAGTTTTGAAAGTTAAATTTTGATTTAAGGGGTTAGTTTTGGTTGGTGAAATCGAAAGTGAAAAAATTACCACTTTCCTTTGTATTATTTTTAAAAAATTGCGAAAAATGATGGAATATTCTCCAAAGGGTGTATATTGAATGAAAATTATCACGAGTGCATTACCTTTAATAAGCTATCTGGTATATGAAAAAAAACAAAAATTTCAAGATAATCAGTTTTCAGTAAAGATTGTTGAAAATTCAGTTGGGGTGGGTTTTGTGAAGTCATTGATCATCTTACACCTCCGCAGCAAAATTTTTTATTTTAAAAGCAATCAGCATATGGAACACTAATTGAGCAAATACGACTTGTACTTGGCCGGTTTCTTTTTGAGTAGTGATGTAATAGCTTTCCTCGCTAGTACGTAATGTGTCATCTAGCAAATGTTCATAAATGACTCCCAATATCTATTCTGACTTTCTATCATTTGGAAATGAGGCATCTGAAAGGTTAAATTTAAACAATTTTAGCTTTTTAATGAATAAATAGAAATAACATGATAAACAAATCAGAAATTTATAAAATTAACTGTGGAGATTGTCAAACAATATATACAAGTCGAACAGGCATATCTTTAGGCGATCGATTGAAAGAATACAAAAGATCAGTCATAAACGGCACAGAAAATAGCGGCATGTCAACGCATTGTATTAGATATAATCATTTGATAGATTTAAATAATGTAAAATTACTACATAATGAAAACAAAGGTAAAATACTTGACTTCTTAGAACAGCTGGAAATAAAAAAAATGTTTGAAAAACGTAATCGATTAGTTCATTAGTATGAAATGTTTAACTTATGAAGTCTTTGATTCAATGATCCGTAAAAATCTTATAGAGATAGAAAAATCCCAAGATGGCTTTCGATCATTGAATGGAATGCATCCTTAATTTATGACTCTATTAACTTTGACATGTTACCTAAAAAATCTTCTATGCTGCTTCGAAGGTAAAAACACTCACAAAGTGCCTCGTTTCTTCTTAGTCCTGTTTTATTAGGTGGTATTTCGAATTTATGTAAGTTTTTATATTTAGTGGAAAGGAATTTGGTAACATTAAGACACGTTGTTAAGTTTGTCGTTAGATCAAGTGATATAAAGCAGTTAACAGCATCCGGATATAAAAGATATTTTACCCATAGGAGTTCAGAGTATTTGTATATCATATAAAATAAGTTAAAAGAATAAAATGGCTATAAAACTAAATAAGATAACTCTTTTTTTAGATATATATTAAATTGATGAAAAACAGTATATTGTCGAAATATCGAATTTTTTCCACCATTATGGAAAAGTTATTCATGTGTTCAAAAAGAGTATAGAACTTAAAGTAATTAAAGTAACTTACGCAAGTAATTAAGTTTCAAAACGAAGTCTTAACTTTATTAATGTCTTAATGTTATTTTCATGGAAAGTGTTCGAAGGATGTAGCCCGCTTAATTCCTCCCAGAACGATGCATGTTAGAAATACACGTCGCGCTAATGCTTCACATCGGCTTGTTACTCCGCGTACAACGTTTTTCAAGCAGTCTTTTATATGAAGAACATTATCCCTTTGGAATAATTTGTCCAGGGCTGTGTTTCCCACCGAGTACAATTTACAGCGATTGAAGAACAACGTGAATCGCTTTTTCCGCACACATGCCGCTCCTGGAGCGCTTTAGAGACTTCCCTGTAGTATGTGTAATATACCCATAAAAAAAATAAATAACGGAACTTACGAGTCAACACTTTCTGGGCATGACGCATATAAAATTTTTTATACTTTCGTATATGTAAATTACTCGTACTATAGTATACACGATAATTATAATACCAAATAAAAATTTATTTGCTTTTCATAATTTACATGATCTATATGAAATTCTGATTAACTTCAAGGCACCCTACTGACAAATTGTCCTCATTTTGAAGCAATAAAAACTTTCAAAAGTATTTGTGTGGTTATATTGCATGAGGCCAAACTTCCCTTAAATCTGAAGAAATATTTTAAATTTAGTATGCATTAAAAATATAATTAAAAAATATCTTTCTCAATGAATAAATGTATTTACCACAAAAGTGTGTTTCCTCTTTTAGAATTGCTCTGGTTTATTGTCATATGGAAAATTGTCACAGCAAATTTAAAAGTTGATTTTTATGACTAAGACTTTTTGATATGCAAAAATATTAGGAACATCAGTGTAATGTAGAACAACAAATTTGCGAACTAATAGCATCTGAATTCCCCGTCTAAACCGTAGCTTTTCTTACCTTAAAAGAATAAAAGGAAGGAATGGATGACAGATGACATTCTAAGACTAATGGAGGAAAGACGGTTACACAAAAACAGAGGTAACAAAAGAGAATAATAGCAGACTACACACACAAATCCAGAAAGAAATTCGAACAGCTAAAGATATATAGGTGGAATGGTGAAAGATGTAAAGAGGTAGAGGAGTTGTAGAGAAAGCATGAAGCATGATAGCTATCGAAAAATCGAAGACTTAACTGGTGAACGGAGAACGAAATCAAATGGACGTTTAATAGATCATCAAGGAAACATTGTTATTGATAAAGAAGAGAAACTGAAGATATGGCAAGACTATATTACAGAGTTATTTTCTGATACAAGACCAGATCAGCCACAACGCTCAATAGACTTGTTTCGGCCCTGTATTACCACCGATGCGCATTGCAAAAAATCAACTAAAAAATGGAAAAGACACCAGTCCCGATGAATTAAATGGGGAGTTTCTTAAGTTCTTACATGAGGATGGGATTAAGTGGCCTACTGTGATCTACAATAAAATCGATAATTTAGGAAGAATCCCAGAAAGCTGGTTAAAGTCTGAGTCTGATCCCAAAAAGTGCAGGCGCTAAAAAATGCCGAGAATATAGAACAATTAGCCTCATAGGCCATCTTTTAAAAACATTTCTGAAAATCATTCACAGAAGAATATACAAGTTGGGTGAAGAAAACATGTCAGCTACACAATTCGGTTTTCGTGATGCCATGGGAATCAGAGACGCCTTGTTTTCTATGCAGGTTTTGATTCAACGATGTAGAAACGTCAACTGTGACGTATATTTGTGCCTGATCGACTACCAAAAGCCCTTTGGTAGAGCCCAACATCACAAAATGGTCGAAATTCTGAAAGACCTTGGGCTAGATGGAAAGGATCTGCGGATTATTGGAACCATATGGCATTTATTAAAGCAGAACGGGAGCGCTCAGAAGCAATATCGATTGAGCATGGAGTAAGGCAGAATTGTGTTTTGTCTCTACTATTGTTTAATATATACTCTGAGCAAATCTTCAGAGAGGCACTGGAAGAGGCTGATGAAGGAATACTGCTTAATGGGGAGTGAATAAATAACATTCGCTATGCTGACAATACGGCGGTTATGGCTAATAACTTAAAGGATCTTTAACATCTTATGACAAAAATAAACTAAGTCAGTAATCGATACGGCCTCGAATTTAATATCAAGAACACAAAGTACATGGTAATCAGCAAGTCTCCGGTTCCTGCTACCTTGTTGATGGTTAGCAATCAACAAATACAAGGAACTCCACAACATTCATATCAAGTTACCATGGTAAACGAACAATGGGATCATACGCAGGAAATTCTTTGCCGTATTGAAAAAGCTAGAGCAGTGTTCCTCCAAATGACATCACTTTTCAAAAGCTTAACAAGAAATTTTGAGCACGAAATGGAGACTCCTAAAATGTTATGTCTTCAGTGTCCTTCATTATGGTGTAGAATCTGGGACGCTGACTGAAGTTAGTTCTAAGAAACTTGAGGCATTTAAATTATGGCTATATCGCCGAATTTTGAAAATTTCTTATACTAACCATATTACGAACAAGGATGTCTTGCGTCGCATGAACAAGAAACTGGGAATCATGGAAACTGTTAAAGTTGGAAAATTGGAGTATTTAGGACACATAATGAGAAATTCTTACAGATATGGATTACTACAGCAAATACTCCAAGGAAAGGTATTTGGAAAAAGGGGCCAGGGCGCAGACGTATTTCCTGGCTAAACAATCTGCAAAATTGATTCTCAACAAGTGCTACTGCTATTTTCAGAGCTTCAGTGGATAAAGTAATAATAGCCAGAGTGATTGCCAACATTCGAACCGAATAGGCACTTTAACGAGAAGAATTCTTTTTCAGAAAATAACTTTTGAGTATAGAGACACAAATTACATACCCGAAATCACTATAAAATTTTAAATAGTTTGATACTAATCTCTCTTTGGTTTGGGTGTAGAGAGTATTTGTAACCGGTTGATTAGACAAGATCCCTATAAAACATAGGTCTTATCCTGACTACATCTTCCAATGATAATGCAGGTAGTACATACTCTGAAAAATGTAAATAGTCAAAGCGTGTTTTCTAAGTTTTCTACCGGAAGGAAAACTCACAGAGCTTAAAGAGGATATTTTGTTTCGAGCCTCAAAAAATAACGCTACAGTAGCGTTCAATTAATCATCCGAGGAATATTTTCGACTCCTGATGCCTTCAGATGTTTCAGTAAATCGAACTCACTGGGCACTATATTAGTGGATGTTAAAACTTGATGAATCTACAGCTGTCGGTCATGGCTTGAACTAAACGAGTTATGTTAATTCTCTGGGACGTTAAAGTCTCTATTATGTCGACTTCTGCTTCGTGTGAGGATCTCAACAGAATGCTTAAGTATAATCGCCTGAAACAAATCACAAAAATAACTCTCCGTTCTCTAAATCACCCAAATGTTCTTGATATTCTTCGCTCGCTAGTTTCTGCTCTACTGCTCAGAAGTTACGGAATACGATGGTAGGATACAACGAATTTTACTAAGTTACCTATTACTCCAACGAAAGCTGACACAGCAACTTTAGAGCCGACAGAGTGGTTGACACAGTCAACGCTTAAAAGCAGGTAGTCTTTTTCGAGGGATTCTCCTCAGGTACATGAAGTTAATTTAAAATAACTGTAACTTCTGGGCTAAGTACCAGTAACCTCTATTCTCTTGTTTGTTAATCTTAGCCTGACTGACGAGCCATGATACGGAGAAACGCGTCTTTGGATGGATTTGACGAATAAGAGAACAGTGGGTAAAGTGCTGAAATATGGACTTTGTTCGTTTTCGGTTGTTTTACATTAACTTCATGTGCCTGAGGAGGAGTCCTCGAAACACGCTACCTGCTTTTAAGCGCTGACCGTGTCAACCACTCTGTTGGCTCGAAAGCTGCTGAATAAGCTTTCGATGGAGTAATAGGCATGCGTACTTAGTACAATTCGTTGTATCCTACAATCGTATCCCGTAACTTCTGGGATAAGCACCAGTAAATTCTGTTCTCTTGTTTGTCAATCCTAGCCTGACTGACGAGCCGTGATACGGCGAAACGCGTCTCAGGATGGAATTGATGAATAAGAGAACAGTGAGTAAACTGCCGAAATATGGACTTCGTCCATTTTCAGTTGTTTTAAACATTAACATTGTTAACAAAACTAATCCAAGCTTTTCCCACTACTTTATTTACGTCAACCATTGTCGTTCCTATTTATTTTTAACGGACATTACGCTACATATTTGAATATAAATATTATTTTTCAAAAGACACTTTCATCTGTTATTCCACTTATTGCAGTCATTTTTCCCTGCATTTTGGAAATGATTCCACAAATTACAGAAAAAAATGCCAAGAGGAAAAAAATCCTATTGGCGATTCTTCTAGCTAGATTTCAGTTGTCTTCTTTATTTAATCATTATATATTGGTTCAACTTTTATTTAAGGTATGTAGACCGTTATAGGTTACTCTGAGATATTATAATAAATAAACGTGCATGTTCCTTCAAGAACTATCAGATTTGCTCCTATGTTCTACTTACCCACACCTTCCACAAATGTCTTAATTAAACATCATTATATCAGTCTATGATTATAGTTAATAAAACCTATAATAACATTCATATGTGCGGCCTACCTTCATCTCGTTTTACCAATGCCATAATAGGCAGTTTATTTCAAAATCTGTAAATAAGTTTGATCTTACTTTATTAAATAATTGTGTATTTAATTTTGTTATGTTGTTGTGCCTTTAGCCCATATATCATGTCATATTGTTTCATAAATGGATGCATCCTATCAGGCAATAAAGAGTATTATTAAACTTTTTCACAGGTAGTCTTGGTTTAAATGCGTAACCACATCGGTCCGGAGACAAGATTGACACTTGTTGATAATGTTAAAAACATTTAATTAGTACCAATTTAATAAGTATCAAGGACCCTTCTCACGATAGAACATGTGTCCAACAAGACGGACTTCTGCATTCCCAGTCGAGCCTAAGTTGCATAAGACTCTTTTTCATTATTTTAGGTATTTCTCCGGTTGACCCAAGAACTATGGGGGTAATGGTAACGGATTCCATCCCCCACATTTGTCGGATTTCGTCTGCGGTAAGTATTTGTTGAATTTTGTAAAATAAGTCTTGACAGTGGGACTGCAATATCGATAGTAATGTTCTTCGTCTCATCCTTGAGTGTAAGTATAAACATTTTGCCTACTTGTCTATCTTGTAACTACATATTTGAAGTATTTAAAATTATTTTGATTATTAAAATCTGATGTGATGACAAATAATACTATTATAAGAAAGGGAACGATTGTGCCACGAGAGGGATTTATTTAATTACATTATTGTAATTCATCGTTAATTGACATAAAATGTTTTCATTTCTTCCTCATATAATATATATATATATATATATATATATATATATATATATATATATATATATATATATATATATATATATATATATATATATATATATATATATATATATATATATATATATATATATATATACATATATATATATATATATATATATATATATATATATATATATATACTGGAACTGGCGGCTCCTTATAGCAACACCGATTGCAGAAAATTCACCTTAACTAGCGGATTTCAATAATAAGGGGAAAAATCGACCCTAAAGAAACGATGACTAAATGTGACTTGAAAATTTTTTTTGACGCCACCTCTAGGGAACCATCTACAGTGTTGTCAGATTTAGCTAAACCTTTTCGAATAAATCTGGTAACAAAAAATATATAAAAATATTGAATATATTAATCTTTAAAGAAGCATTGCAAAAATTCTTATCCAAAGATGATCACTTACTAAGAATTTTAACCTATTTGTACCAAAATGGTTTCTTATTGTAAGAATAACTACTATTACAAAACTGTATCTGTCTAAAACAAGCCATAGGAGAATCTAATGCACTAAAATTTCTTATAAGATAACTTCGAATTATTCAAGAAACTTAAAAAAAAACAAATTTAATAAAAAAATATACAAATTTTTGCCTTTTAAAATAATTCCTTCGTGACACCAACAAATTAATTATACAAGTTTTGAAGGAACACTATCAAAAATCGAATTTTATTGAACCACCACTTAAAACATAAAACTCTTAACACATCTAATGCACTAAAATTTAATTTCTTTGTTTAAGACAATAGCTTCTTCTTGTTATTCCCATGCCTTCTCCTAACGGAGCTTGGTGACCACTTCTCTAAATATTTCTCTGTCCTTCGCAACATGAAACAACTCCCTTATATTCATGCTGGTCCATTCTCTCATGTGTCTCAGCCAAGAATTTTCTTTCTTCCAACACCCTTTCTACCGTCAACTCTTCCCTGCACGATAATTTGCAATAGTGAATAATTGTCATTTCTGAGTACATGCGCTAAGTAGAATGTTTTTCGTCTTTTTATGATTGTCAAGAGTTTTGTGCCTTGGCCTATCCTTCGTAGAACTTCCTCATCAGTGATCCTGGCTGTTCATGAGATTTTTAATATTCTTCTATAGAACCACATTTCAAATGCTTTTAGCTTCTTAGTAGTGTATTGCTTCAACGTCCTTGTCTGGACTCCATATAATAGTTGAGACAGCACTTCGTTCCCATAATGCTTTCTTGAAGATAACTTAGTTAAACAATACAAGTGATAGTAGGCACTGACTCCTCGCTAAATCGGTATTTCATCTGTTACTATTTCATTTACTTGTACTACAGCAGCATGCCAGTTGTTATGGTTAAAGTTGGCCCTCGATAAAAAATAAAATATTCAAATGTTTTCAATTATGGCATAAATTGAAATACCCTTTTTTTAGCTATTCTGATTTGCTATTTTGTTGTGGTTTTCTTTTTTGTATAATTATTTAGGTTTTCAGGACTACATTTTGGAAAGTTAGTATATGGTAAACAAACTTGATTAACAGCTGAGAGCAAAAACGTCAAATGTCTTTCACATGGAAACAAGCCGCTTCCTGATTTGACGGCGCGGTATCGTACTGAGCACATCGAGAAAAACGATACCTCACCGACAAATCAGGGAGCGGCCTTATAGGGTGTTCACGATGATTATAAATTGGTCGTGTATGGTCGAATTAACATACCGGATCGACCGGTTGCTTTTGGTTTAGGTGTAAGTAGTGTAAATGGTAAAACTACTTGAGAAGTGTGCCTCAGTGGCATTTTTTTTTTGTATTGTTAATGACGTTTATGTTTTGAATTGTTGTGGCTGTTACTTGATGGAAATTCATAACGAATATAATGAAAGACTGATTTTGTCAAATTTCCACTTTATTTAGTTTCACTGAAACTGTATGACGCGTTTCGCTATACTATAGCTTCGTCTGATACAAAATGATATTTGAATATTAGTGTTGTTACATTTATACAAATACTCTAAAGTAGATAGGTAATAAAATTAATACTATATGCTAATGAATATTGGTAGGATATCCATTCTGAATATTAATTGCATAAATTGAGTAAAGGTGAGTTACCATGGGCCAGACAGGTATCTTTTTGTCTGTTTGAGATTATGTCTGAATTTTTAATTCTATTTATTTCTAAATTTTCTAATAGGTTTAATTTTACGCCTTTGTTTTGTATGTGTAGAATTTTAAATTTATCGTCAAAAAGATGATTTGATTCTGTTAAATGATCACTGTACGCTGAGTCGTTTTTGTTTTTTAAATAGCTTCTTTTATGTTCTGAAATCCGAGTTTCGAATGAGCGACCTGTCTGACCTATGTAACTCTTATGACAAGAACCACAATTCAACTGATACACTCCAGATTTTTTTGATCTATTTTGTTTTCCTTTTGCGTTTTTAATGAATTTTCCTAAAGAGTTGTTTGTTCTAAAAGCTATGTTGATATTATATTTGTTTAAGTGATTAAGAGAAAATTAAAAACCACCTCCATAGCCTCGTCCACATCGTCTATCCACGATCGTCTGGGTCTTCCTCTTTTTCTTCTCCCTATAGGGCTCCACTCCGTTATTTTCTTTATCCACCTATTATCTTCGCTCCGTCTTATGTGTCCATACCATTTTAATCGTTTTTCTTCAATGGTGTTTATTGCGTTCTCTTTGATGTTCATTCTGCTTCTTATTTCTTCATTTGTTATTCTCTCCATACGTCTCACTCTACAACATCTTTTCCAATACTCTATCTCTACCGCGTTAATTTTAGATTTATTTCTCTTGTTGATCGTTCATGTTTCTTAAACAAACAAAAAGATACCTGTCTGGCCCATGGTAACTCACCTTTACTCAATTTATACAATTAATATTCAGAATGGATTTCCCAGCAATATTCATTATCATATAGTATTAATTTTATTACCTATCTACCTTAGAGTATTTGTATAAATGTAACAACACTAATATTAAAATATCATTTTGTATCAGACGAAGCGATAGTATAGCGAAACGCGTCATACAGTTTCAGTAAAACTAAATAAAATGGAAATTTGACAAAATCAGTCTTTCATTACAGACGTTTATGTATCTTATATTGCTACTAAGACATTGCCTACTGTAAGCACGACGTAACGCATTGAGGTAAACGAAGTTTAGATCCATAGTTTTATTGGTAGTTGGTTAAATTATTTATCACCTAGGTTAGCTGCCGTAGACTTCAAAATTTTCCTGTTGTAATAGCATTAGGCATTTTATTTTAAATAGTGTAATATATTTCATATATAACAACTAGTACTTTTCCAAAAAAATGCAACTGTGCCTAGAGAGAGCGTGAGCTCATTCTTCGTTCTATCATTACTTTTCTCAACTTCATCTACTTGTATTTTTGAAATCCAATACTTTCCTAGTTTAATTCTTCTTCTCTACCATGATAGCGATACGAATAACGAACTTCAAATAACCTTTACCAAATTCGTTATCTGGGCTATTCATTTCTTGATTTTTTAAAATATTTTTTACTTGCAGTTTAAATCATAACCATTATCAAATAGAAATTCTAAAAATACCTATAAAGCAGAATCCACAAAAAAGGGCTTGTCATCAAATATCAGTGTCAAAATTACTTGACAGACGAGACTTTATAATATATATTTCGAAATAAGAAAATAATTAGAAAGAAATATAAGAAAATTTAAAGTGGTTTAGTGATTATGTAACGCCCAACCTAGGATATTTTATATGGAAAGCAATTGCCCATTTAAGGTGAATCAAAATAAAGCAGATAACTTCACTTAAAGGTCAGAGCCACTTGTTAAGAGGCAATGACTTCAAGAATCAACGAACTTGCTTTCAATTCTGATAGTAGAAAACTTTTTTTCAGGTTTATACTTGCAAAAATCTTCGTTTTATTATATTGGTGAAAAGTACATGACATGTTCCGTTTTTTCTACTATCAGAATTGAATAAGATCACTTAATGATCAAGTCAATTATGAGCTTGCTTTCGCCTGTAATCAAGGAAATTCTTTTGATATAATAGATAAGAAATTATGTTTAAATATTATTTTTACTACGTATACGATGTATTATCTATTTTTGTTTTGATTTGTTATATTAATTGTACCCAAAATTTGAAAATCCCTAATTATTGGAGATAATCGTAGATTTGGCAGCACAGACTTGCGCGTATAATAATGACTATTCAGGGGCGGGTCAATTTTGTAAATAATTTGGTAAAAGGCAGTTTAATTTTTCAAAAATTTTCAAACTTGAAAAAAAAAAAGTATTGAATATGCTTTTACATGGCCCCACGAGTCACCTATTTTTAATATATGCAGTGAATTTCATAACACCCTGTATATATATGGGTCATTCTTTTTAAACCAGACTCCCACACTAAGTCAAAATTTGGACCCACCTTGGATTTTTTTTGGAAGTCCCGATCGCGAGTTACAACAGGTTTTGTTGGTACAAAAATTTAAAATTCGAAAAATCACTTGAACAAATACGTATTCCTTATAGTAAAACAACATATTTTGTTCTATGAACCTGGATTTTAAAGTGCGTTGCTTTCGAGAAAAAATTCTGAATGCATTATTTTCATTTTTTTTTCGAAAGCAGCGTACTCCTGGACGCAGGTTTAGAGGAAAAAAACGATTTGTTATTCAATAAGGATTATATTTGATTTTTTTTAGAATCATTCAAATGATTTTTCGAATTTTTTGCACCAACAAAAAAATCTAAACTAAATAAATTGGCGCTAAACTTTTCCATGGAAAATTCATTTTGGAATCCTATATAGTAGGAAATTTTGACAAATTAAAATCGTGGATTGATTATATTTATTATATTACTATTTATTTTATAAAGATGGGCTACTAAGCACTTTAAAAATTTTAAAGTATTTTTTTCAATAAAGTGGAACAAGCAAAAGTTCAGACATTTGCGCCTCAGATTTGACTCAGCTAAGCCAATTACAGGAATAATAAAAATAGTTTCTTTACATTTTTGACTGATAATATTTTTTTTATGAAAAAATCGCCAAAAAGGAGTCAAGGTAATAGAAGTACTAGGAAGTGATAGATATACTTACGTAGAGCAATCTGAGCAATAATAATTTTAAGCAGATCTCAATTTTTTTTCCAGATTTAATCATTTATAGTGTCTTATAAATCTTATTATTATACACTTTTGTTCGTGCCTGGAACAGATGCAAAGAAATTATCGACGAAAGCAAGGAGGCACACAATCAACGAATCAAAAAACAAACTTCTCGCTTTTCCCAACAATTCTAGGTCCTTTTGGTCAGTCGCTGAGGCAGTTAGTCAAAATTTCACCAAATCCACCATACCATCACTCACAAGGCTAGATAAATCTATTGCAATGACACCTGTTGAAAAAGCGAACTCGTTGGATGAACTCTTTGCTTCACAATCTACTGTCGATTTCCAAGGAAAAACACCACCTACTATTCCCATAGTGCAGTTAAGGATGCTCGATATTGTCTTCAGACAGCGTATCATAAAACGTATTTTAATCAAGCTAGACACCAAAAAGCTTCTAGCGCTGACGAAATACCTGCCATAGTTCTCAAAAACTGTGCGAGGGAACTAACACCAGTTTTCTGTAGACTATTCAACCTATCCTACAGAAAGGGAATATTTCCTTCCTACCGGAAATGTGCCACAGTTCAGCCGATACCTAAAAAAGGCAAAAAGACCTTGCCAAATACCTACCGACCAGTCGCATTGCTTTTAATAATATCGAAAGTCATGGAAAACGCTATCATTCAGCATCTTCTAAAATATATTGTAGGATTCAACATTTTTAGCGATCACCAATATGACTTTCGTAAACATATGTCAACAGGAGATCTTTTGACTTATGTAACACATGTTTGGAAGAACGCAATTGAACACTTTGGAGAGTCTCAAGCGGTTGCTCTTGACATATCCAAGACATTCGACCATGTTTGGCACTGCTCAAAAGTTGAGAATATTATTTCGAACCAGAAAGCTTTAGACTCTACAACAACTGTTAATTCTTTACAAAGCTCAAATTCGACCAACTATGGAATAATGCTCCCATGTTTGGAACTACGCTCCCAAACATACAGTGCATTTGTTGGATTCTATTCAGAGAAGAGCTGTTCGTCTGACCGTCGGAACTTACCCGCGGCCTTGATTTGCTGGAACATCGAAGAACGGTTGGCGACTTGAGCCTATTATACAAGTATTTTCATGGAAAGTGTTCAAAGGATGTAGCCCGCTTAATTTCTCCCAGAGCGGTGCATGTTAGAAATACACGTCGCGCTAATACTTCACATCCGTATGTGGTTCAACTTGTCACTCCTCTTACAACGCTTTTCAAGCAGACTTTTATATGGAGAACATCATCCCTTTGGAATAATTTGCCCAGGACTGTGTTTCCCACCGAGTACAATTTACAGCGATTCAAGAACAAGGTGAATCACTTTTCCGCACACAGGTCGCTCCTGTAGCGCTTTAGGGACTTCCCTGCAGCACGTGTGCTAGACCAATAAAAAAAATATATTATATTATTTATAATTGTTATTTTGTTTTTAATATTTGTTAAGTAGTATTTATAAATGTTTCAATGTTAATTTTAATCAAAAGATATTATTAAACATGGTGCCGATTAAATTACACTTGTTGGTGTATGTCACAAAAATAATTATATGTCAAAGATGACAATATATAATACACAAATTAAAAAAACTATTAAACATTTAATTTAAAGGTAAAATAAAGTGGTTCATAATTTGATTAATATTTGTTGTTTATCTTAAAAATAAGAGAGTAACTACTTTTCTTATTTTTAGATTACAATATTGCCTTATTTTTTGTTACATACATTCTATTAATTTTACTTGAAAACCTGTTTGGACCAAATTGATGTTAATATATCCCTGTTTGATTCTCAATGCGAGACATGATACAAAATAATAAAGGATTTTCTTGGGTTAAGAGAGAAAAACGAGTTTATGCAAAGTATAAAGACCTGTAAAAACACAAGAATACTTTTCTTTACATAAACAATTATAAAATATATGCCGTTTCCTCCTAAGAGCATTGGTGGACTCATTAGTAAGAAGAAATTTCTCGCAAGATAAGTAAAAACAAAAAAGCATATATACAGCCACATAAAATCTTGACTTCTACCAGCTTTCTACAGTCTAAGGTGGAGAGCATTGTTTCTTACTGATAAGTCCACCAATGCTCGTAGGACGAAACTGCATATATTTTATAATTGTTCATGTAAAGAAAAGTATTCTTGTATTTTTACAAGACTTTATACTTTTGCCTTATACTTTGCATAAACTCCTACTTCTTTTTTAATCTAAAGAAATCCCTTATTATTTTTGTATGAAGTCTAGCATTGCAAAAATAAACAGGCTTATATTAACATCAATTTGGTCCGAACAGGTCGATAAATTCAAGTAAAATTTTATAAAAATTATCGCACGATAATTTCATTTATAAACGTGTTATATTTTATTAAGTTTACAAAATTTTTATAAAATCTCCTATAATGTTTTCAAATATACATATATTCCGCCGAAATATGGGTCATGGAATGGCGCTGCTTTCCAGAAAAAACGATTTTTTCTGGAAAGCAGCGCAATTTAAAACCCAGGTTTATAGAACAAGTCTTGTTTTGCAATGAAGAGTACGTATGAATTTGTTTAGAATTTTTTCAAGTGATTTTTCGAATTTTGAATTTTTGCACCAAACGAAACCTGTTGTAACTAGCGATCGGGACTACCAAAAGAAATCCACAGGGGGTCTTTTTTTTGTGTTTCTAAAACAAAAAAACCGGTCAAGTGCAAGTTGAACTTGCACAATTAGTGTTCCGTACGTTGATTGTTTTTAAAATAAAAATTTTTGTTAGGGTGGTATAAAATGATCAGTGACTTCACAAAACACACCCCAAATGAATTTTCAACAAAGTTTGTTTCCAATCTTTACTGAAAACTGGTGACCTTAAAATTTTGTTTTTTTTTATGTACCAAATAAATTATTAAAGGTAATGCACTCGTGATAATTTTCGTTCGATCTATACCCCGTGGAGAATATTCCAGAATTTTTTCAAAATTTTTTGATAAGTACTTTTCGAGATAAGGCCCGGGACAGCGATGTTTCGCGAATTTTTAAAAATAATACGAAGAAAAGTATGCGCAAGTATTACATTATATATATATATATATATATATATATATATATATATATATATATATATATAAATATATATATATATGTATATATATATATATATATATATATATATATATATATATATGTATATATATATATATATATATATATATATATATATATATATATATATATATATATATATATATATATTTTACTCGTGTTTTCACAAGCTTTCATTTGACACCACACTCGATGACCTATTAAAAAAATTTTTTTTTTCACTTCCGATTTTCACCCCTCAAAACGAACCCCTTAAGTCAAAACTTATGTTACGGTGGTATAAAATGATCAGTGACTTCACAAAACACACCCCAAATGAGTTTTCAACAAAGTTTGTTTCCAATCTTTACTGAAATCTGATGACCTTGAAATTTTTGTTTTTTTTATATACCATATAAACTATTAAAGGTAATGCAGTCGTGATAATTTTCGTTCAATCTACACCCCGTGGAGAATATTCCAGAATTTTTTTTCGAAATTTTTTGATAAGTACTTTTCGAGATAAGGCCCGGGACAGCGATTTTTCGCGAATTTTTAAAAATAATACAAAGAAAAGTGCGCGCAAGTACAATATTATGTATATATTTTTTACTCGTGTTTTCACAAGCTTTCATTTGACACCATACTCGATGACCTAGTAAAAAAAATTTTTTTTTCACTTTCGACTTCATCCCCCAAAACTAACCCCTTAAGTCAAAATTTAATTCTCAAAACTACATGCTCTGATGAGGCCATCAATTCCTATATTACTACCAAATTTCACCTTTCTATGTCAAATAGTTTCGGAGAAAATCGGGTGTGACAGACAGACAGACAGACAGACAGACAGACAGACAGACAGACAGACAGACAGACAGACAGACAGACAGACAGACAGACAGACAGACAGACAGACAGACAGACAGACAGACAGACAGACAGACAGACAGACAGACAGACAGACAGACAGACAGACAGACAGACAGACAGACAGACAGACAGACAGACAGACAGACAGACAGACAGACAGACAGACAGACAGACAGACAGACAGACAGACAGACAGACAGACAGACAGACAGACAGACAGACAGACAGACAGACAGACAGACAGACAGACAGACAGACAGACAGACAGACAGACAGACAGACAGACAGACAGACAGACAGACAGACAGACAGACAGACAGACAGACAGACAGACAGACAGACAGACAGACAGACAGACAGACAGACAGACAGACAGACAGACAGACAGACAGACAGACAGACAGACAGACAGACAGACAGACAGACAGACAGACAGACAGACAGACAGACAGACAGACAGACAGACAGACAGACAGACAGACAGACAGACAGACAGACAGACAGACAGACAGACAGACAGACAGACAGACAGACAGACAGACAGACAGACAGACAGACAGACAGACAGACAGACAGACAGACAGACAGACAGACAGACAGACAGACAGACAGACAGACAGACAGACAGACAGACAGACAGACAGACAGACAGACAGACAGACAGACAGACAGACAGACAGACAGACAGACAGACAGACAGACAGACAGACAGACAGACAGACAGACAGACAGACAGACAGACAGACAGACAGACAGACAGACAGACAGACAGACAGACAGACAGACAGACAGACAGACAGACAGACAGACAGACAGACAGACAGACAGACAGACAGACAGACAGACAGACAGACAGACAGACAGACAGACAGACAGACAGACAGACAGACAGACAGACAGACAGACAGACAGACAGACAGACAGACAGACAGACAGACAGACAGACAGACAGACAGACAGACAGACAGACAGACAGACAGACAGACAGACAGACAGACAGACAGACAGACAGACAGACAGACAGACAGACAGACAGACAGACAGACAGACAGACAGACAGACAGACAGACAGACAGACAGACAGACAGACAGACAGACAGACAGACAGACAGACAGACAGACAGACAGACAGACAGACAGACAGACAGACAGACAGACAGACAGACAGACAACAGACAGACAGACAGACAGACAGACAGACAGACAGACAGACAGACAGACAGACAGACAGACAGACAGACAGACAGACAGACAGACAGACAGACAGACAGACAGACAGACAGACAGACAGACAGACAGACAGACAGACAGACAGACAGACAGACAGACAGACAGACAGACAGACAGACAGACAGACAGACAGACAGACAGACAGACAGACAGACAGACAGACAGACAGACAGACAGACAGACAGACAGACAGACAGACAGACAGACAGACAGACAGACAGACAGACAGACAGACAGACAGACAGACAGACAGACAGACAGACAGACAGACAGACAGACAGACAGACAGACAGACAGACAGACAGACAGACAGACAGACAGACAGACAGACAGACAGACAGACAGACAGACAGACAGACAGACAGACAGACAGACAGACAGACAGACAGACAGACAGACAGACAGACAGACAGACAGAAGACAGACAGACAGACAGACAGACAGACAGACAGACAGACAGACAGACAGACAGACAGACAGACAGACAGACAGACAGACAGACAGACAGACAGACAGACAGACAGACAGACAGACAGACAGACAGACAGACAGACAGACAGACACAGACAGACAGACAGACAGACAGACAGACAGACAGACAGACAGACAGACAGACAGACAGACAGACAGACAGACAGACAGACAGACAGACAGACAGACAGACAGACAGACAGACAGACAGACAGACAGACAGACAGACAGACAGACAGACAGACAGACAGACAGACAGACAGACAGACAGACAGACAGACAGACAGACAGACAGACAGACAGACAGACAGACAGACAGACAGACAGACAGACAGACAGACAGACAGACAGACAGACAGACAGACAGACAGACAGACAGACAGACAGACAGACAGACAGACAGACAGACAGACAGACAGACAGACAGACAGACAGACAGACAGACAGACAGACAGACAGACAGACAGACAGACAGACAGACAGACAGACAGACAGACAGA
>CM032447.1:125399824-125529824 GCA_019049505.1 Pachyrhynchus sulphureomaculatus
AAGTACGTGCGGAAAGAGGTAAATCATTTTAAACCAGTAAAATTATTGTTATAATTGCATAAAAAAGTTTAGATATCTTTATACGGGACTTTTAGCAAATACCTTGTAAAAATAAAAAAACTGCTCCATAAAATGCTACAAATATTTATAACTAGTTAGTCTAAACCATTTCCCATTGTCAAAAATAAATGTGATTGCTACAAAGAGCAGCTTTGCGTTTAGAAAATACTTAAACAGAGTTTGGTGATCTAGATTTTATCGTGCTAGTTATAGTGAATGTATAAAGAAAATAAGATCGACAAAAATTATGATTTTTTTAAATCTAATATCGATCGGTAATTCACGATAAGATGCTTTAGGCATTGAAAAAGAAATATCCTGCCTACACCACTATTAAAAATTGGCTTGCGGACTTAAAGAGAGGAAAAACCGACATCAGTGGTGAACACTGCTGAAATACCCGTTTCTGTGTATACCCGAATGTTGAGTATGTTCCTGAAATGATTTTGGACAATCGACGAATTGGGTTTAAACGTATAGCTGACACCGAATATTTCATATGAACTTTTTTTTGACATTTTCTATTTTGACTTGCATGTGACTAAAATTATCAGCTATGTCTGAACCCTTACGAAAAACAATTGAGAGTGTGATTTGTAGCCATTTTGAGAGGAATCATCTAGCTCTTTCTATCGAATGGTAACTATGAACAAAACGTGGGTCCATCACTGAGATCCAGAGATAAACGAATAGTTAGAGGAGTGGAAAAGTGCTGACTTACCTCATCCCAAGAAGCTTCGCTTATATTTTTTGTCTGCGTTTTATGGGGTGGGATACTTCATACAGATTACTTGGAACACCACAAAATAAATCGCTCTCGAATATAATTCTTAAATATTAACTAAATTTCGCCAGAAAATTGTGAAAAAACTCCGCGAAAAAGTATCTAAAAGAGTGCAAGTTTTCAAGACAATGCGCCTGCTCACAAGTCACCGTTAGGTTTTCAAAAAAATTAATTAAGCCTTGAACACCAAACATAAAAAAAAAAATAGAGAGAGTAGGTCATTTATAACATCGTTTCCTGTAAAACAAATGATTCATTGGGAAGTGCCGTAAGGACGAGCTGAAAACAATGGATAAAATTTCAACGGCGTCTTGCGGAAAAAAACATGCGGCGCCTCTAGACGCCGAATGGTTGCACATCGTTTGTTAGTAAAACTTGTGTCTGTAAATTTAATAGCAGGTATTATGGAGTTATATATAACCTACAAACCTAGAAAAATTGAGAAAATTTAATGTTATTTATTTCGTTTTCTATTTGCTAAAACCATGAAAGACATTTTTATTTCATTAGATTACACTTTTTATATTATACTGAAAGCCAAATATTTTAAATTTTAGAAATGTGACAACATTTATATTTAACCAAATCGTAACTCATCTTTTTCCAGTTGCCATTCCTTAAATCCATTAATCGTAGATCACGATTAAATGTAAACAAGCAGAACATTGCTTTGAACTGATTGATTATCCCCCATATTCCCCTGATTTAGCTCCCTCGGACTAATATCTTTTATCAAAACTGAAAAAATGTTTGAAAGGACATAAATTTCATTGAAATTAAGATGTAATAAATATCGAAGACTGGTTTGTCAACCAAGATATTTTTTAGTGTTCCGTACAGAACACTTATAAGATCACTTAGGCGTCTGTCTGTCTGTCACACCCGATTTTCTCCGAAACTATTTGACATAGAAAGTTGAAATTTGGTAATAATATAGGAATTGATGGCTTCATCAGAGCCTGTAGTTTTGAGAGTTAAATTTTGACTTAAGGGGTTAGTTTTGGGGGGTGAAATCGAAAGTGAAAAAAAAAAATTTGTACTAGATCATCGAATGTGGTGTCAAATGAAAGCTTGTGAAAACACGAGTAAAAAATATGTATATAATGTAATACTTGCGCGCACTTTTCTTTGTATTATTTTTAAAAAATCGAGAAAAATCGCTGTCCCCCCGCCTTATCGCGAAAAGTACTTATCAAAAAATTTTGAAAAAATTCTGGAATATTCTCCACGGGGTGTAGATTGAACGAAAATTATCACGAGTGCATTACCTTTAATAATTTATCTGGTATTAAAAAAAAAACAAAAATTTCAAGGTCATCAGATTTCAGCAAAGATTGGAAACAAACTTTGTCGAAAACTCATTTGGGATGTATTTTGTGAAGTCACTGATCATTTTATACGTCTGTAACAAAATTTTTTATTTTAAAAGCAATCAATGTACGGAACATTAATTGCGCAAGTTCAACTTGCACTTGACCGGTTTTTTTTGAAAAGTTAAAAGTTACTTTATAAACATTGCACTAAAAGTTGGAAGTAGATTCGTTGAATAAAGAATTTTTGTTTTAGAGAAATATCGTAGGAAACTTACTAGATCAAATTAGTCGTGTTAGATGGGTATATATTGGCTAACAGTAAAATGATCAGTAAATATTTCATTAGAAGTGATTCATATATTTTCATGTCTTATTTACATTAACCTGTTTTAAGCGATTTTTATGAACAATTAAACTGGGCAAAAAGGACTTCGATAACAAATGTTTAGTTTACCTTTGAGACTAAAAAAAGGTCTTCAGTTTTCGGTAAGGTACAGCTGCGTCGCTTTTACGATGTATTCTAACCGCTTTATGCCGACAAAAGGACAATTACTTGGATTTTATCGCTGAATTTATGAAGACTACTTTAATTTTTCCTATTGTTATATCTATTGTAAAAGCAATTTTCTCTATATTGATTACACTGGTCAACCAGATTTTTGTTACACGTAAGCTAGTATGTGATTTATACTTACCTACCTGCCTCAATTAAAAACCGGCAAAAATTTTTGTTCGATCACCCTCAGTTTTTTTGTAATAGTCACTTAAATTACGTTATAAGAGGAGATCGTTGAGAACATTGTTTTGAACTTAAGCCATCTTGGAAATAATAATTAGTTTTTGTTTTCATTTGAGTAATCTATGTTCAATAACATGCCGAGAACTTGTGTAAATAATCCTGATCGATTCTGTTACATGTGTGGTGAACTTACATTCCCTAGTCAGCAGAAAAATTTTACAGACCTGGTCAAGAAGTGTTATTTTGAATATTTCGTCTTTTCAGTTCGCCACCAAGATAAATTGTGGATTCCTCATATATGTTGTGCATCCTGTGTTACTCTTTTGACTGGATGGGTTAACGGAACATGACACATGAACTTCGCAAGCAATCAAGTATCCAAACTTACCATCTGCAAGGTCCCCCACAGTGAAGTGATGCCTGTTCACAACACCTCCACAAAGTGTACAATCAGATGAATCCAACGTGTCGTTGAGCTTATCTCCTACTCAAGAGGACATGAGAGATTACACTTACGAACCTAGCACTTCTTTTACACCACATTTAATAACACAAGGTGACCTAAACGACCTGGTGCGTGATTTGAGTTTATCCAAAAAGCAAGCCGAAGTTTTAGCATCTATATTGAAATGATGGAATTTACTTCATTCAGAAACGAGAATTTGCTATTCCGCAATAGTGATGAAGAAGTCAGAAGTTATTTCTTTCAGGAAGGTGACCTTGTTTACTGTAATGACATTAATTCTGTAATGGATTTATTAGGAAACACCAACTATAGCAATCCATACTGGCGACTATTTATAGACTCTTCAAAAGTAAGTCTAAAGGCTGTTCTTTTGCATAATGGAAACAAAATTCCGCCTGTCCCATGCCACTAACATGAAAGAGTCATATAATAACATGAAGCTACTTTTAGAGAAAATAAAATATTGTATGCATCCTTGGAAAATATGTGGAGATTTGAAGGTGATTGCTATTTTATTAGGGCTATAACTTGGTTACACAAAATATTTCTGCTTCCTTTGTGAATGGGACAGTAGAGACAGAAAATATTATTTATATAAACAAAGATTGGCCAAAACGTAGCTCACTTACTCCTGGACAAAAAAAAACATTTTGTTTCCACCATTGGTGAAACCAGAAGATGTACTGTTGCCACCACTACACATAAAACTAGGTCTAATCAAAAATGTTATCAAAGCGATGGACAAAGCTGGCGAAGGATATTTATACTTGAAAAAAAAAGTTTTCTAAAATTAGTGACGATAAAATTAAAGAGGGAATATTGGTTGAACCACAAATTAGAGAATTAATTAGAGACCCTATCTTTGAACAAAACTTAAATTCACTGGAAAAACCCGCCTGGATATGTTTCAAAAATGTGGTTAAAAATTTTCTTGGGAACAATAAAGCTGAAAACTACAAAGACTTGATCAGTGAGCTTTTGACGACCTATAAAGCACTAGAATGTAACATGTCACTCAAAATTCATTTTTTGGATTCTCATTTGGACTTTTTCCCCGAAAATCTGGAAACAGTAAGCGATGAGCATGGTGAACGTTTCCATCAGGATATTTCAGCCATGGAGAAGAGTTACCAAGGCAAATGGCATCCAAACATGTTGGCAGATTACTGTTGGACACTGAAGAGGGATATCCAAGAAAGTCATAAAAATCTTTTTTTTTTTCTATACTATCACTATAAAATATAAATATTTGATACATTTATTCAAAAAAATATTACAATAAAACCTGATGTGTTACATAAATTCTACTTTATTTTATTGTTTCCTTCTTATACTAGATTTATAATATGACAATAGAATCCGTGTAACAAAAAAAAGTTGAAATTTTGTTGATCAGTATTACCTAAGCAAAGTTACGATCCACTCCTTAAAATAAATATATTATACATGTTTGTACATATTTTAAATATCTTTATATTTAGTTTATATTCTTTTCCAAATATAGTTACCTCCGCAAAAATTAAACAACCTAACAAAAATTTTTAAAACCAAAACTTACATATCCGTTTATTACTACTATTTTTCCAATTCCAACTACATAGTAGTAACCAAATAGTTCTAGAATATCTTCCTAAAAATTACGATTGGTAAACAAATATATACCGTAAAGAGACACAAATCATTAATTGTCAAAATTATAGCTCTGCAAAGTGATAATAATAACAAAATATATATGATTCGATGAGTAAAAACTAACTTTCTCAGATTACCTAAAACATTTTGCTACTGTTCATGGAGCATGTGCGTCTTACGCCAAGTAATAAGGAAATGGAATAATCTCGAAAAATAACTCATATTTTATGATTTACTTACCAAGAAGAACCATATGAATATTTAAATAAAGGCATTGTTCATCTGTAGATAATTATGCATCAAATTTGTTTATAACCACAACCAAAAATTAGAAAAATTACATAATTTTATTCGCCTCTTTTCTCTGAAGCAATATTACTCAAAAACTACATATTTCTTTTCTATACGTCATAACTAATGTCACAATGTAACACTGGCTTTATCATATTTTTTCATAGAATAAAATAAATTAATAAAGAGAACATATGACATGATTTTTCATGTGATAAAAATGTTTACAATTGGAAATTGACATTTCCCTCTAGACCAAATTTCTATTAAAACTGGAAATAACAAATAATAACATGATTTTCCGATTCCTTGACTCCAAGAAACCTAAAATCGACATATAAATAGTGTATTCGAAGCAACGTCCACCACTTGACCCCTTATATGTTTGGATATATCTAATTTTGCTTAAAATTTGCTCACTATCTAACCAAATACTACTACAAGACTACCATCACATTGATCATTTTTCCTGAACAATATCCCTCAAATTGATATATTATATCGTTCGTGGGTTAATTCTCTAAGAGTGCTACAAATAGATCGACAGAAATGGAAAACTATGTTTATAATGATCCTAGGGGCACTAAAACGTGAAGAAATACAAGAAATCCTCTCCTTAGCTCCAGGCAATAAAGATGCAGAATATTTAATTATCATACAATTGTCATATAACAATTGACCAGCGGCATTGTCTTTCAACTCTCAAAAACACAACACAAATATAAATATCACTAAAATTGTATAATAACAACAAAGAAATATAATAATAACTAGAACTGAACAAATAAAACACAGTGCAAAATTCAAAATAATAAAAATGGAAAAATAAAATTGTGTTTATTTTAGTATTCTAAGAACCGCCAAAAATGGACACCTTTGCTCTGCGAACTAGCTTTTCTTACAATAAATTGGGCAGAATAAATCACTGTTATATATACCATTTCTACTTTTCTGGCTAAAAGGAAGTATATGTTGGTGAAAAAAAAAAGCACATTCAAAGAATTTTATAATTCTACAAGTTTAACGGTCAATAGATTATGAAAAACAGTTTCCTATTCTGATCAGTCTGTTAGCACGATACTTTCAAACGAGATGAGATACTTATTTCAAATTCGGTATATATAATCCTTAAAGTAGAGAAGGAACCTATAATTTTGAATTATTTTTTATTAGCTAATATGAATTTTGCCCAGAAAGTTTATCGGTGACCAAATCGGAGTGAATTGACATTGGAAATATTTTTCAATTTAGCACGTGTACACTTAAAACATAAAAAATCTAACTGATAAAATCAAAGTCTTGGGAAAAATATCCTTTGAGTAGCTGGTGTAGTTTTATGGAACTAATGGGCGTTTTATTATAAAACTAGTTAGCCACGAATTTGAAGAACATTTGGTACATCTCAGCGTGCTTGGTCCTCTTATGTCCCTACAGCATATATACGATCTATTAGACTAAACAGAATAGAAGGTTTATCTATTTATACACCTTGCAATTAAATTAAGAAGTAAATATTGATTCAATTTGTTCACAACTAACCAAATGTTAATTATTTGTAAATAACTTAGTAAATATGCGCACCTTGGCCTTATGTCAGCTTATTACGTACTGATACTTTTGTTCTCAACTTTATGAGAATCTGTTCAAATCAGTCAATTTTTTTCTACAAAAAACACATTATCAGAATTACGTGTCAGCATTAGCTTCTGCCATCTTCTGGAACTGTTTTAGAGCACCGAAACTGCGCATAATGGTAAGCGTATAAACATCAGCTTTATCTTAAACAATTTCCTCTCGTCTCTTCAATGCTGGTTATTAATATTTCATGTCCTCAACATAGTCAGATATAGCTATGTTGCTA
The DNA here is from genome assembly GCA_019049505.1 of Pachyrhynchus sulphureomaculatus. Classification (NCBI taxonomy): domain Eukaryota; kingdom Metazoa; phylum Arthropoda; class Insecta; order Coleoptera; family Curculionidae; genus Pachyrhynchus; species Pachyrhynchus sulphureomaculatus. Next base: position 125,406,971 of record CM032447.1, read on the forward strand.
TAATACATTTTTAAGTAAAGTGTCTATTTATACTGGCAAGCTCTATGCTTCACAACAACGTTTAATTTTATACAGAGCTCAACTTCGACCCTCAATAGAATACCACTCATCCACTCATAGTTTCATGTGTCGGGCTCCGTGCCCAAACATACTCTGCATTTGTTGGATTCTATCCAGAAGAGAGATATTCCTATGATTGAGGATCCGGAACTCTTCAGAAACCTTAATTCAGTAGAACATTAAAGAAAGGTTGGCAACTTGAGTCAATTCTCTAAATACTTGTAAGGGAAGTGCTCGATAAATATAACCTGCTTAATTATTCCCAGAGATGTGCATGGTAGTAATTCATATTGGGTTAATACATCACATTCGTACAAGATTCTACTTGCCAGTCCTTTCAAGAACTCTTTTATGTGAAAAACCTCATCCCTTTAAAATAAACTGCCCAGGACTGTGTGTGCCACCCAATACAATGAGCAGTGATTCAGGATAAAGATTAGTTCCTAGTTCGGCTGAGACGTTGCCCTTGTAGAGATTAAGGGGTTTCCGTGTTGTGCCCATAAAAACATTTGATATTTTTTCACACTTTGAACTATCTTGAAAATGTCAATTTCTTACATTTTTGAGCTTGTCATCATATTAACTATAAAGCATAATTTTTGAGAAATGATTTTTAATGCTATTTTCTTTTAATATCTAAAGTACACTTTGACACTGCGCGTGATGGGCATCATCATAAAACTTTTGAGGTACAAAATTATTTTTAAAATGTATAAAGATACTAAAGTTAAAATTTTATGTTAAATGATCGTCTCCGTACAAGATTTTCGTAATCTTAATTGAAAAATAACCTTAACAATATTTGTTGTTATATATATATATATATATATATATATATATATATATATATATATATATATATAGTGTTATTATAAAAGGCAGTACAAAGAAGACCTTTGAAGCAACTCTACATTGTGCGTGATGGGCATCACCACAAAAATTAAAAATGTTCAACTTCTGTTTGACGTATAAAATTGTTTTTAAAATATATATAGAGAAACTAGCGTTAAAATTTTATGCTGAATAAAAGTCTCCGTACAAGATTATCATGCTCCTTTATTAACAATTAGCATTAACAACATTTGTTACTTTATAAATATTCTTGTTGTACAGGAGGTCCCTCCACACAACACTATGTTGTAAACTGGGTGTAGTATATCTTCATATGTTTTTTTCCATGAAAGCTATTTTTTAGATTTCGAATCATAATAACCTGAATTTAGTTGTTAACTTATTAAATCCGCAGTATTCTACCATGATAATCCAAGAAAATGCTCAGATATTTAATACCGTCAGAAAATGTTAAAACCTATACAACAGTGGTTACAAAGCAAATCAGAAAAAGACTTAGAAAACTACAGAAATGCTAGGAGGGTTTCCAAAGATAAGATTAGAAATAGGAAAAAACAATGGGAGAAAAAATGTCAAGAATTAGAAACGTATATAGATGGCAAAAAGACAACAGTACGTGAAAATTTTTAAGCACACTAAGAACAAATTAAAGTCATGTTAAATTTAATCCAATAAATGTTAACCGATAGAAAACTTACTTTGAGAATATGCTTACAGGAATACGACCAGAGTTCAAAATAAAAAAAAATAAATATGTTCAAATAACAGGGGACCTAATACGACTAGAAGAAGACATCTTAAAGACAGCCATCAGAAACCTAAAAAACAAAAGAGAAATTTTTTTCTGAGTTAATCAAATATTAATATCGGTTATAAGAGTACTTATGGAAATATGCTTGAATGGGGAAATATTCAGAATGGAAAGTAGCAAGGATTAACCTACTACATAAGAAAGTAGCGGCAGCGAAGCAAAAAGATGAATACTCAAACTCTAGAGGTTTATCTGTAATTTGCTCCGTTAGCCGTTTACATGGAAAAAAATTGAATCAGCTGGTAGTAAATGAGTATCGACATTATCAATCAGAAGAGCAATGAGGTTTTCTAGCGGGATGATCCAGCACTAATAATATCTTCTGTATTATACGACTTAAAAACACAACATCAGTTGTTAGTTTTTATTGATTTGACAAAGGCATATAATGCAGTACCAATTAATAGATTATTTGAGGTACTGCAGCAAACCAACATCAGTGTCCAATACCATTGTAGTAAAAGCCATACAAGAGTTATATAAAGGAGCAGAATCTCAAGTAAAGTTGGGTAAAAACCTCAGTAATACATTTAAAATTACAAAGGGTTTAAGACACGGATGCTATATGTCCCCCTTTCTCTTCAATATCTATTTAAATACTGTACTTGAGACTGAAAAAAGAGTTGTAAATTCATGGGGATAGCCGTTAACATTGAACTGTTATTCACACTTCACTACGCAGATGACCAGGTCCTCATAGCACAAGAACATAAAGGAGTGAAATTTATGGTAAAAAACTAGAAATTAAAAGAAAAAAACAGAACATTTGTATGTAGCTAGAGAAGCTCGAGAATTAGATATAAAGGCATGTATCGCGATAAAATCATGCGATGAGTATAAATACGTGGGCGTTAACGTAACGTAGGGTGGTAGGTATGATAAAACAATGCAAAGCAGAGTGCAAAAGAGATAATCGGAATGCTTAACTCAGTTCTATGGCAAAATAATATATCAAAGAAAACAAAATTAAGAATATACTGGGAAAAATAATTTAGCTTACGGAAGTGAAGCCTGGCAGATTAACAAAAATATGTCTAGAAAACTATTGTCTACAGAAATGGGCTTCCTTCGAAGAGCAGCTAGAATTGCTAGACGGGAAAGAATACAGAATGAAGAAATAAGACGACATATAACCAAAGATAATACCATTCTAGAACACATACAACAAAAACAATTAATATGGTACGATCACATTAATAAAATGGATGAGATTAGAATACCAAAGAAAGTTATGCAGTGGACACCAGCAGAGGGAGAATGGAATAATCGAAAGGCTTGGAGATTTGGTACCAGAAGACGACTTCACTCGCTGTGAAACAGGTTATACATATATATATATATATATATATATATATATATATATATATATATATATATATATATATATATATATATAATAAAGGAATGCTAATGGTGAACGATTAAATCACTTAAAGTTCGCAGATGATGTCATTCTGAACGCCAACACAAAAGAAGAATTGCAAGAAATGCTAATGGAGTTGAATAACAAGTCTCGAGAAATAGGTCTAAAAATAAACTTCGCCGAAACTAAATATTTGAACAACGAAAGTGAAGATAACAACCAGGAACTGTTAATAGAAGGTGAAAGAATAGGAAAGGTACAAGCATTCATATATTTAGGACAAAAAATCGAAATATCAAAAAATAATTTAAAGGCTGACTTGGATAGAAGAGCCTTGTTAGCTGGGTCTGCGTTCGGAAGGTTACAATCTACATTTCAATTAAACATCTCTAACACAATAGAAGCCAGAATATTCGATCAACATGTACTGCCGGCATTAGCATATGGCACTGGAACGTGGGCTTTAAATAGAAGTATAATAAATAAACTCCAGGTAACCCAAAGAGCAATGGAGAGAAGAATGCTAAATATTAGACTCCAATATCGTATTCCTAACATCGAGATAAGAAGAAGATCAAAAGTGACAGATGTAATACAACGAATATGTATGTACAGGGCGGTCCAAATTGAACACTTTTAAAGGTAAATCCCTTTATCTAAAGGAGATAGACGAAAACTGATGTCGGTGATTGAGGCTCAATTTTTATGATAAACTCAATGGTGAAAACCGCATATCGATATTTAGTACCGTTTTAGATATACAGGCTGTTTTTGAAAAATCTGCATTTTGGAAAAATGTTTGTAATTCTTTTCATATTGAAAATTTTTGATTTCTGTAAAAACATTCTCAAAGCACTTTTTCACGAGGATTTTAACAGTGTAAGTTATATTTTTTTACAACTAATATTTTAATAGTTATTAACGTAAAAATATATTTGCATCTCGAGACCATGTTTCTTAAAAATGTCTAGCCCTACTAAAAGGAAATAAAAAAAAAACCGGTCAAGTGCAAGTTGAACTTGCACAATTAGTGTTCCGTACGTTGATTGTTTTTAAAATAAAAATTTTTGTTAGGGTGGTATAAAATGATCAGTGACTTCACAAAACACACCCCAAATGAATTTTCAACAAAGTTTGTTTCCAATCTTTACTGAAAACTGGTGACTTTGAAATTTTGTTTTTTTTATATACCAAATAAATTATTAAAGGTAATGCACTCGTGATAATTTTCGTTCAATCTTTACCCCGTGGAGAATATTCCAGAATTTTTTCAAAATTTTTTGATAAGTATTTTTCGAGATAAGGTAGGTGACAGCGATTTTTTAAAAGTAATACGAAGAAAAGTGTGCGCAAGTATTACATTATATGTATATATATATATATATATATATATATATATATATATATATATATATATATATATATATATATATATATTTACTTGTGTTTTCACAAGCTTTCATTTGACACCACACTCGATGACCTAGTAAAAAAAATTTTTTTCACTTCCGATTTCACCCCTCAAAACGAAACTCTTAAGTCAAAATTTATGTTACGGTGGGATAAAATGATCAGTGACTTCACAAAACACACCCCAAATGAATTTTCAACAAAGTTTGTTTCCAATCTTTACTGAAATCTGATGACCTTGAAATTTTTGTTTTTTTTATATACCATATAAATTATTAAAGGTAATGCACTCCTGATAATTTTCGTTCAATCTACACCCCGTGGAGAATATTCCAGAATTTTTTCGAAATTTTTTGATATGTACTTTTCAAGATAAGGCCCGGGACAGCGATTTTTTTCGCGAATTTTTAAAAATAATACAAAGAAAAGTGCGCGCAAGTATAATATTATATATATATTTTTTACTCATCTTTTCACAAGCTTTCATTTGACACCACACTCGATGACCTAGTAAAAAAATTTTTTTTTCACTTCCGACTTCACCCCCCAGAACTAACCCCTTAAGTCAAAATTTATTTCTCAAAATTATATGGCTCTGATGAGGCCATCAATTCCTATATTATTACCAAATTTCACCTTTCTATGTCAAATAGTTTCCTAGAAAATCGGGTGTGACAGACAGACAGACAGACAGACAGACAGACAGACAGACAGACAGACAGACAGACAGACAGACAGACAGACAGACAGACAGACAGACAGACAGACAGACAGACAGACAGACAGACAGACAGACAGACAGACAGACAGACAGACAGACAGACAGACAGACAGACAGACAGACAGACAGACAGACAGACAGACAGACAGACAGACAGACAGACAGACAGACAGACAGACAGACAGACAGACAGACAGACAGACAGACAGACAGACAGACAGACAGACAGACAGACAGACAGACAGACAGACAGACAGACAGACAGACAGACAGACAGACAGACAGACAGACAGACAGACAGACAGACAGACAGACAGACAGACAGACAGACAGACAGACAGACAGACAGACAGACAGACAGACAGACAGACAGACAGACAGACAGACAGACAGACAGACAGACAGACAGACAGACAGACAGACAGACAGACAGACAGACAGACAGACAGACAGACAGACAGACAGACAGACAGACAGACAGACAGACAGACAGACAGACACCGAAGTGATCTTATAAGTGTTCCGTACGGAACACTAAAAAGAGAAAGTATTTATGTTTTAGGGCTCTTAGTAGATCTGGCATAATTGTTAAAGAATGTCTAATTCGGCAGTGTTGTGTTACGGTTTAATACTTTACTGCGCAGTATTTATTGTATTAAATTATAACAAATCTGATTTAAGTTGCTAATAATATCTTGCTTGTCATTTTTTTATACAAATCATATCTTTTACCAGGAGTTTGCGGTAATTTTTTTTTGGGTGACGACTTTAGTGTTTGAAAAGTTAAATTCGTGATTTTCATTTGCTTCGTGCTTATGTACTTCTTGCAGAAATGCAGATGCATTTCTTGTGTATTTAGGTCTATTTAATCTATTGTGTAAGTATTGTATTGTCCATATATTTTAGGGCAATTTAGACAGGGTGTAGAATCTACTAAATTTGATTTTGTTTTGGCTAGAACTTTACTTTCAAGCGGAGTGAATATTGAACACTAACGATTTGGTGCTTTGTTGCAGACAATGATGCCTTTTTTACAATATATTTGATTTTTTTCAAATAAGTCGAATAGGAGTACATGATATTGCCATATATTTTTTTAAGTTAATTGAATTTTGTTTTGGTTTTGTTATTATCAAACATAACATAAACGTTCTTTGTTTGATCATTTGGATTCCTAGTTTTTCTGGGAAATTATTATATTAGAGAATTTTCTTTATTCTTCTTTACATTTCAGGTCTAAATTAAGGTGTCGTTAAAGTTAGAGATCTATTTATCAGTCTTAATATAGTCCTATTTTTTTGAGATTTTGGGTGGTGTGAATTATAAATATGGTATTGATCTATCAAAGTATTCTTTATGTACCACATAATTTTTAAGTTTTCAAGATTTTGTTGTCTTATTATTTTTAAATCAAGAAACTTTATAGTGTTTCGGTTTTCTATTTCCACTGTAAATTTTAGCTTGGGACCAAAACTGTTAAATATTATATTTATATTTCTAATATACTGTTTATTATGTTTTCTAGTACAGCAGTAAGGTAATCATCAACGTACTTTTTGAAAAATAACTTCTTATTCTAAATATTCCATGACTAATTGTACAACTGTTGATAATATGGAGGGACATATGTCGTATCCAACCGTTGATAAAAATCATTTTTATATTGAGGATAGTTTTTAGTTTAAGTTAGATTTATAGCTTATTTAAACATATCTTGATTTAAAGTTGCATGCTTTTTAAAACTATTCCATTTTTCTTTTAGTATAATAGTTAAAAGCTCTTTTAGTAAATTTGTATAAAGACATAAATGTCAAGTGATATCCATTTGTAGTTTCTTGGTTTGTCTTATATATTTTGTGTAATAATCATTATTACATTAAGTCATTAAAATCTGTGTTTTTAGCATATACAAATCAATTAAATGAGCATTTAACTATTATAAAAAAAGGAATAATTTGAAAAAGCATACAGCCTTAAATATATATATATATATATATATATATATATATATATATATATATATATATATATATATATATATATATATGTATATATATATATATATATATATATATATATATATATATATATATGTGTATATATATATATATATATATATATATATATATATATATATATATATATATATATATGTAACGACTCAACAAACTACAAGGTTTATCTTCTGCCTCTATCAACCATCAAGTGAAACTAACTTTAGAATACTTTTGCTTCTCTTGCAGACACCATGGCTCATTTACGGATTAATTATCCAAATGCGGAAATTGCCTTCCTGGGCGATTTTAAAGTCTACAATATCAATTGGCTTAAGTATTTAAATATCACCGATGAACAAGATCGTCAAGCTGAAACATTTTCAGTCAGTTGTGCCTTTACTCAGCTTATAAACCAACACGGGATTCTTTATCGAGACGGAGACGTCACCAATCTTCTTGTCCTGTTTTTAACAACTAATCCAGAGATTTGCACTGTAACCGTAAATCCATCAATAGGTTCTCCTGCCCATAAACTGCTTTCGATATACGGTATTCTACCGATTAATGACAGAGAAACACTCAAACCGCGCTAGATTTGGCGCTACAAATCTGCTAAATGGGAAGAACTCATGGAATATTTTCGAGCTTTCCCTTAGTTAAACGTTTATTTTAGATCCGACGATCCATCTGACTGCGCTAAGGATATTTACGATGTCATTTTTTCTGGTATGGAAGCTTACATTATTCTTCCAAAGAAATGCCCTTCCAACGGCAAGCCTTGGTTCGACCGAAAATGCAGAGAGGATGTTGGTTCTAAACATCTTGATTAGCGAAAATGAACCGTCATAAATCGAAACATCTTTGTTCGTACCCGAAACAGAAATTATTGGCGAAACCAAAGAGTCACACAATCAAAGAATCAAGCTTTTTGTCGGCACCCATAATTCCAGGTTCTCTTGGTCAGTCGCTAAGGTCATTAGTCAAAATTCCTCTAAATCCACTATACCGCCACTCACAAGACCAGATAATACTATTGCGACAACACCAGGTGAGAAAGCCAACGTGTTTGCTTAATATTTTGCTCCATATTCTACCGTCGATTTCCAAAGAAAAATGCCGCCCGCTATTCTTATAGTACAGCCAAGGATATCCGATATTTTCTTCAAAAGCTAGATACCAAAAAAGTTTCTGGCACTGACGAAATACCTGACATAGTAATCAAAAAATGCACGAAAAAACTAATAGCTTTCTCAACCTATCCTGCAGAGGGGAAATATTCCTTTCCTGCTGGAAATGTGCGACAGTTCAGCCGGTATCTCCAAAAAAAGCAAGAACACCTTTCTATAATAACGAAAGTCAGGGAGAAGGGGATCAATCAGCATCTTCTAAAATTTCGTGAAGGACTGAATATTACTAGCGACCATCATCAACATGGCTTTTGTAAGCAAAGATCGACAGGAGATCTTCCAACTTATGTAATATATGTTGGTAACGACGCGATTGAACACTTTGGAGAATCTCGAGCGGTTGCAGTTGATGTATCCACGGCATTCGGCCTTGTTTGGCACGACGGATTGTGGGCGAAGCGACGCTCTTATGGTATGGTATGAAGTTCTGCTTATGGCTCTCGTGTTTTCTCAAAGAGCGTTCTTTACGAATTTCTTTCTAACATTTTCACTATTAATGCCGGTGTGCCACAGGGCTCCAAACTGTCTCCTACTCTTTTTCTCATTTACATTAACGATCTGCTGGAAAATACCAGGAATCTAATCTACAGCATATGACAATATGATTATTTCCTCATTCACTTTGAACTCTCGAACATCGGCTACTCATGCAAATATTCACAGAAAGCAAGAAGTCGTTCAACTGGAAGAAATTCTATGTTAGGGTGAAAGTAAGTAAATAGTATTTAATTCTACAAAGACAAACACACACACACACACACACACACACACACACACACATATATATATATATATATATATATATATATATATATATATATATATATATATATATATATATATATACATGTATGTATGTATTTATATATGTATAAACTTATATAATTTGAATATTATCACAGAAAACATGTTAATAAAAAAACAAACAAATGTAAATGCAACAAAATACCTAATAGATTAATAAGAATAAAATATAAGCCACAGTCGTATACAAAACCCCACATTCCCATAAATCTTGTCTCGGATATCGACCATCAACAAAAGAACTACCGTAAAAACGAAGATAAATGTACTAATAAACACAAAAAATACCGTGTTATGTAAATTTAATTCAATATGGAGACCCCAAGGGCAGACACTGTAATCTGGTCCGAGCTCGCTCCATCTTATCGCACAGCTGAACACAGTCGAGAATTTCGTTTTTGCTCTACAGATGCCTCGAGCAATTTTAGAGTAACAAAAACCTGAAAGATAAGCTCTGACCAGAGATAGCGATATTATAGCAATTTTAAAAGATTTTCCTTTGGCAAATAGTTCTTGGATATTTTTAACTGATTTTAGATGTTCCAGATCGGGGTAAAAATGCTGATTTATTATCTTCGCCAATAAATTATGTTATTATAAATTCATAATTCGTGATTAACTGATACGCAAATCAGATCAATTTTAACGAATGACTTTGGTTTTGTTATTTCAGTTTTTAGATTAAAATTAAACAATTTTTAGTTATGATAATTGGTTAATCGAAAAAAACTAATAACTTTCTGAGTAATTAATAAAAGCATAAGTTCATCTCCAATAGGCTTGTTACGAAATTAATACTTAATATTAATAACTAATGCATATTAATTTTTTTGTTTTAGAATCACTTAAAATCACAAAATATTGGGCCTTCCAATTTTTACTCCTGGTACCCGTAAATACAAAGAATCATATTTTTTACTTGTAACTTTTTAACCTATCCTACACAAAGGGGACATTTCTTTTCTGCTGAAAATGCGCTACAGTTCAGCCGATGCACAAAAAAGACAAGAAGACCTTGACAAACAACTACTGACCAATCACACTGCTTTCGATAATATCGAAAGTGATGCAAAAGGCTATAACTATCTTCTAAATTATCTTGAAGAATTGAATATTATTGTATCATCAGTATGACTTTCATGAGCAAAGATTAACAGGAGATCTTCTAACTTATGTAACACTTGTTTGGAATAACGCAACTTTGGAGAATCTCGAGCCATTGCACTTGATATATCCAAGGCATTCGACAGTGTTTGGTACGATGGATTGTTGGCCAAGCTACGCTCTAATGGTATCTCCAAAAAGTTCTGTTTATAGTTTTCGTGTTCTTTACGAGGGGCAGTCGAAGAATTTCTTTCTAAGACTTTCACTATCAACGCTGGTATGTCCCAGAACTATCTGCTACTCTCTTTCTTATTATATTATATATTACATTAACGATCTGCTAGAAAGGACCAGAAATCCAATCTACAGCTTTTCAGATGATAGTACACTTGGGGTGACAGAAGCCAATTAGAATTTACAGCTACGAAACTTAGGCGGAAGATTTTTTTAAGAGTTAACGTTGCTGAACTCGACATAGTTATGTCGGGCTACTCCATTCCTCTAGCATTGTCATTCAATTTGCGAGGCGTTAATTTGGGACCATATATATCTTAGCATGAACATGCTATTATTTTGAACTAGAAATCTTTATACTCCACAATTGTTTATTCTATACAAAGCGCATGTTGCTCCCAAACATACAGCGCATTTATTGTACTCTATTCAGAACAGAGCTGTTCGCCTGATTGGAGCACCTAACTGACTTTTTTTTATGGGTATAGCACACGTACTGCAGGGAAGAAGTCCCTAAAGCGCTACAGGAGCGACACGTGTGTGGAAAAAGCGATTCACGTTGTTCTTAAATCGCTGTAAATTGTACTCAGTGGAAAACACAGTCCTGGGCAAATTATTCCAAAGGGATCATGTTCTCCATATAAAAGACTGCTTGAAAAGCGTTGTACGAGGAGTAACAAGCTGAACCTCATATGGATGTGAAGTACTAGCGCGACGTGTACTTCTAACATGCACCGCTCTGGGAGGAATTAAGCGGGCCACATCCTTCGAACACTTTCCATGAAAATACTTGTAGAATAGGCTCAAGTCGCTAACCGTTCTTCGATGTTCCAGCGAATCAGGGCCGCCGGTCAGTTCCGGGTCTTCAATCAGACGAACAGCTCTTTTCTGAATAGAATCCAACGAATTTGAGCTTTGTAAAGAATTAACAGTTGTTGTGGAGTGTAAAGCTTTCTAGTTCGAAATAATATTCCTAACTTTTGAGAAGCTCTCCTTGCTATGCCTGCAACATGTTCATGCCAGGGCATATTTGCTACCAAATTAATGCCCAACAAATTGAGTGACAATATTAGAGGAATAGAATGCCCCGACATAACTATGTCGGGTTCAGCAACGTTAACTTTTTTAGAAAAATTGCCGCCTGGGTTTTTGTAGCGTTAAATTCCACTTGGTTACTGTCACCCCAAGATAAAATTTCTTCCAGGTCTTTGTTAAGTTGAATGACTTCCTGCTGTCTGCGGATATTCGTCTGAGTAGCCGATGTCTGAGCATTCAAAGTGAATGAAGAGATAAGCGTACTGTCATCTTCAAAGTTGTAGATTGGATTCTCGGTCTTTTCCAGCAGATCGTTAATGTAAATTAGAAAAAGAATAGGAGACAGTATGGAGCCTTGAGGTACACCGGCATTGATAGTGAAGGTGTTAGAAAGAAATCCGTCAACTGCCACTCGTAAAGAAAGCTTTTTGAGGAAACATGAGAGCCAGAAACAGAACTTTTCAGACATACCATAAGAGCGTAGCTTAGCCAACAGACCATCGTGACAAACACGGTCGAATGCCTTGGAGATGTCAAGAGCAACCACTCGAGATTCTCCAAAGTGTTCAATTGCGTTAATCCAAACGTGTGTTACATAAGTCAGAAGATCTCCTGTAGATTTATTTTTACGGAAGCCATAGTGATGATCGCTAATAATGTTAAATCCTTCAAGATATTTTAGAAGATGCTGATTGATAGCCTTTTCCATGACTTTCGATATTATTGAAAGCAGTGCGATTGGTCGGTAGTTATCTGGCAAGGTCTTCTTGCCTTTTTTAGGTATCGGCTGAACTTTGGCATATTTCCAGCAGGAAGGGAATAGTCCCTTTCTGTAGGATAGGTTGAAAAGTCTACAGAAAACTGGTGTTAGTTCCCTCGCAGAGTTTTTGAGAACTATGGCAGGTATTCGGTCAGCGACTAGCAACATTGATTCTTTGGAACATCGAAGAACGGTTGACGAGTTGAGTATATTCTACAAGTATTTTCATGGAAAGTATTTGATGAATGTAGCCTGCTTAATTCATCACAAAGCGGTGCATTCTAGGGATACACGCCGCTCTACTTCACATCTGGATGAAGTTCAGCTTCTCACAGCTTGTTCAATAGTTTTCAACCAGTCTTTTATATGGAGAACCTCATCCCTTTGGATTATTTTTCCCAGAACTGTGTTCGCCACCGAGTACAATTTACAGCGATTCAAGATCAACGTGAATCGCTTTCTCCGCCCACGTATTCCCCTGTAGCGTTTTAGGGATTTCCCTACAGTGCTTGTGCTATGCCCATAAAAGAAACTTTTCTCTCTGAACTTATCTCATGTGACAATCGTTTTGTATTTCACATTTGTATAAAACTGATAGCGCTAAACTAACAGCGGCAATTAGTTGCTGGAGCCAATCGCGCTGTATTTCATTAATATCCGGAAAATTTACGGCAATAAATATCCGCATTTTAGAAAATTTTGTTATCACTCTTCGGTGTTATGTTGAATTTTTAATCTGTTTGCACTTACGAAATACCAAAGGTAACATGCGATGCTATGGTAAAATCGTATATAGGAAGGTATTTAGGTATTTTTATTGAATCAATTTGCAAAAACATAAACTTAAAAATAAAGTGTGAGTATTTAGCTGCTGGTCGTATAATAGATTTCAAAGCAAATTCTACTTTTTAAGAATTTTCAGAATTGTAGGAATAATTTATATCAGAAATAATATGTTACATGATAATATTGTGCGATCGAAATTTTTTGACCATTTAGAATAGCCGTTATGTTGAAACTTCATTGATTTGGCTATATTCAAGCCAATAAATGCCGGTTCTTCCAATACGTAATTTTAAACAAGATATTGATTTAAAGTATATGCATGCAAAATTTGAGTTCAATTATTCAAAAAATACTTCCATACAATAGCCAAATCCATTAAAAAATTCCACAACGGTTCAATACGGCGGCGAAGTCTCTGTGGTAGGTATATAATATACTCTTTAAGGATTCCACAGCTTACACAAAAATATTTTTAAAAATAACAATTTTATTTTGTTTCAATTGTTTTAAGGTGGGTTTTTTTTATATATAATAATGGATTTATGAGTAACTAATGCACAAACATATTTATCAGTAAATCGCTTACCAGAATATTTGGCAATCAATGTTGGTGGGAGTTATATTAAACAAACAATTGGTTAATGCGAACTGATTAAAAAATGTATTTAATTTATGATTAATAAACATAAACTGAGATTTTACAAGGCTTATTTGGACACACCTTTGTCGCAAAATTAAAGGGAAGAAATTAAATATAAAGACTCTGTTAGCATCATTATTTGAAGCATGTGCAGTCGTAAAATGGTGAAATTGCTGTAATTTAAAAGATAACAATGACAACTCACAGCACACAAACACACCGTCTCAAGCTTACGTGGTAGTAGAAGAAAATAAAATGTCTTTATTAAGGCCTGTTTTTTTTTACTTAGATGTACAACGTACTAAGAAAATACACCAAAATTAAAACTATAATCTTAAGATGTTGGATTAATACAACATTTTATTTTTAGGCTCAACATACATATTTCTAAGCATGTTGGCATCATCAGGGGCGATGACTGACTGCCGGCTCACTAATCCCTACTGATGATCTATTTATTTGTTTATTCAAAATCGGTATGTACAGCAATGCTAATTACATATAGTATTTAGTTCTTACAGATTTACTTAAAAACTAATCGAAAATAAAAACATACGTCCATACAACTGCGAAAGCTGTGCCTCTATTAGTTTTTTCTATAATTTATATATATATATATATATATATATATATATATATATATATATATATATATATATATATATATATACTGTTGACAAAACTTAAGTCTCTGGGCTTTGGGTGAGAAATCTGATGGATCGTGTGCAATTTGTAAAAATTGGTGATTGCGAATCTCAGTAGGTAGAAGTAATTTCTGGGGTACCTCAAGGTGGACACTGTGCTCCACTTTTATTTAATTTATTTTTGCTTGATCTGATAACTTGCTTATCGGACTGTGATTACCTCCTATATGCTGATGACTTGAAAATCTTTCGTATAATTAACTCCCGGGATGACTCTGATATACTGCAAAAAAAATCTGGTCTCCTTTGTAAACTGGGCTAAATTAAATGACCTTTCTCTGAATATCAATAAATGTTACTCTATAACCTTTTTAAGACTTAGGAATATAAAAAACAATTCCTATACTATTGAGCATCATGAACTTCAATCTGTGAATTCAATAAAGGATTTGGGGGTTGTCTTTGACACTCAACTTTCGTCAGGGAACACTATAACCTTGTTAAGGGGAAAGCTTCTCAAATGTTGGGTTTTATTATTTGCACCCGTAGACATATGTCATAACCGGCACTTAAATTATTGTACTATTCTCTTGTCAGAAGTCACCTAGAATATGGCTCACAGTTTGGTCTCTATTCTACAACTGTCATAAACTACAACTTGAGAGAATACAAAATAAATTTATAAAATACTGTTCATTTAAGTTAGGCATGCATAATAATCTAGCAGGAGTGGTAGCAATACTAAATCTCTAATCTTTGGAGTCCAGAAAAGATCAGAGTTTTATATACAAATCGATAAATAGTCTTATGGATTGCCCCTCACTTATTAACAGCATCAATTTGAATATTCCCTCTAGGACTCTTAGAAAACATGAGCTTTTTCATATACCTTACTCCTGTACAAATTATAATATGCACTCTCCAATCTCGTGCACTCTAACTTATTTAAATTCTCATCCAGATATTGATCCTTTTGTGGGCTCACTCAGTAAATTCTTAAATCGACTGTGATGACTGTTATATGTGATTATTTATGATTGCTTTATTGTGATTTTATCGTGAACTTATTGTGGCTTTTTTTTGTTGTTGTCCTTTTCATTTCATCTTTTAACTGTATTGTATAATTTTAAAAATTTTATTATAAAATAATGGGGTGTCCCCTTTAATATATATATTTATTTATATATGTATATATATATATATATATATATATATATATATATATATATATATTTATATTTATATATATATATATATATATATATATATATATATATATATATATAAATTCTAGAAAAACTAAGATAAAATAATTTATTCTGCCTCGTGTTGCTTTAATTTATAGGAAAAGAAAATTGTGCTATGTTAAAATTTCCTGAGAGTTTTTGTGTAAAAATATTTTAATTCTCTTATCTGTGAAGGAAAAATCTATTGAACATATCTACTAAAGCATCATGATCAGAGCCCTATATAGGATAATAATAAAAATTTTTAAAGAAAATATATTTTAAACCCATAATTTGGTAAAAACTTCATTAATTTAGGAGACTTATGTTCTGTGAAAAACAAAGTGTCGTTAAATAGTACACTCAAGTTATTTCGAGTAGTTTTTTGATTCACAACTATATCACTAATAATATGCTTTTTACGGACCCATCGTTAACTTTATATATGCCTTGCTGTAACTGCTCAGAATCGTCTTCTAAAAAAATTTCTAAAAACAACTTAAAATCATTAGCAAATAAAAGTATTTGAGAATAATGAACCACCTCAAAAATACCCAAGTTAGAGCCTTGAGAACTCCAGAAGAACTATCGAATCTGCCCCTTTTACCTCAACATATTGTTCTCTGCTTGTTAAATAAGATTAATCAGGTCCACGAGATACTGAGAAACAGACATTTGCTCTACTAATCGTATAATAATACTGTGTTTGACGTTATTAAAGGCTTTTTCCATATTTGTTTAAACTACAACTACTTGCGTTTTATTGTTAAGGACTTCTTTTATATATTGGGTGAAAGTTATCAGATTGGTAAGGGTGGATTTTTGAGGTAGAAAGCCATATTTATTTTCGAATAATTATTATTTTACTTCATTGTAGATACAGGGTTCCCAATTGAAATAGGTCGAGAGCTAGGACTGTCACGCCTAAGGCCAGCCTTGAATATTGAGATAATTTTACCAGTTTTTCACATCGTTGGGTAAGACGACGATTTGAGACTAAGGTTGAACAATTACAATAATGGATTTATAAGTAATTCCCCACAACACTTAATTAAATAACCTGGGATCCCATGTGGTCCTCTCGCTTTGCTTCCCTTTAACTTTTTAAGTGCATTTTGGACTTCCTCTTGTATTATAGGTAAGTTACAAAAGTGATTAACATTAGAACAATAAGTGAAGTGTAACTGTTCAGGTGCTGGGAACACTAAACCAAAATATAGGGCATCAGAGATGTTCTTGGGGCCAGAGTAAGAAATATTGTTATAACTTTCTTCTGGTAATAATGGGTCATCATCAGTTTCTAACTCACATTTCTGTAAAGACGGAGTAACAATTATTAAATTTAAGAACATATTACGTACCTGATTACTTCTAAGAAATTTGTAAAGAATGAAAACACTTCACAATAATGCTTCTTAGGAACATTATATACAAACTCACGTAAATTAAAATGAACTAAAATTATATAATGACATAAAAATTTTGACTCAACATATCTGTAAAATCTTATATACAAGTCCAAACTACTACATGGTGCAAAATAGACAACTATCACATGCATAAGAATACTCCACTGCCTTGTTGTTTTCCGGTAAGGCCATAATTTTATCTTTTCTAAAATAATTCTATCACAAGTAATTTCTGAGACCAAGATTATTTAATGAGGTTTCAGTCAGTACAATCAGTCAGAATCACAGTCTACACTACTACACTTTACTATTTCAAACTTAGTGCTAGGTCCCCTTACTGTTTTAATAGGAAATCAAAAAATTATTTAACCTGTATTCAGTGGAGGTTCTGTTATTCGAAAATTTGGACTTTCTGTTACATTTAAATTAAAACCATTGGTTGTACCATTGCTCTCAAAAACATAAATGGATTTGTCATTTATCTTGTCATTTAAAACTACACTGTGTTCTATATGTGGTTTCTGTACCGAGACCACGAAAATTTGAAGTTTTTACCCATACTGTTATAGACATGAAAAATTATTCTGTGGATTTGGTAGGATATAACAACATTTTTCCAGTCTGAGTCTTCAATTTTAACATAAATGTAATGAAATACCACAATGTAAAACTATACATATATTTATTTTCATAGGTTAGTGCAAAATATGTTAATTTCAATTTATATTTTATCATTGCATGTATTACCTTGGAACTATGGAAGGAAGTGATAGAAACCTGTTAGATACAACTTTAACTAAGAATCTTCTTGTGTTGATCTATGAAATATTAATAAACTAGGTGCTAACTATTCTCATTCCACAGACGTCGGCTGATCGTGTCGTGAATTTAAAAAATCTCTTAAATTTATAGAAGATATACACTAACTTAACCTCTCTTTCTTTTGTTTTTTTAATCCGATGCGGCCACATGCTATGAAAGTTTAAATTTAAGATATTTGGCATATTTTTAATAAGTATTAGTTAATTTGTTAATTATTTCTAGTGGGTATTTTTTTTTTTAATTTCTTAATTCATTGCAATCGGGTAAATGAATGTAAGGATATAATTATATAAACTAAAAGTTCTCATAATTATTGAGAAAATAAACGAAATTTAACTTCTCCACATCTTTCACCCCATCCTGTTTCAGCTACATTACCTAAAAACTATAGGTACCATCCCTACTTTAAGTATTACGTACCAATTATGAAATCGATATCTCATTTCTTTCGGGGGTTATCGTGCCAATAGGCAGATCCGGACGGACGCACACCCGCACGCACGCACGCACAAACACACACATATATATATATATATATATATATATATATATATATATATATATATATATATATATTTATTTGCTACATTTGTGATATGGATCTAAATATATTCCAGAGAAAGTAGTGCTTTCTTTGGAATATTTCTTCAAATGCTATGAGGAACTAATTGTAAAATCCTATTGAGAGCGTCAAGGAAGTTCATTAAATAAATAATACTCACTTATCCAACTATTTAATTGCCGAGATTTACTTTTTTGGAGCAATAACTACCGAAGTGCGTTTTTATTTTTGATATAGCGTTCCTCAACACATTTTTATATTCATTCGTACTTCAGTACTAGGATATGAAAATAATTTTTAAACTAGGACATTACAACAGCAATGTTCTCTATGATTTACAAAATGAAATATTATGCTTTCTAGGATTAAAAGTAAGTTTCAGTTACTTTGTAGTGAAACTACGTAGATCAATAAGTTCATAGAATATCAGGATTCAGATAATTATAGTGCTACTTGGCGCTGAATTGTTATATTAAGAACAATACTTTATGCATTTTTATTTCCTTCATACGAAAAGCACGGCAGGTTATTAGGCACTAATAACATAATTTATAATTTTCATCGATTTATCTTTCTGTCTAACTATTGACCAAATAACTCCCAACAAAAATGAGATATCGATTTAAAATTTGATTTTCCATGGGGAAGGAACCCATTATTTTTCGACTATATGCTTTTAACGGGGTGGAATTGTGGTGATTTAGTTATTTTCCTTCACAGCGTTATATTAATTTATTTTCTTTTCTTGCAGACATAATGAACTAAATTTAAGTATTTAAATATAATCAAATATGTAAGGGTTAAAGGAGAGTGCTAGATGGAGTAGCTTTTAATACATTACATTACACGCACTTTTCTAGGTTCTAAAAGTTACATAACTGGAAATCATGTTCTTGTCACTCGCCTTATTTCCAACCCAAACTTAAAAGATATGTAGAAGTGACTGGGATCTAATTAACAAACTAACCTCAAAGAAGGAAAAAATAGATGCAATTAAATTATTGAGTACTTAACCTATAATTATTTTAATTTAAATTTATATAGGGTGTGAAGAGAGAACAACGGAGTAGCTTTAAATAAATTTCATTCTGTGTCTTGGAGTGGAAAAAATTGTTCATTAATTTTAGTTAAAGTGTATCTTGCTTGTTCTATTGGAAAACTTAACTCTGATTATCTTTTGTCAAATATAGACCGAAGAGAGAACTTTTATTTTGTAACTAATATTTACCAAAGAAATATTAGGCAAATAAATTTACCGTCTGTTTTTCGCATTAAAAAATTTCGCCATTAGAGACCAAGATTAATTTCCTTCAATTTTATATATTTGAGATGTATTAACATTTATGATATTTTAGGTTCTACTCTACCGTCGCTATAATTAAATAAAATAAATAGTGTTCTCTCACTATAGTCTCATTATTTCATATTGTATATTATATTATTTAGTTTTATAAACTAGAACCTGAGTAACGCTAATATAAAACTGTTTCAGATTTAATTCGCTATTCACGACAATTTTTTATTTATACCGTAGATTTCCAAAAATTATATTATCGAAAGGAGAAAATAATTTGATTGATTCGGTTTTATTTTAATAATTACGCCTATTTTATTACTTTATACCCAAGAAATGTATAATTTTTGTTTCTTTTCTACATAGAACTTATGATTTAATACCGCATATACTAAATATTGCTGTTACTGAACAGTAATGCACGAATATTAATCACCGTTATGAAATTATTATGATTAGGAATATTTAGTCATGAAGTCATAATTGTTGTGCTATTCTTTGTTATAAAATTTATCAACTTCTCCTTTGTTTCGTATATTATTATCTTAATAAGAAGCATTCTCGTGTATTATTGATAATGTTTAGAACAAATATGTAGAGAATAATGTTTTCAATTTTGCATTAGTCAAGAGATTATCGTGTCTAAAGGAAAGATTTTTTTTATTGTTGACTCAATACAAATAATTGCATTCATATATCACGAGATTACCGCGAATGCCTTCAGTATAAAAATGTATAACGTCACCTGAAAATATATTGAGATATGGGATACAAAATTCGAAATTGTTCACCATTCAATGAATTTTTTAAATGAATTTCATAATATTTTCTTTATATAAATATCCTTGAAAAAAAAGAAATTAGTAGCTATAATAATCTATATATAATCTAATAGCTAAAATATCTTGAATTATTCAACATTATTAGCGATCACCAATATGGCTTTCGTAAACATAGATCAACAGGAGATCTTCTGATTTATGTTTGGAACAACTCAATTGAACACTTTGGAGAGTCTCGAGCGGTTGCTCTTGATATATCTAAGGCATTCTACCGTGTTTAGCACGATGGACTGTTGGCTAAGCTACGCTCTTATGATATTTCTGAAAAGTTTTATTTGTGGCTGCCATGTTTCCTCAGAGAGCGTTCTTTACGAGTAGCAGTCGACAGATTTCTTTCTAACACCGTCACTATCAACGCCGGTGTACCCTAAGGCTCCATACTGTCTCCTACTCTCTTTCCCATTTACATTACCGATCTGTTCTATCTTGGGGGGCCGTAACCAAGTGGAATTTAACGCTACAATAACCCAGGCGGCAGTTTTCTAAAAATGTTATCGATACTGAGCCCGACATAATTATGTCGGAGCACTCCATTCCTCTAACATCGTTACTCAATTTGTTGGGTGTTAATTTGGGAGCAAATATGTCCTGGCATAGCAAGGAGAGCTTCTCAAAAGTTGCGAATATTATTTTGAACCAGAACACTTTACACTACATAACAACTGTTAATTCTTTACAAAGCTCAAATTCGACCAACTATGAAATATTGCTCCCAGATTGGGGCTCCGCTCCCAAACATACACTGCATTTGTTGGATTCTATTCAGGGAAGCGCGGCCTTGATTCGTTGGAACATCGAAGAACGGTTGGCGACTTGAGCCTATTCTACAAGTATTTTTATGGAAATTATTCGAAAGATGTAGCCCGCTTAATTCCTCCCAGAGTGGTGCATGTTAGAAATACACGTTGCGCTGATACCTCACATCCGTATAAGATTTCAACTTGTTACTCCTCGTACACTTACTTTTCAAGCAGTTATATGGAGAACATCATCCCTTTGAAATAATTTGCCCAGTACTGTGTTTGCCACCGAGTACAATTTACAGCGATTCAAAACCAACGTGAATCGCTTTTTCCGCACACGTGTCGTTCCTGTAGCGCTTTAGGGACTTCCCTGCAGCACGTGTGCTAGACCCATAAAAAACACGTCAGTTTACTCTTTAGATAAAGCGGATATATTGTCATTTTTAACAAAAATTTTTCCTTCTAGTATCAATCCTCATCCTTGATCGTTCTGGGTAAAATTTTCCATTTTCTTGTATTTTTTAAGTAGTAAAATGGTTACATTCTGACATTATTTTAAAATGGATTATTCTTTTTTGCAATATTCTCCTAACAATATTTTGAGCACTTGCCCATTTATTACTTTGTTGATCTAACGTCATCAGTTAATTTACTAGATTCAGTGTGTGTCTTTTCTCTATAAATTATAGTGCCAGTATGAATCCTCATCTTTGATCGTTCTGGGTAAAATTTTCCATTTTCTTGTATTTTTTAAGTAGTAAAATGGTTACATTCTAACATTATTTTAAAATGGGTTATTCTTTTTTGCAATATTCTCCTAACAATATTTTGAGCACTTGCCCATTTATTACTTTGTTGATCTAATGTCATCAGTTAATTTACTAGATTCAGTGTGTGTCTTTTTTCTATAAATTATAGATGCCAATATGAATACTTGTTCAAATATATTACCAATTCTGACAAAATTTCTTTTGAAATTTAAAAATGCCTTTTTCAAGTTTACAAACGAAATCCCCGACCGTCTGAATTTTTTCTCTGTTGCTACTAGGAAGTATCGCTTGACATTGATTTATTTAAAAGTTTATATTATTTCTTTTACCTGTGAACCAGTTTCGATCATGATCGAATGAAATTTTTAAAAAATCCTCTTATCAACTGCAGTTAAAATTAGGAATGTTGTTTTTGCTTTGGACTGGTTTTTCTCTAATTTAAATATTAGATCTAAAATTTGTAAAAAAATATTGTCTGTCGAGATTAAAATTTTTATAAGCGCTCAGAATATGACCGCAAGAATGTAACAATGAAAACTCAATACAGTCTCTTATTTTTATTAGGTGATGCCAATATACAAAACTATTCAAAATATACAAAAATATTACTAGAAACTAACAACGTTGTCTACTCTCTCACAAAAGAGTGAGTGTGTACTAATAAATCTATTTCACCAACAACTTAAATGTAAATAACTTGCAAGCAATTAGTATTCAGTACGTTGATTGCTTTTAAAATAAGAATTTTTATTACGGAGGTATACAATAATCAATGACTTCAGAAAACACACCCTAAATGAGATTTCAACAAAATTTGTTTCCGAACTTCGTTGAAAACTGATGACCTTGAAATTTGTGTTTTTCTTATATACCAGATAAATTACACAGGGAAACAGCTGTTTTGGTGTCGAGGTTCTTTGAGCTGATTCTATATCAATTTGATGTCCTGAATTCAAATAACGTATTCATTTGTACCTAGGAGCTCAAATTTTTAAGATATACAATTTTAGAGAAATATAAGTTACATTATTGTAACTCAAATCCGTAAGTG
This sequence comes from Pachyrhynchus sulphureomaculatus, assembly GCA_019049505.1. NCBI lineage: Eukaryota > Metazoa > Arthropoda > Insecta > Coleoptera > Curculionidae > Pachyrhynchus > Pachyrhynchus sulphureomaculatus. The sequence continues at coordinate 125,430,098 of CM032447.1, forward strand.
TAGTAAACAAAAGTAGATACGAAATTTTTATTTTAGTTATACAAAATACAATATTATGTCGTACTTACAAACAAAAAAAAAAACATTGAAGAAATGAAATAGTCACTCAACACTTGGAAAGCTTCTTTTCCGCGACATTCTTGAATGTTTTTTTAAAAAGTCCCTTTTTAAACTTCAGCAGTAATCTGCCATCATGTGCTTGTCCCATCTTCCTTGGTAGCGGTCCTCCATAACTTTAATATCTTGGTGAAATCTTTCACCTTGTTCCTCACTCATGTCTCCTAAATTTTCTGGAAAACGATCTAAGTGGCTGTGTAAATAGTGTATTTTAATACTCATATTGCACCCTAAGGATTTGAAACTATTAAGCATCTTGTTAACCATTTCAACATAGTTTTGAGCTTTATGTTTGCCTAGAAAATTTTCTACAACTGCAACAAATGATGTCCAAGCTTCTCGTTCAACTTGATTCATTGAATTTATGAAGGCAGGATCCTTAATTAATTGTCTTATTTGTGGGCCGTCAAATATCCCTGCTTTGAGTTTTTCTGTGCTCAACTGATGCATTTTTACCCCTATATATGCAAAACAAGACCCATTCTTATCAAGAGCCTTTACAAATTGCTTCATTAAGCCCAACTTTATATGTAACGGAGGAAGTATGATTTTTTCTCTTTCAACCAAAGCGTCGTTAATGACATTCTTTTCCCCAACGTCCATGTTTTCTCTCTGAGGCCAATCTTTTCTAACCCAGTGGTGTGTTTTGTCCCTACTATCCCAGAGGCACAAGAAACACGGATATTTCGTGTAACCACTTTGCTGCCCAAGAAGAAAGTTTACCATTTTTAAGTCTACAGAAATCATCCACTGATGTTCGTAATACTTTATCTTCTGCAAGACCAAAGCTATGGTATTATATTCTTCTTTCAGTTTCGTTGAGTGAGCTAGTGGTATTGATCCATATTTATTTCCATTATGTAGAAGGACACATTTTAAACTTCGCTTTGAACTATCAATAAATAGGCGCCAATCATCTGGAATATATTCAGAAAGTCCCATTTCTTTCATGAGTCCCCTAATTTCGTGACAAAATACAAGATTGTCTTCTTGAGAAAAGAATGGTAGCAGATCTTTTTCTCTTGTACGGTAAAAGGTAATTTTGGTTCCTTGTGCCAGTAAATTTTTGTCGTTCAACCTAGAAGCCAGTACTTCAGAAGCTTTTTTCGATAAATTGAGATCCCTGGTGAGATCATTAAATTCATTTTGATTGAAGCGTTGAGGAACTGATGACGTCCCCTTATAGTCACTGTTAGTTTCATTAGCATCAGAACTTTTATTAGCATCAGAAGAGCGATCAGAGGGAAAATATTCGTCATCAGAGATGTGGTAGCTGATGAAATGTTGGAATCGGTATTTCATCTGAGTGCGGAATAGGGCGTATTGCCGAGTCTAAATTGGGATAAGTCCACTTACTGCGGTTATTTCGATTGATTCCATTAGTATTTACTAAACAGAAATAACAATCATTGAAGTGGTTTTTTGGTTCTCTCCAAACCATTGGTACGCCGAATTTTAGACATTTTCTTTTCCCGGTAGTCCACTGCCGTAAATGCTCTGTACAAGTTTTACATACGAGATGCGGGGCCCACGTTTTGTCCTGATCACCAAGCTTAACTCCAAAGTATCCAAGATACGCTCGCTTTACAAAGTCAGTAATAGTTTGTCTGTTTTGTTGAAACATGTATTCTCCGCATATATAGCAAAACACATCAGGTTGATTTACACAACTTCTTCTTGAACTGGAACCTGAACTCATTTTAATTCTGTTCAATAACACAAAAACACTCTTTTCTTAACATAAAATAACACGCCGAATTCGATCTACTCTCATTAGTAGGAACGCACAAACTGACGAGACTTACCCGAGTTAGGTGATTAAAAGGGTCAGTTCAGGTACCTGATAGGCAATGGTTCCACTATTTATAGATTTACCTGGAATTTACTCAATTACAGACTGACAATAAAACCATTGTACCTACATTAATGAATATATAATAATTTTAGAACTCTCATAAATGAATATACTGAATAAAAACCACATTGGTAGATAAGTTGATGTATCTAAAAAAGTAGAGCTGATAGAGAAAAACGGATTGCATGTATAGATTTAGCGTCCCAAATATAGTTAAAATCAGCTCTAAAATCCCAGGCACCAAAACAAAAATATTTTTTTGTTGCCCTGTGTTATTAAAGATAATGCACTTGTGATAATTTTCGTTCCATCTACACCCTGTGGAAAATATTCCAAAATTTTTTAATTAGTACTTTTCGAGATAAAGGGGGAAGACGGCGATTTTGAGCAAATTTTTAAAAATAATACAAAGAAAAATGCTCGCAAGTATTACATTATATATATTTTTGAACTCGCGTTTTCATAGGCTTTCATTTGATTCCCGACTCGATGACCTGGTAAAACGTTTTCTTTTTCACTTCCGATTTCATCCCCAAAACTAACTTAAAATTTTACTTTCAAAACTACACAGCTCTTATGAGGCTATGTCAGAAAAAAGATAGATCTACATGGAAAATTTTCCAAGTAGAAGTCTAATAATCTGTTACAAGTGAATTAAATTTCAAAATAACATTTCTCTTTCTATCTCACTCTCATAATTTTTTACTTTTGGTGAGCAAAAATACTTTTCAATTTATGTTGAAATTTATTTGTTCAATAGAATATTACACTTTCTTCTAAACGAAAATATTTTCGAGGTTGCATTTTTTGTCGCCTTAGAAACAGACATATATGTATGTGTTTCCTGTAAAAAATTGTAAATAATTTTAAGAATTGTTTCCTTAACTAATTACCCGACAATTTTTATGAATATGAAACTTATTCAGTAATCTCCCTGTATTCGGTAATCATTTTATCGACACTAATCGTCAATTGTGACCTTTCAGTGCCAAAATTGTTTGCTTTTTATACTCTAATTTTTCCAATTTTCGGACAAGTTTAGGTACCTATGTCCATAACATCAATTCGTATTCGTCGTCGTCGTATTCAAATACGATCGACGATTAAGGTCGTGAAGCTGAATCGTTCTCAGATGATTGTAATTTGACACAGCTTATCAATGATCCAACACGGCTTCCTTGTCGAAATGGAGAGTTGGCTAGTCTTTTTGATCTGTTTTTAAATACCAATCCAGAGATTTATACTGTACCGTAAATTCGCCGTTAGGTTCTTCCAACTACAAATTACTCTCAAGATTGAGTGTTCTACCGATTAGTGGCGGAGAAACGTTTAAACCCCACAAATTTGGCACCATAAATCTGCTAAATGGGAAATCTCATGGAATATTTTCTAACTTTCCCTTAGTCGTTTATGTTAGAACCGACGACCCATCTTACCGCACTAAGGAGATTCTCCATGCCATATGGAAGCTTACATCCCTTTTGTGTAGCTGTCGCTTATAAACATCTTGCCTACCGACAATGGCGTGAAAATCCTAACGTCATCAATCGTCCAGAAGAGATGTAAATAAATTATCACCAAAATCAAGGAGGCACAGAATCAACAAATTAAAAATAAAGTTCTTGCCTACTCCAACAATTTCAGATCTTGTTGGTCAGTCGCTAAGGCAAATAGTCAAAATTTCACTAAATCCACTATACTGCCACCCACACGACCATATAATACTACTGCAATAACATTTGTTGAGACAGTCAACTTGTTGGCTGAACTCATTGCTTTATATTCTACTATTGACTTCCAAGGAAAATCCTCTATTCTCACATTCAGGTAGCGTATCATAAAACATATGTTAATGAAGCTAGACACCAAAAAAGCTTCTGACGCTGATTGAATACCTACCATGGTATTCAAAAAATGCGCAAGCGAGCTAACTCTCTCTAATTTTCTATAGACTTTTCAGCCTATCTTGCATATTGGGAATATTGTCTTCCGATTGGAAATCTGCTACAGTTCAGCCGATATCCAAAAAAAGTAAGAAAACCTTGCCAAAAAACTACCCGCCAGTCGCACTGCTTTCAATAATATCGAAAGATATGGGAAAGGCCCGCAATCAGCATCTTTTAAACATCAAAATGACCTTCGTAAGCAAAGATCGACAGGAAATCTTCTAACTGATATGATGTTTCCGAAGGCTCCATACTATCTCCTACTCTCTATCTCATTTACATTAACCACCGGTTGGAGAGAACCAGAAATCCAACCTACAGACGACAGTACGCTTATTCCTTTATTCACTTTGAATGCTCGAACATTGGCTACTCATGCAAATATGCACAGACAGTAGGAAGTCGTCACAGTAACCAAGTAGAATTTAACACTACAAGAATCCAGGGGGCAGTTTTTTTTTTTAAAGTTAACGTTGCGGAACCTGACATAGTTATATCGGGACACGCCATTCCTCTAGCATCGTTACTCAAGTTGCTGGGCATTAACTTGGGAGTAAATATGTCTTGGCGTAAACATGTGGCGTGCATAGCAAAGGGAGCTTCTCAAAAGTTGGGAATTTTATTTCGAACTAGAAAGATTTACACTCCACAACTGCTACTTCTGTACAAAGCTCAAATTCAACCAACCATGGAATACTGCTCCCATGTTTGAGGCTCCTTTCCCAAACATACACTGCATTTGTTGGATTCTATTCAGAAGAGAGCTGGAGACCCAGAACTCACCAGACACCTTGAGACCTTGGAACATCGAAGAACGATTGGCGACTTGAGTCTATACTCCAAGTATTTTCATACAACCTGTTCGATGGATGTAGCCTGCTTAATTCCTCCCAGAGCAGTGCTTCTTATTAATACACGTCACACTTATACATCACATCCGTATGAGGTTCAGCTTGTTACTTTTCTTACAACACTTTTCAAGCAGTCTTTTATATGGAGAACATTATTCCTTTGGGATGATTTGCCCAGAACTGTGTTTTCTACCGAGTACAACTTATAGCGATTCGAAACCAAAATGAATCGCTTTTTCAGCTCACACGTCGCTTTTGTATCGCTTTAAGGATTTTCCTGCAGTACGTGTACTACGCCTATAAAACAAAAAGATAACTACCTTTTCCTACAATAGTAAATCCTCTACGTCGCTAATTTCTCTAAAAATTATTACCTAACTCTTTTATACATCTACCTTACATATCTCCCTTCTTTGATCTTTGTTGTTTCATGATGCAGTTATTTATTAGCATTTTACATCTCAATAAGCAACATAGCTAAAAAAATATTTGTTCAAATTTAACTAAAATATTGTTTTTTGTTGATACTCATCTCAAAACATTTTCTTTCCGAAATTCTGAAAGTTAAAAATACATAATATATTCAGAGTCTGTCGTTCTAAAAACTTTACCCCAGTTAGGTATATTAAATATTCACAAATCCTTAAGAAAAAACTTTCGATTTAAAAATATAAATATAAAAAAAATATGCATTAATAAATTCTCCATACAAACTTTTACAAAAGAGACACAAAGGAAAAGTTTTCTTTTAATTTCCGAAACTTTTTAAATTCATTACCGGGTTATTATTGAAAACGATATTTTATACTGATGTGATAAAAAGCGACAAAGAAAGAAACTTTTTAACACAAATAAGTTTAAAAAGAAAATATTTCTTCTATATTTTTTCTTTGAAATATGAAAACCAAAGGAAATAATTTTTAAGATAATTTTATACAAATTTTTATCAAATACACTTATACAAAGTACCCTGATTAAATAACACAAGCGAATAAAGCCAAAATCTACAGTTTTGCTGAAATATAGGCTTGGTCCGTTTTCCGTTGTTTTACAATGAAACACATATGCCTGAGGGGGATCCCTCGAAAAATTGCACTACCTAAGGTGAGTGTTGGCAATCTGCTGACCACTCTGTCGGCTTCTATCTGCAAAAACCTCCAATGGAAAGCCTCTTTTCTCACTTTAGTTAGATGATGATTAACCATAAATAATTGACAGTAATAAGAAACGAATACAATTTTCAAGTCTCTCGATTTCAAGAACCCTAAAAAGCACATATAATACAAGATATACTAAACAAACCTTCTAACATAATCCCTCACCCTTTTAAACTTAGGTATATTTAACCATAAATAAGTATACTTAGAATTTGTTAATTACAAATACAAAAAACAATAATGATACTGAAAATATTCAAAATTTATTGACCCTCCAACTATTGGCTGCATTCCTACTGCAAGTATTCTATGTATACCAAATTTGAATGTGTTTTAATGCCTAAAATGTGAAACATGCACAAATTTCGTAGGGTAGGGCGATTGTTTTTATGAATACAATACTTCTTTTTAGCAAAGAAAAGTTTCATAGGAAACATTTTTGAGCTTACTTTATTTCTATAAAAGTAAAACCAGTTAAATACCGATTACCTTTCTTTATCACAATGAAACCGGCTTTTAATAACTCTAAAAATAATCGGTATTGGATTATTTACCACACGATAAAATATTTAAATATATTTCACATGTTATCGCCAACACAGGTTTAATAGTAAGGCGTTGTTACGTTACAATGCTGCCAGACTGCATACACCTTGCAATAGTCTCACCCGGGGTTACGATTTATATGGCCACGACTGTACAGGGTAAGTCAACGATAAAGGAAAGTTCATTATCTCATTTGTTTCGGGAATGACGAAAAAATGTTAAATACAGTAGTTTTAGGGAATGTTAAGGTGCACAGTTTAAAATTAATTCTGAGTATACAGGGTACTTCAAAAAAGTGTGGCCGATATAACATATGTTTTTTTTTTAAATGGAACATTCTATTTTCTAATTTATTTTTAAATTCTGCCTAAAGTTTTATAACTTTTTTGTTAATAATGTTATTTACCTAAACCTAGTAGTGTTTCTAAGATTTCAATTTTTTTTTTTAAATACTAGTTTTCAGTTTCGTAAAAAATTACCAGTAGCGCCATTGTTTCTGAAGGTGGAATACTCATAATTGTCACGAGCGTTCTATTGAGATGACAAAAAAGTTATATGTAAAGAAATTTGAGTTAGAGGCTACAGGGTGTTCAAAATATATTTATACATTTCGACTATTTTAAACTGAAAAATCTCAAATTTTTTAAATTGCTCACCTTGTATATTATTATTTTTTCTGATAGATTTTACAAAGCACTCCAACTTTTATTAAGTATGCCTATTTCTAAGAGTTTTCGATTTATTTTGAATTTTTCAATTGTTACCCTTGTTTTTAATACACTTATGCTATTGTGAAAACATAAACAAATAGTTAATAATAATTTTAATAATTTTAATATAGTTTTACTTATCTAATGATGACCTAACAAATGTTCAAAAATGTGCCCGTCTACTTGAATACACATGTTTAGTCGTTTTATTATATTTTCCTTCACTTTCCTCGGCATAAAGGGCGTTATTGTCCTGCACGCATACCGTATCCTATTTTCCATATCTACTGGTGTTGTAGGGGAATTCACATAAACACGATCTTTCATGTAATCCAATAAAAAGAAGTCTAAAGGTATTAAGTTACATGATGAAGGCCACTGAATGAATCCATCCTTACCGATCAATTTTTGTGGGTGACGATCGTTTAAAAATTCCTGAACTTCCCGATGGTAATGAGCAGGAACTCTGTATTATTAAATCCACATTTATTCTCTTTCAAAGTTATCAACTTCTTCAAGAAGTTGGGGTAATTCGTTTTGCAAAAAAATTTAGATATCTAGGCCCGTTAAGCGGTTCGCGGAAAAAATATGGACCAATAATTAGAAAATTTAATATTCCACACCATATATTAAGCGACCAATGATTTTGGTTTTGAACTTCACGGACCCAAAATGGATTAACTGTTCAGTAATAGTGCAGTTATGACTGTTAGCTGCTCCATTATTGCGAAAAGTAGCTTCATCAGAAAACATTATTTCGGATAAAAAATTTGGATCGGCCTCTATTGCTCCATTCATGGTGGTACAGACGTTTACTCGTCGTTCAAAATCATAGTCTTGAAGTTCTTAGTGTAGTTCCATATACAAGGGATGATACCTGTATTTTCTCGTGGTGCGATTAGCCGTAGATTGGGATGTGTCAGATAAGTCAGCTAGTTGATGGCTGCTGACCTGGGGATTATTTTCAACATGAAGTAAAATCCCCATTTCTTTTTCCTCATTGGTGGCATTCTGGTTTACTACTTTCTGTTTCATATGCTCAACGCTACCACTACCATCAAGCCGTTCCATTAAGCACTGAAAAGATTTTCTAGATGGTATACGTCTGTTAGGGTACTTCCCTCCGTAAGGCCTTACTGCCAAAAAAACAATTTTTTCCTACCTCGCCCAGTATATAAACCATATCAATTAATTCATTTTTAGGAAAAATCATAACTATTACCTCTGTACGTCACTTACCACAACAAATTAAACTATTTTTACTTGCTTAATAGACATGTCTAAATTTGACAATGCCTATATTTTTGTTTTTTCTTGGCAACTATGATGTTATAGCGTAAGTGTATTAAAAACAAGGGTAAAAATTTAAAAATTCAAAATAAATCGAAAACTATTAGAAATAGGTATATGACATACTTAATAAAAGTTGGAGGGTTTTGTAAAATCTATCAAAAAAAATAACATACAGGGTGTACCGTTTAAAAAATTTGAGATTTTTCAATTTAAAATAGTCAAAATGCATAAATTTATTTTGAACACCCTGTAGCATCTAACTCAAATTTCCTTACATACATCTTTTTTTTTATCTCTGTAGAATGCTCGTACCAATTATGAGTATTCCACCTTCAGAAACAATGGCGCTACTGGCAATTTTTTACAAAACTGAAAACAAGTATGTATTTTTTAAAAAAAAAATCAGAAAAACTACTAGGTTTAGGTACATTATTTATAAAAAAGTTATAAAATTTTACGCAGAATTTAAAAATAAATTAGAAGATAGAATGTTCCATTTAGAAAAACATATGTTATATAGGCCACACTTTCTTGAAGTACCCTGTATACTCAAAAATAATTTTAAGCTGTGCACCTTAGCATTCCATAAAACTATTGTATTTAACATTTTTTCGTCATTCCCGAAACAAATGAGATAATAAACTTTATTTTATCGTTGACGCACCCTGTACATACTTGCTAACATTGTTTATCAAAATCTCTAAAGAACAGTTTATTCTTACATTATAAGCTTTAATTTGTTCCAAAATACCAATAAATTTTTAAATGTGCGTAAATTTCTAGAGAAAAAAAGATCAAGTGCAAGTTGGATTTGCGCAGTTAGTTTTCAGTACTGTGATTGCCTTCAAAATAAAATTTTTTGTCAGGAAGATATAAAATGATCAGTGACTTTACAAAACATACCCCAAATGAGTTTTCAATAAAAGAATTCAGAGCCCAGATTACAAACATGTCTAGTGAGATACTGACTTAGCAGGCTAATGAGATGAATTAGAATAAGAGAAAAAGTTCCTGACATGCATATGTCTTAAGATCCAGTATGTATATTCACGTTTTTTCTTAGTCAATAATGTATAATCGTTATAGTATCTTAGCTATCTAATAGCCAATAAATCAATTTAACTCAATCTAGAATCTAATAGTAAAAGTTTAAAACAAATAATTACTACCTAAATATTTATCTATTATAAACAAATGAAATAAAAATTTTTTTGTCTCGGTACCTAATGTTTAACTCAATAACTATTAGGCCTGGTTCAATTCACAACTTTCGACGAAATATACCCTCACCAATTTGTCGGTCAATAGTTTTTTTTAACAAGATAAATTATTAAGCGGAATGCACTCGTGATAATTTTGGCTAAATCTACACGTTATGAAGACTATTGTAGAACTTTTTCAAAATTTTTTGATCAGTACTTTTCGAAATAGGGTGGGAGAACAAGGATTTTTGGCATGATATATATTTTTGAACTTGTGTTTTCATAGGCTTTTATTTGACAACCCACCCAATGACCTCTTTTTTTTACTTCCGCCGAAAATTAATCCATTAAGTCAAAATTTAACTTTCAAAACTATGCGACTCTGATTAGGCCATTAATTCCTATGTTTAGTCCGAATTTCAACTTTTTATTTCAAATAGTTGCAGAGCAAATCAAGTGTTATAGACGGACAGACACCGAAGTGATCCCCAATGCCGTACGGAACACAAAAAAATAACATAATTTACACAAAAAATAGAAAGGAATCTGATGAAATAATGCTGTCAAATAAAGCTTAATCTAAACAGTTAACGTAAAAGACCCTTAACATATATGAATAATGTATTATTGTTTAAATTTATAAGAAAAATAGTATGTTTGTCTTTACGTAGTTAAGTAAATCCAAAAAGAAGCATGTGTAGCAAATTTTTGTAATTTTTGTAATCATCATTTGAAAAAAAAAATAGGAGAAGATAAATTAAAATACACCTAGTAAACTAGTTTATTCACCGAATTACTTAAAACTACAATAGTTCAGGTTAATACAAATTATATAAAGTTTTATTAACGCAGATGTTTGTATAACTTTGAGTGATATTGAGTAAGGTAGTCGACCCCATAATTTACCGTAGAAATCACACTATAGGTGTTGACATATTAAATTTACAGTCCAAATAGAACAATGACATTTACATGCCTAACAATCTTAATCAGTGATCGGATTGATTTGCAATTTCTATGCATTATGGATAGTTTCTGAAATGATAAATTTACTAGTACACCGTTCGACATATAGAAGATCCGCTATTTGATTGCTGAACTAAAGCGTACTATACGGTACATGAATACGTCTAATTAAAGGCAGGGAAAAATGATTTCAATGGAGGCTAGTTATTTTGGAAATGCAAAAATATAAAAATAATCTTGCATCAGTTAATATAGTATTTTAATATTTAAATAGTTTTCCTGTGATGATTTTAAGACAAGTTGCAACATAAATGTTAATTTTAGACTTCTATTGTTTTTGTTTAATTTTACTTATAACAGATCGATTAATATATACTGTGTTCAAAAAATAGTAAGACTTTTGAAATAAAACGCAAACGGGTTATTTATTTTTTACTTCGTCCTCTTCAAAGTAATCCCCCTTGGATACAATGCATTGATGCCAACGTTTTTTCCAGTCTTTGAAACAGTTGTTGAATTCGATTTCTGGAATGGCATTTAAAACCTTCTTCGATTCGGTTTTAATCTCCTCAATCGACTCAAAACGATGTCCTCGAAGCGGTTTTTTGAGCTTAGAGAATAGCCAGAAGTCCGACGGAGTTAAATCAGGCGAATAGGGCGATTGTGGAATGATATAAGTTGAATTTTTGATGAAAAGTCGCGAAGAAGCAATGCTATATGAGAAGTCGCATTATCTTGTTGTCTTTTAAAATCGATTGAATTGACCCAAATGATAAGTTGGCGATTTCAACAAGGTCTCTAATTGTCACTCGACGATTTTTGAGCACCAAATCCTTAATTTGCTTGACGTGGTTCTCATCGGTAGAGGTTGAAGGACGACCAGGATATTCATCGTCCTCCACACGTTCTCTGCCTTCTTTAAACAATTTATACCAATCAAAAACACTTGCTTTGGATAGAGCATCATCACCAAATGACTTTTTTATCATTTCGAATGTTTGGGAAGCCGAAAAATCATTTTTAAAACAAAATTTAATACAACTTCTTTGCTGAATTTTTTCACTTATGTTAAAAATTGAAAAATGCACTTTTGCTGTTGAACGAATGCAAGCGAATCTTATTAACTACTGACGCTATGGTCTTAAAATATGACACAGATGGCAGTTAAGGTTCTACCAACCTAATGAAAAAAAAAAAATTGATTTGGAAATGCTATGGCGATTTAAATTTAAAAGTCTTACTATTTTTTGATCACAGAATATATTTTTGATCAGTGTCAAGTTCATATGAAATATTAAGCTTAAGACTACGTGTTTAGTAACCTAAATAAATGCAGTGGTGCATTAAGGGTCCGTCTCCTTTGTGGTCGATTTTGACCTATTTAGTATTAGTAAGTAAAGGTGTTTTTTGTTCTGGGCACAATACACGAATCTCTTCAAGTTGAACACGGTGAGAAACATATTCCTGACCAATTTATTCCTAAAGGAATAAGATTTTTTGGTATAAAACTTCTTCAAAAAGGTAGTACGAAGAATCACAAATTGAATCTCATATGTTTTCCTGGCAGGCATGGCTTTGGGAGTAATAACGCGGCGTACATCGATCGCCACGTGGCATGCCATTTTTCATAGAATAGACTTACGTTATCAATGTTTCTTGGGGATTCAAAGGAATCATAGTTTCTGATGAATTCTCTGCGTCCAACAAAAGCAGTATATTTCCAATGATACCGTTAAATATGGACTATATGGCTCGAAAACCCGACAAATGGACCAAGCGCCTCCGGTGTTGGCATCCAAGAATATCTGCAAGAAGCGCAGGACGTCCCCAACTTCGATGGCGGGATGATACCAGACGGCATACGGTGCAACGTCGATGCATCTCACCTAGGGCTGCAGCACATGAAAAGGGATGGAGGAAGCCTACGTTCAGGAGTGTGTGTTATGTGGGAATCAAAGCTTTTTTTTTTGCTGTACATGCAACATTATCATGCCAAAACATATTTTCTCCGGAAAGAATGACTAGAAATTGGGGTTACGTTACAGAAGATAATATCCTGACATAACTACGTTGGGTTCTGTAAAGGTAGCTTCTTAAGAAAAATGCTACATGGTTTTTTGTAACGTAAAATTTTATTGCGTTACTGTCACCCAAGATGAAATTTCTTCCAGATGTTCGTTAACATGTTTAACTTCCTACATGGGCAGAGTTCAGCTAATAAATTCACTTTTTCAATACAAGTTATTGCAATAGTTTTGGTTTGTTGTGTAAATCATGGTTTAGTTGATTTACTGTATTTTTGACTAACTGCCTGTTGGGATATAGAAGCAGTTTGTTATTAATTTTTTGATTACGTGCCTCCTTGGTGTCGTTGATGATTTGATCGTATCCATTTTTAGCATTAACAAAAATGGTATGGGTTTTGAGATTGGTTGTTGTCAGTAAGTAAGATAAATGGAAACATTTTGTTGATGAAAAAGCTGCTTTTAAACCTCTCTTTTTCGATTGGCTTATATATAATTTTGGCCTTTAACCATCGACACAGTCTGGTTCTACTTCAGGCATGTTTTGCTAAACTATGTATCAGTTTTATCCATTCTAGTAAGTTTCCATATATATATATATATATATATATATATATATATATATATATATATATATATATATATATATATATATATAGAAGAGAAGGTAAAACGGCTTTCTATTCCTTTAATGGAAGAAGAATAGTTCTTGCTAAAACATGAACGACATAGTTTAGAAACTTAACTTGAGTTTTGGATACAAAAGAATCTACTAATGCATAGTTTATTCTTTTTCATATTTCTTTCTACTGTCGTTTTCAGTGAAGATCTTTGAAATCCTCCTTTCTTCGTTTTTTGTTTTAGGTGTAAGTATTTTAGTATTTCTTTTTGAGTTTTGGTAGAAGAGAACACACTCTCTCCAATTTTTTTTTATGGGTCTAGCACACGTGCTGCAGGGAAGTCCCTAAAGCGCTGCAGGAGCGACATGTGTGCGGAAAAAGTGATTCACGTTGTTCTTGAATCGCTGTAAATTGTACTCGGTGTGAAACACAGTCCTGGGCAAATTATTCCAAAGGGATGATGTTCTCTATATAAAAGACTGCTTGAAAAGCGTTGTACGAGGAGTAATCAGCTGAACCTCATACGGATGTGAAGTATTAGCGCGACGTGTATTTCTAACATGCACCGCTCTGAGAGGAATTAAGCGAGTTACATTCTTCGAACACTTTCCATGAAAATACTTGTAGAATAGGCTCAAGTCACCAACCAGCGATGTTCCAGTGCAAGTAAAGCTTACAATATCGGGAACAATTTTGTTGTTATTTTCAACAAAAAACATTTTATTTATGAGTATATACGTAATTATAATTTTTGTAACTTATTTTAGTACAAAGTTGAAGTTAGTTCATTGCTGAACGGTAAATATTTGGGGAATTCTACTTTCACTCTACGATATCAACTGAAGTAGGACAAAATATGTTTGTGGAGAAATCCAGATTCAACTACGCTAAATACACTTAACTATTTAAAGTGATAAACTTAGAAACAAACAATATATCATGCATATTAACAACCAAGTAAACTGGCACACAATTTCCATACCTAAGCAAATTAATCAGGGGGAGGATGGATTTGCAGTTCTTATGCATAATGTATAAATTATGGTATACAGCATAGAGATGGTCCAAATATGTACAACGAAAAAATTATTTTCTAAGAGATAACTGACATATAGACACGCGTTAATAAGAATCAGTACCGAGTAAAGACATATTTTTTTCTATTGAGCGATAACTAAGCTTTTTTATTTCGCTTTGCTTGTGGCGTTCTTGGATAGAATTTCAAAAAAATTAAATTTTTCACCTTTTTAATTATTTATTTCAAGAACGATTGCAAAAAAAAATTAAAAATATACAAACGAAGCCCAGAAATAGTGGTGAGACAGTACTGTCAAAATGCTTAAAATTAAAATTTTATTACATATTAGACAAATTAATATGGGAAAGTCGGTATATATAAAAACTAGTACTGAAGTTAACTAGAGTTTTATTTAAATATCTATAATATATATATAAAATGCAACGTCTCTCTCTCTCTGCCGGTCTGTCTGTCCGTCCGTCCGTCCGTTAGTGCGCTTATCACCCGACACCCACTTATCCGACTTACGTGCTTTTTTCTTAAAACATACATATGTTCCCTGGCCAGGTTATGGGATATAATTTATTATGTTAGATAACATAAGGAATAAGCAGTGACGATAATACCGAATCAAGTCGGAAAAAAGTTTGCCGCTAGCGCGTTCTCTACCAATACACTGCCTAAACCATTAAATATGGAATAATATCATGTAGCAAAGAATATAATATATATAAAATGCAACGTCTCTCTGTCTGTCTGTTTGTTCGTTAGTGCGCTTATCACTTAAAAACCACTTATTCGATTTACGAGTTTTTTTCTATTCATACATAAGTTCTCTTTCCAGGTTATATAATAATAATAATAACCTAATATCGATAACATATATAAAATGCAACGTCTCTCTGTCTGTCTCTCTGTCGGTTGGTGCGCTTATCACTCCAAAACCACTTATCCGATATACGTGTTTTTTTTAGATTTATACATATGTTCTCTGGCCAGGTTATAGAATATATTTTATTACGTTAGGTATTATTAGAAATAAGCAGTGACGATAATAGTGAATCAAGTTGGAAAAAAGCTTGCCGCTAGCGCACTCTCTTGAAATACGTATATGTATAAAATGCAATGTCTGTTTGTCTGTTAGTGTGCCTATCACTCGAGAACCACTTATCCTATTTATGTTTTTTTTTTTAATTCATGCCCATGTTCTCTGACCAGATTATATAATAATAATTTATATAATATATATATATATATATATATATATATATATATATATATATATATATATATATATATATATATATATATATAACGCAACATCTCCCTGTCTGTCTCTCGGTTTGTCCATTAGTGTGCTAATCATTCGAGAACCACTTATCCGATTAACGTGTTTTTTTTTTAAATTCTTAACTTAATATTTTAAAAAAAAATCTATGATATAAAACGCAACGCCTCTCTGTCTGTCAGCTTAGCACTCAAGAACCACATATCCAATTTACGTGTTTTTTTATAAATTACATATGTTCTCTGGCCAGATTATAGGATATATTTTATTACGTTAGGTAACATAAGGAATAAGCAGTGACGATTACAGTGGATCAAGTCCACGCGAGCGGAGCCGCGGACACGGCTGGTATTTTGTGTTTCGTACTTACATTTGAAACATCACAGGTATATTTCAGATTTGTAATAAAAATATCGGTACAACTGACAACATAATATGTCGTTTGCCCTTTTTAAATTCTAACTACAATATGCACAAACTACCTGTAATCATCTCGAATTTAATATGTTAGTTTACGTTAGCTTTTCAAGTTTCTCCTTTTTCTGTAGAGTTCATAAATTAGACGACTATTTAGTTTAGATATATTATCGTTAAAATTAATTTTTTTTTCTAATACAATCATGCATTAGTTGCTGGGTTTTTTACTTTTCTTGCTAAAGGAAGGAATATCGTATCTGTGACAAAATCGCATTTCGAGATTTTTGCTTTTCTTTAGGTTTTAGGGTTCCTAGATCACGAAATCCATAGTCACTCATTTCTGTTGGTCTGATCCTTGGAGACAAGAAATTAAAAAATTAGGTTATTTTTTAGGGGTTTGTTAAGTATTGTAAGATTTCAATAAATATGTTGAGAGTTTTTCCAGGTGTTTCGATGCACGTACTTGACAAATCTTAAGAATGTTATTTTTAGTGAAATATATCAGAGGTTAATGCGGTGGGGGTATGTATGTAGTTTTTAGGATTCTTTGAGTTTAAAAATACGAAAATTAAGTTATTTTTTCATTACTATCAATCAAAGCAAATCAAAGGGGGTAAAAGAGATGGAGAATCTTGCGTAGTTTCAATAATATTATGAGAATTATTTTAGGTTTTTCAAAATGGGATAATGGACAAATTTTAAGCATAATCATTTATAATAAAATATATAAAGTGCCAAAAGGGTGGAGAAGGGAAGTAGAAGAGTGATTTCGTATTTGTAGTATTATAGGTCTTTTTCGAGGTTCATTTAATCAATAAAGCGAAATATTAAATTTTTTATTATTTTCATTATTAACATGAAAAAATGGTTTTAGAAGTGGTAGTCATTGTATCGTGTAAGTATTATAAGAGTTTTTGATTGTGATATTAAATATTTAATTTAAAATTATTTTTCTGTAGTAAAATATAAACGGGCTGCTATTACAGTATTCATATTTTTCGATTATTGACCACTTTTAACAGAAATCGTACATTGATTTGAATATAGATCAAGCGGTTAAGTTGACGGAAATGTACTCATAGATCAGCAAGTAAATTATTGTATTTTATTTCCTTGCTAACAGAATGTATCCGTGAAAAAATTTTCTACGGAATATTTCCTTTTCTTCAGGTCTTAGAGCTATTAGATACGAAAAATTACAATTTCATAATAAATAATACTAAATATTACAAAAAAAAACAATATCATCACATCACAAGAGGAGTCAGTTTTTATTTACACATCAAGAGGCTTTTTTCAGCATACCTGACAACTTTTTTTATCTGTATCGTCCACATTGAAATTTTATTCTTTAACGTAAGCATGTATTTCGTTTGCAGAAAGTATGGTTGATGTTATTTTAAGAGAGTTGTACTTTTCTTGATTATTTAAACAAGACAAGTTTCTCATTTTTTATAATATTTGGTATATGGTACATTGCATAACATCTTCTAGTAACCATTTTTTTTATGTTTTAAAGTTTATGTTTTCAACCTTTATCAGTATATCTTGCGAGAATGTTAAATCGTTACTGTTATCGTATGTAAATGCTCGTTCGGCTACACGAACTTTTAATTATTTATTTATTTTGCCCAAAAGAGAAATAACTTGTAGTACAATCTAAGTAAAAAATGGTAAAGCTATCCCAAATACTTCCCTAACCAATATAATTTAATTTATAAAGGAAATATAGAATTTAATTTGGATTCTCACACTAAAGAACAACCATTACTATCCTATATTTTAAGAGGAGAGGCCTGTGTAAAAAAAAAAATTGACGATTTTTTTTCCATAAACAGTTAGTTTACCATATGAAGAATGTCCTCGCCAAGTTTTAAGTTGAAATTAGAACTGTAAATGCAGCTATCGTGTTATGAAAGCATCTCGGGCCGGTTCAGTCGCTTCACGTCGCTTTTCATTTGTTTATAATGTTTACTCGAAAAATTGATAAAAATGAACCCAATTATCGCCAAGTCACCGCCGTCGACATTACTCAGATAATAAGTCCAAGGATATGCAATATACTGAGCAAGAAGAAGAGTTGGACCAAAAAATTTGGCTAAAAAATTGAAAGCGACGTAGGCTTTACCAAAAAGCTTAAACGCATTTTTCTCAAAATGTAAAATTTCGCACGTCGTGCAATGTGACTCAAAAAATAATTCACGGATTCACTTGAATGCTTCTTTTATAAAAAAATATGCTGATGATATTATCACTTCAATACCAAATAATGGATTAGATGAGATCTTTAGAATATTCAATGACTTTCATCCCAAACTTCAGTTTACGATTGAAAAGGAAACAAACAATAGTGTCCCTTTCTTAGACACTTTAGTAATCAGAAAAAAAGATAATTCCATCATCGTCGATTGGTAAACCAAACCAACCTAATCAGTAAGGTATGTCAACTTCCAGTTCTCTCACACCACGAAAACAAAAATAAGTATGATATTAGGATTGAAGTCTAAAATAGAGAAGATCTCTCATCCTTCTTTCAGACTTAAGAACTTAAATAAACTTCCAGATATTTTGCTCACCAACTCCTATCCAATTAAGATGCTGAACAAGCTATTATTTAACTCAATAACACCTATCTCTCCACATGAAAATAATTTCACTCCGGATATCAGTGCTTTTCTTTCTAAAACAGAATTATTTATCACTATTTTTTTCCTTATATAAAAAAAGTCCACTAAAATCACTAATCTTCAATAATCAGCCTTCAAACATAAAAAAGCAATCAATAATATTTTTAATTACCTAAGAGATAACGATGAACCTACAAAAATCTTAGGGGTAATATACAGCGTCCCTTGCACTTGTGTGAAAAAGTCTACGTAGGACAAACATCAAGGGTCCTAAAAAACAGAATAACTTCTTATAAAAGCGACTGTAGACTTAAAAAAAACTCTTGTGCGCTTGCTTCGCATAGTAACCAATTTTCGCATGAATTTTATTTTAACGAAACCAGAATCTGGTACAAAGAAAGAAGTTTCGGCAAGAGAATCTTTGGGGAAATGGTGGAGATCCATCTCGAACCCAACTCTGTTAATAAAAAGTTTAACATTGAAGATTTAAGCTCAATTTTCTTCAATTCATTGCAGATGAGTTGGCATGGAAAGTGTTCGAAGCACGTGGCCCGCTTAATTCCTCCCAGAACGGTGCATGTTAGAAATACACGTCGCGCTAATACTTCACATCCGTATGAGGTTCAGCTTGTTACTCAGCGTACAACGCGCAGTCTTTTATATGGAGAACATCATCCCTTTGGAATAATTTGCCCAGGCCTGTGTTTCCCACCGAGTACAATTTACAGCTATTCAAGAACAACGTGAATCGCTTTTTCCACACACATGCCGCACCTGGAGCGCTTTAGGGACTTCCCTGTAGCACGTCTGCTAGACCCATAAAAAAAAATGAAACACACCGAACATCTCGGATAGTTCTCTGTAATAATAACCTAATGTTAGCTTCTATAAACTCCATGAACTTTGGAGGGTCAAACGATATGACAACGTCATTCTATTCTCTAGTATAAAGAAACCACGGCCTAACCAAAAAAAAAGACGCAGGCCTTAACAAAATAAGCAAAAAACATTTTATAAAAAATATTTTTTAAATTAAGTCATCTTAGAAGCACACAGTTGTTTCGTACCATATACTCGTATAACAAAATGAAGTAAAAGAATTTTATATTTCTTAAAGGTGTTTTTTTGTCAAGGTTTTCTGTTGTTTTCCTAATAAGTATGTGCAGTAATGTGTTTTTTGTTGAATAGAATTATCCAAAACACACCACTTAGCAGCAAGTAGTTTGATGTTAATGAATTTGATTGGCGTAGCTGAAAAGGTGTTTTTTAGCCCTATCTCCATGACCGCTTACCCCAAGAACCTCAAGTTTGCTGTTTAACTAGTCGATCAAGACTACCCTTCTCCTAAATATATATATATATATATATATATATATATATATATATATATATATATATATATATATATATATATATATATATATATATATATATATATATATATATATATATATATATATATATATATATATTTATATATATGTATATGTATATATATATATAAATATAAATATATATATATATATATATATATATATATATATATATATATATATATATATATATATACCATATATATATATATATATATCCATATATATATATATATATATATATATATATATATATATATATATATATATATATATATATATGATAGTTACTTTATGATAGGTTATTCACAAAAAGAATTAAACAGGGGAATCACTTCAGAGATACTTAGAACTAAAACTTTTTCTGCTAAAATTAGAGATAAGGTCAAAATTATCCGATTTTCAGATTTCTCGAGTCCACAAGTGTTGAAAATGATTTATAGTACTCCTAGCCATATAATGTTTTATGTATTTCACGATAATTAATTGAATATAATGAAAAATATTAAAAAATCTTCTTGAGTTTAGGAGCTATTGGCGTTTCCGTTACCAATCCTGCCATGCGTCTTGGTAACCGCAGTATTCCAACCCAAATTATGATGTGATTTTCGCCTGTGATTTTCTGGTGTCGGATCGATATTAAAATTACTTCCTCTATAGCCCCAATCCAGTAATGGCATAGCTGTTGTTCTAAGCCATGCCCTCAGTTGATCCGCGGATGCATATTCGGCAAGCCTCATTCGCACCTGACCTGTATATCTACAGCATGTTCCCTATCAGCAATTGGAACACGCGTGTCGAGGTTGAGGACTCACTCGTCCGAGTATGTTTCTAAGAGGTACTGAAGGACCCCTACTAATTTCAGAACACCCTCAAAGAAACTGCCACTCAACCGCTGGCTGAGTTGAGTACTGACCTGATCCTAGAGTGCGACAATACTTGAAAAGTAGAGTGTTCGACCAGTGCATCCTGCCAGTCATGACATATGAAGGTCAGACATGGACCCTCACTAAAGTAAATGTGGACAAACTAACAAAGACCCAGAGGGCCATGGAGAGAGAGATGTCGAACATAAAGCTATCTGATAGAAGAATAAATGAATAGATTAGGAAGACCTTAGGGGTGTCGGATGTGAGAGTACGGATTTCCAGACTTAAATGGAGTTTTGCGAGCCACAATGCCAGACAGATGGATAATCGTTGGAACGCGGTGATCCAACAGTAGAGACTTTGGTTGGAAAGGAAAGCCAGAGGCCGACCTCAAATGTGTTGGGACAATTAGTTGAACAGAGTCGGAGGCCTGCATTGGAAGCTCATGGCTCAAAATAGAGGCAGATGGAGACGGTTGGGAGAGGCTTATGCCCAGAGTTGGATGACAGAGGGCTAAAAAAGAAGCAGAATGAAAAATATTACAATATTTAAATTCCTCTAACAAAAGAACCTCAAAAAGGCGTATAACCCTATAAACATGAAACAACTCCTATCTCTCTCTCTCTCTCTCTCTCTCTCTCTATATATATATATATATATATATATATATATATATATATATATATATATATATATATGTTTGACTATAAATAATTATGATCAAAATTTGTTCGTTATCCTAATGAAAAACATTACATTTTGAAATATATTCTAAAATTTTTTATATCTCTTGTAATTTCCCGCATTATCGGTTTATTTAGACAACTTGGCCAAAATATATTCAATAGAAGAGTCAAATATGACCAACTAAAGACTCGCGGTTGATTGCTTCCATAAATTATAATACCAAATTTTGTAATATACGCAGTATCGATTTTCTGTCTCTGCATAATTATTGATGATTAGTTCTTGGACAAAACAAATATTTGTCAGTCTCAATCAAAATCAACTAATGCAACGTTTACATAACTTAACGGCCTATTTGGTTATGAGATTAATCAGTGTTACTTAGGATAAAACTGCTTTGATAACGTGTTACAACTAATATCTAATTTTTACGCAGTGGACCAAAGGTCAAAATACTAATTTTAACGTCAACATAATTTTTGTGCTATTATGTCTTAATCATGTTAGAGAAGGGTAGAAAATCTGAAGAACAATGTGCTAGCGTGGATTATACTTCTTTCATTTTTAACAATAGGCATATACAATAACAATAACAATATGGTATCAACTTATTGCGAACAGACGTTAATCCTAAAAACAGCATAGTATTTGTTTTATTATGACACATAACTATTTTGTCACCTAAAGTGCCCTCAAAAATCTGTACTTGTCATGATACTACATATTTTTTTAGTTTAATCTTAGGAATAGGTATATCCTAGTAAGTCATTAGACCATCTTGAAAAAGTCGCCTCTCCGCAGCCCTTAAGATGTAAAAGTAACTTAACTTTACTGTTTATTTTTATCACATATTTTTATAGTACATAACCTCAAGTAAATTACGAAACACACATATTATTTCGTAAACAAGGCTAAACACTAAAACAGTACTTGCTCGGGAGTACTAAAATAGGGAACTTTTGCTTCAAAGATGGTAACTTTAACCTAACGATTTAGCAACATTAACCTTAAAATACTTGACAATTAAGTGGTGACAATTTTGGCGTCAATTATCTTGAAGTTCTTGATGATGAGCTTTGGCAATAAAACTATATGCACCAAAAAGTTATTATTTAAAATTAAAATTAAGTTATTAATAAATTACTCACTTCTGTCATGTTTCATAACTTTAATGTTAATCAGTTTAAATAATATTCCAGTTCTTAAAGTGATCCGCTGCAACTACAGTTCACTTTTTCATAACCTTTTCGTAAGTTTTCTACTTAATATCATTACATAATGTTTTAGTTATGTGAACCTTTATACTTCAGGGACATCTTACGGATACAGGCAATCTTGTTACCAGTACCAGGAAATAACCTTCATTATATTTTATTGTATCACGTCGTATTTTATCATACTTTTTGTTTTATTGTTATTGATCATTCTGTATATTATTTAAAAATCATGCTCATCAATTTTTCAATACCCTGTACTTCATTGAGAATGACTGAGTCGGCAGCATATTTAGTATTATGACCAATTAGGGACGTCATAGATTTTGTAGTAATATCTTTATTGATATTTAGAGCACTTGTTTAATACATAATATTTATTCCATTCTCTCACAGTAGCAGCTAAGATACTGACAATAGTTCTCTTATTTATTTCACATTGCCTGTTATCTCTGAGTGTTACAATTGCATTTGGAGTTTATCTTATTCCACAGACATCGCAGAACATTTTGAAAAATTGGGAGGTGAAAACTGTTCCTCGGTCACTTATAATTCTTGTTGGTACTCCCCATAAGTACATTAAGTCCGTGGGTATCTATATATATATATATATATATATATATATATATATATATCATCATCATCATTAGCTTATTCCCTCCATAGTCGGATATAAGCCTCCCCAAGCTCTAATGAGCTTTGTTGTTCGCTTTTTACTGTCCTGTTAAACTTTTAATGTCACTCGTCTATCTTGTCTGTGGCCTACTTCTGCATCTTTTGTATTCTCTAGGCCTCCATTCAACTATACGGCGTGTCCATCTGTTATCTTTCAGCCATGCAATATGCCCCGCCCAGTTCCACCTTAATACACATTTTCGTTACATTACATCTGTCACTTTTGATCTTCTTCGTATCTCGATGTTAGGAATACATTCTTGGAGTGTAATATTTAGCATTCTTATCTCCATTGCTCTTTGGGTTACCTGAAGTTTATTTATTATACTTTTATTTAAAGCCCACGTTTCAGTGCCATACGTTAATACCGGCAGTATATATTGCTCGAATACTCTGACTTTTATTGTATCTGGAATGTCAAATTTAAATGAGCGTAACCTTCCAAACGCAGACCAAGCTATCTTTTATCCAAGTATATATATATATATATATATATATATATATATATATATATATATATATATATATATATATATATATATATTATTTTGTGAAACAAACTGGCTCTATAATGATAAATTTTGTAAATCCATCGACAACGAGAAGCAAGTTGTAAATGGCCCGACATAGTCTGGGGATAATGAAAGTAAAATCGGGTTTTCAATGGAGTTTAGTTTAAACCGTGATTGTGAGCAATTAAGTCTATCATACACAATTTGGATGAGCATTCTAAAATTTCCTTAATCCCAAAATGTCTTACACTATCGATAAATCTGCGTATGCGCAGCTCGTAGTATGACTGAGATGAAAAATAACATTTCCCAATTTTCTATGTAATTTATTTCCTTAAAGTTCAGAACCATAGTATCTTCACTCCGACACTTTTTTCATCCTTTTTAACAATTTACTACTACTAATTACAGAAAATATGGCTATCGCTATAGAAAGACCAACAGGCGAAACAAAACGTCGCCGCAAATTGTCGATTGGTTACCTCTGGATCGTTAAAATGTGTCCCGTTAAGTATCTTAGAGATGCCGCGCATATTTTTTTCCATTATTGTTATATATACTACTTCCACTTGCGCGGCATCTCTGGGAAACTTGAGGAAACAAATTTTAACCATTCGGCGGTAGCCAGCCGGTTTTGCGGCGACGTTTTATTTAATCTGTTTTTCTGCAACGATAGCTGTTTCTTTCTGTGCCTCTAATTCTAGCAATCTCGTAATTGTGCTGCTGATATCCAAGTACCTACTATCAGGTCTACTTGTCAGCATCACTTGGTCATTTGTTATAGATTTCTTTTGAAGGCACCTTTTAAGTATCACTATATTTAATATCGTATATATTATTGTATCTTCAACCATTATCCTTTAATATTAGGGATTAAATTCTTTTTCAACCGTTGTTTTTAAAGCATTGCAATCAGTAATAACCTTGTGTGAGAGGCGTTGTTCATATAATTGATGGTAATTAAAATAAGAACTAATATGATCTATACCTTTTTATTATATGAAAGTATCACAGGATCCACACCAATTAAGTATACGTCTGTATGTTATTTGATCCCCAACTTTTAGTTATATATAATGCGTTTGAAGCTAATTCCAAGCTCATAAAATGGCTTTCCAAGTTAATTTTATCAATCATTTAACTGTCAATGCAAAACTCTATGTAAACTTTCGAAATAACTCGCCAAACTAACAATTCGATAGACGTCGTCTGGAGAAGGCATGTCTAAAATCGCTTTTAGTTTTTTCAGACTTTCGGCGCTTATTCCCCTACCTAAATATTCTATTATTTAATATTTGTAAAAATACATATTACTGATTTTGAGAGAGATTCTGTGTGCAAAACTAAACTAAATTAAAACTGTTTAGTTTTAGTTTTCTAGAGTTACTAATAGAGCAATGTTATTATCAATCTATAAAAAAGCACATTCATCTTTTACTGGTTCAATTTTTAATTAACGATTGGAAAGAAGCAGGGGCATTATTGAGGCGTAAGAGAATCTGACACCTATTAGAAGTAAAAACGGTGGTTCTTGCAACAGAATTTGAAAAGGACGCCTTAGTTTTCATACTAGTTAGTCTTTTAAAGTATCCATCATACTCTTTAAGTAGTAAATGAACTAGTATAAAAAAGAGTAAATTTGGATGTTTGTAGATCCGTAGACGACCTTAGAAATTTCAGTTAACACGTAGGTTGAAAAGTTTTTGGCCTGACACATAGATGCCACACTTTGTGAAAAAATCCATATGATTTTTAGGAAGTATCAACCTTCAAATGACACGTGTCAAAATTTCATGACATTTCGACGATTAGTTTACAAGTTGCAGTGGTTTTAGTGACGCTACTTTTGATATTTTTAAAATAATGGAAAAAATCGTATTTCGTGTGTTGATTAAACACTGTTTTTTAATGGGAAAAAATACTGTCAAGCAAAGCAATAGCTTGATAAGTGTTACTGGAAAATCATTCCTCACTTACTGGTATGCTGAATTTAAACGCAGTCGTACAGACACAAATGATACTGAAGACCTTGGATGCTCAAATGAGATGGTTACACCGGAAAACATAAAAAAATCCACAAAATTGTTTTTGATGACCGTAAAGTGAAATTGCGTGAAATAGCTGACACCCTAAAGATATTAAAAGAACGTGTTGGTCATATTTGGGCATAAGAACGCTCTGTTCGAAATGGGTACCACATTTGCTCACAGTGGACCAAAAACAACAACGTGTTGATGATTCTGAGAGCTATTTGGAACTGTTTAAGCGCAATAAAAGGGATTTTTCATGGGATATGTGACAATAGATGAAACATAAATCCACCACTACACACACAACTGAGTGGACAGCAGCCGGTGAAAGCCGTCAGAAGCGAGCAAAGACACAACAGTCGGCTGGGAAGGTTTTGGCCTAGTATAGTTTTCTTCGACTATACCAAGAAGGGAAAAACCATCAATAGCGAATATTATATAAAGTTATTTGTGCGTTTGAAGACAGAAATCGCAAAAAAAATGGCCCCAAATGAACAAGACAATGTGCCGAGTCACAAGTCAATGGTTACGATGGCAAAATTGCATGAATTGAAGTTCGAATTGCTTCATCATCCACCGTGTTCTCCTGATTCGGCCCCCAGCGACTATTATCTATTTTCAGACCTCAAAAAAATGCTCGCGGGAAAGATTTGGCTCCAATGAAGAAGTTATCGCCGAAACTGAAACCTATTTTGAAGGCATAGACAAATCTTTCTACAAGAAAGGTGTAGAAATGTTAGAAAAGCGTTGGACTAATTGTATCGCTCTTGAAGGAGACTATATTGATAAATAAAGTCGAATTTTGCAAAAAAAAAAATAGTTTTAAGTAGCTAGACCAAATCTTTTCATCCTACGTGTTACAACATAAATTGATACTGGAAATCTTTTTTTTTAAGATTCTTGCTTACCCTATTTATTTTTAAACCATTAAACCTTGCATCTTACGCATTTATTAAGTGATTATATAGCTGAAAATTAGTGAATTTTATTTAAAATAAAGTTTCAATGACATTTAAATGAACGAGTTAATACTGATGTTGCATGCTTTAAACACACATCTGTAATGTTTTTAAAAATGATCTAATCAAACAGCATCAACGCTACAGTTTACAAAAAAATGCAGTATAAACCCATTTCTAACAGTCTTGGTAAAAAAGATATCTTTGATAGTCTTAGTTAACATTCATTTATCCGTCAAAAGTTTCCTGTGCGTAGATTAGTGCAAATTAGGGATAACGAAGTAGTTTAAGTGTTTTTTAAAATATTCCATTAAATAGATAATTAGCTCAAATTAGTAAAATTACTACGGGTTACTGTCCAATAAAACACGACGCTAAATTTACTTTTTTAAAATGCCTTTACCAGTGCCCACGTTATATTATTATTTCTACAATAAAAAAGTTACTTATAACAATAATAAAATAAACGGATTGAACTTTCGTTGTTTTTTAAAGTTTTATCTTTGAATAGTAATTACTGGGCTCCTTTAGATAATGTATTTTTAGTGTTCCGTATGGAACACTTATAAGATGACTTCGGTGTCTGTCTGTTTGTCTGTCACACCCGATTTTGTCCGAAACTATTTGTCATAGAAAGTTGAAATTTGGTAATAATATAGGAATTGATGGCCTCATCAGAGCCGTGTAGTTTTGAAACTTAAATTTTGACTTAAGGGGTTAGTTTTGGGAAGTGAAATCGGAAGTGAAAAAAAAAAATTTTTACTAGGACATCGAGTGTGGTGTCAAATGAAAGCTTGTGAAAACACAAGTAAAAATACATATATAATGTAATACTTGCACACACTTTTCTCTGTATTATTTTTAAAAAATCTCGAAAAATCGCTGTCCCTCCACCTTATCTCGAAAAGTACTGATCATAAAATTTTAAAAAAATTCTGGGATATTCTCCACGGGGTGCAGATTGAACGAAAATTATCACGGGTGCATTACCTTTAATAATGTAGCTGGCATATAAAAAAAACAAAAGGTCATCAGTTTTCAGTAAAGATTGGGAAACAAACTTTGTTGAAAACTCATTTGGGGTATGTTTGGTGAAGTGACTGATCATTTTATACCACCGTAACAAAATGTTTTATTTTAAAAGCAATCAGCGTACGGAATACTAATTGTGCAAGTTCAACTTGCACTTGACCGGTTATTTGTCTTGTTATCACTATCATATAATGTTGTATGGTGAATTTTAGAATAATAAATTAATGGCATAGAACAGTTTTGTTAAATTTACAAGGCCATCTAAGTTTCAGAAACGAAGTTATGTTTGTCTTAAAAAATATGATGAGTTAGCTGCTCAAAAATATTTTCTAGATTGAAACAAAATTTACCTAAATAAATTGAATTACTAAAGTTTCACATAGTACATTAGTTAATGGGACCCAAAAACTGCACCAATATCTGGAAATATCAAGTTTTAATAATGCATTTCCTTTTAAAAAGAAAAGATATTAAAAAAAATAAATCATTATGATCAAAGTCAAAAACAAGAAAAAATTTTGGCTATGGCGTTTGCAATTAAAGAAAAACATAATTTTATAACACCTTAAACAGAAGAGCACTGGAAAGGTATTTATTGCAACAAGAATTTGATGGGATTAACAATACCAATCAAAACAGACAATTAGTTCCGCCAAATTCCTTTGCCTGTTTTGATTTGTATTGTTAATCCCGTCAAATTCTAGTTGCTTTGAACATATTTCCAGCGCTTTTTAGTGTTCCGTACGGAACACTTATAACTTCACACTTCGGTGTCTGTCTGTCTGTCTGTCTGTCACACCCGATTTTCTCCGAAACTATTTAACACACAAAGGTGAAATTTGGTAATAATATAGGAATTGATGGCCTCATCAGAGCCATGTTGTTTTGAGAGTTAAATTTTGACTTAAGGGGTTAGTTTGGGGGGTGAAGTCGGAAGTGAAAAAAAAAATTTTTTACTAAGTCATCGAGTGTGGTGTCAAATCAAAGCTTGTGAAAACACGAGGAAAAAAAAATATATATATAATGTTATACTTGCGCGCACTTTTCTTTGTATTAGTTTTAAAAATTCGCAAAAAATCGCTGTCCCGCGCCTTATCTCGAAAAGTACTTATCAAAAAATTTCGAAAAATTCTGGAATATTCTCCACGGGGTGTAGATTGAACGAAAATTATCACGAGTGCATTACCTTTAATAATTTATCTGGTATATAAAAAAAACAAAAATGTCAAGTTCATCAGATTTCAGTAAAGATTGGAAACGAACTTTGTTGAAAACTCATTTGGGGTGTATTTTGTGAAGTCACTAATCATTTTATACCTCTGTAACAAAATTTTTTATTTTAAAAGCAATCAACGTACGGAACACTAATTGCGCAAGTTCAACTTTCACTTGACCGGTTATTATTTGTTTACAGTATTGTAAAATTACGTTGTTTCTTAATTACAAATGTCCATAGAGTGCTGTGGTGAACAAATCTGCAACTAAATCGATAACTGTTTAGTTAGCCCGAAGAACAATTTTTCATGCTGACATACGCTAGCATAAAACATATTCAGTTTATTATTTTAATTACAGAAATAGTTTGGAAAATCTTCGTATATAAAGAAAGTCTTCACAAGCAAACATTTGTTTATATCTAAGACAAAATTATTTGATAGAATACTCCACTACTTAACATTTTGACCATAAATTATGTTAGCCGTCATGAAACAATGATCCGCCATCCATCCAACATCTAATTATGATTATTTCGTTTGGTCTTTATTATTGATATTTGTTAACGAAGAAAACGGGACCATTTTTTACGCCATACAATTGCCTGATTGTAGCCTATAATAGAGTTATTGCGGACTCAAGAGACTGTTGCTGTAACATCTGGCGTACTTCGACAAAAAATTGATTTTTTCCTTTATGTAGTAATGCAAACATTTCATTGAACGCTACCAGCACAATTAAAATCTTTTGCAAATCTACCGTAAAAATATTGCTATTTTGAGATCATCCTCCAAATTTGTCCTTGGAGATTTCAGCATTTATGTGTCAGAATGAATTTTAAAATCTCATATTTGTCGTTATATTACTTCTTGTGGGTTTTCTACACTTACATGGGCTTCAAAAGTTAAAACATTGCTACCATCTTAATGTTTCTTAAAGAACTTACAATTAAAAATTTGAAATTTTTATTCTAACAGATAATTTCGTTTTACTCTTAAAAATTAGACCACAGTTTCCTGATAGATAATTTACATCGCTAAATATTGACGTTAGGATATATGTAACAATTTGTAATGCGAGACAACAAGACTATTTTTAGCGTTTCGTACGGAACACTTATAAGATCATTTCGGTGTCAATCTATCTGTCTGTCATACCCAATTTTCTCCGAGACTATTTGACGTAGAAAGCTGAAATTTGGCACTAACATAGGAATTGATGGCCTCATCAGAGCCGTGAAGTTATGAAAGTTAAATTTTGACTTAAGGGATTAGTTTTGGGGGGTGAAATCGGAAGTGAATTTTTTTTTTTACCAGATCATCGAGTAGGGTGTCAAATGAACGCTTGTGAAAAGACGAGTTCAAAAATATGTATAATGTAATACTTGCGGACAATTCTATAGGTATTATTTTTAAAAAAGTGCGAAAACTCGCTGCCTCCCTTATCTCAAAAAGTACTGATCAAAAAATTGGAATATTCTCTACCTTTAATAATTTATCTAGTATATAAAAGAAAAAAACAAAAATTTCAAGGTCATCAACTTTCACTAAAGATGGGAAAAAAACTTTGTTGAAAACTCATTTACAGGTAGTTTTCTGTTAAATGAGAATCCGATCTTTATCGATTACAGGAAATGAAGTGTTAATATATGAGTTTAAACAACTATTAATGCAGAACCTATTTTTATACATATAAATTCACACCATAGGTTACAACCTTGTTCCCTTTAATGGTTCGAATATAAGAGAATCATAATTAACAATTATTAAGACCTTAAAATTACTAAAATTAGCGAACAAAACCTCTTTCATCCATTTTGAAATCTCACAAAAATGGTTATTTTTCAAAATTTTAGTGATTTTTAAATTCTATCAAATGTCACTGATGTCAGAAATAAGACATACGACATTTTTATTATATTAAAAGTAAACCAACGGATACTTTATGGAGCAACAAAATTCAAAGAAACTGTTGTAAGCATCATTGTTTCTTATTCTTTTAGCATTTTCTTGCGACAATAAATATGTGTATATAGAGCCTAAGCCTTCGACATCTTTTTTGTGGTTAAGACTATTAAGGCAATTTTTTAGGTAGTTCATATCCAGAAAATTCCATCTGCTTTCAGGGTCCAAAATGAAAGTTTCGTTGTACAGAACTTTGTGATCATATTTGTTAACATGCTGGCTCAGACTGGTTGAATCCGGTTTATGCCTACAATCGCTTTTGTATAAAGCAATTCTTTTTGATAATTTTTGTGATGTAGATTGATCCATATTCATATTTAATTCCATAAATAATGTTAGATTTTTGCCAAAATTCAGATTTGCTTTTTTATACGAGTAATACCAATCAAGCTTCTTTGAGTTGTATTTTAACATTTGTGCCTCGGAAAAGTGCAATAATTGATTGGGAAAGACCCAGCAGTTCCATACGGAACACTAATTATAGGAAAACAATGTTATGTTAATTTCAATAATAAACACGACCTTAAAATCTAGTAACTCGATTTACTAGGTTTTAATTTTCAGACATGCATTATGATGATTATACGAGGCTGGTTTGAAAAGTCCGTGCAAAAATAAAAACTACTTATGTGTTTGGGGTAAACCTTTTTTATTTTTCGACATAGTCTCCTTTTAGGCTTATACATTTCGTCCAACGATGTTCTAGTTTGTTGATCCCTTCCGAATAATAGGATTTGTCCAAGTCTGCAAAATATCCATTAGTATCTGCAATCACCTCCTCGTTTGAATAAAATCTTTGTCCCGCAAGCCATTTCTTCAAATTGGGGAACAAATATTAGTCCGAGGGAGCCAAGTCTGGAGAATAGGGGGGATGTGAAACGAGTTGGAATACTATTTCCATTAATTTTGCGACCACAACTGCTGAGGTGTGTGCTGGTGCGTTGTCGTGATGGAAAAGGACTTTCTTGTGGGCCAATCGCGGGTGTTTTTCTTGCAGCTCGGTTTTCAAATGGTCCAATAACGATGAATAATATTCACCTGTAATAGTTTTACCTTTTTCCGGATAGTCGATGAGGATTATCCCTTGCGAATCCCAAAAGACAGTCGCCATAACCTTTTGGTGCAGATTCCCCCTTGGTAACCCATTGTTTAGATTGTTGTTTGGTCTCAGGAGTATAGTAATGTATCCATGTTTCATCCACAGTGACGAAACGACACTTAAAGTCCTCCGGATTCTTCTGGAACAGCTGCAAACCATCCTTGCAACACTTCACACGATTCCGTTTTTGGTCAAGCGTGAGCAATCGCGGCACCCATCTTGCGGATAGCTTTCACATGTCCAAATGTTTATGCAAAATATTATGTACCCGTTCAGTCGAGATGCCCACAGCACTAGCAATCTCACGCACCTTAACTCTTCTGTCATCCATCACCATATCATGGATTTGATCAATGATTTCTGGAGTCGTAACCTCCACAGGCCGTCCAGAACGTTCAGCGTCACTTGTGCCCATATGGCCAGTCCGAAAATTTTGAAACCACTTATAAACTGTTCTAATCGAAGGTGCAGAGTCATCATAATGTTTATCAAGCTTCTCTTTAGTCTCCTGAGGCGTTTTGCCTTTCATAAAGTAATGTTTAATCACCACACGAAATTCTTTTTCGTCCATTTCTTGAAAATCACTCGACTTCCTTGATTCACACGAATGCCAAACACAAAGAAATAGACCAATAGGGCTGAAACTTGGTGTACGTTCATTCAAGAGATGCTACTAACTAAACATGACCTCGATACGCGCCGGTGGTGCCATCTCTCGGACTTTGCACGGACTTTTCAAACCAGCCTCGTATTCCTATTCCGCTATAGGAGCTGGAGGTTCATCTAAGAGAATTACGAGGGAATACGCACTGGATTTTACTAGCAGATAGACAGTATTATTGAACTTTTCCGCATATCTTTTACCTAGTTTCAAGGGTTACAGGGATATTCGTTGCCAATATTTCTGATACTCTGATAAGCTGTAGAGTCCCAATTATATCATAACAATAACATAATAATATAGCGATTATAGTAAAATTACCTTTACGTTGTCAACCTCAATATAAATATATAGCTTACATCCGATGGAACGGACACCATAAAAATCTTTTTAAAAATTTAACCAGAAGCTGAACGATAATCGACAATTTCGAATGAAGTATTAAAGTCTGGACTGTAAGTCTTTTTACTTCAAGTTCGCCTACTTGAACTTGACAGGTTAAAAAGTAAACACAAATCCATGTAAAAAATGTAACTTTAAAATTTGGATATTTCTATAATTATTTGATTTGTGAAGAAGCCATTTTATAACAAGTTAGAAATATGAGTAGAATTTAAAAAAACTCATGTATATGGTGTATTCATTTACATCAATTTAGTACAACTTCATGTAGGCTAGCACAAAATTCTGTGCGTGATCCATTAAAAATTTATAAAAAAAAATCGTGAAAAATCATTCCGGTACATTATGTGTACAGTACAGTTTTATCTACTGTACGAGATATGGATACGTAACTGTCTTAGTTCTTCATTCTTCCGAATTTGTCAAGTTTTTGTTTGAGTAGAGTAATTAATAACTAGTCAAGAAATTTATACTAGGTTCAAATCGGATGTTATAACTATACTCAACAATGCCAACAATGAGCCAATTACGCCCCCAATTTAGCCCCACCCTTATCTCTCTTCTTAGGTACAAAATTGTAAATTTAAAAGTTACGTGTTCCCTCTCAATTGTTTTTTTACATAAGATGTAAGAAAACAATATATGAATAAAAAATGATGCTTAAATTTATGACATTCGCGCCACCAGAAACATTTTAAATGCTAAACAATACTCTTGAAATTTTAAACACTTTATTTACCTCACTAATTAGAAAAATATCAAACATACTTATATTTAATAAGATCTTTGCCTTTAACTTAATGTTAAAAATTCGCTAAATATGAAATTTTTTTATTTAATTTAATTCGAAACAAAATCTATACACTAAAACAAATTTTATTGGATTTTATATACCCCAGTATGAATATAACGGTATTTTAATATATTATATTTAACGGTAAAAGCAAAACTTTGGCAACTGATGTTTATGAATGTGTTTTTCGAAAATAATGCCCAAAGTATCTACAGTCATAAAAAATGTTTTGAATATTTTCTTAGCGATTAATATTTTGCTTAAGAACTACAGGTTTAAACGAAATCATTCAATAATCTTAAGTGATTATAATTTAAATAATCGTCATAGTTAATTTGCAATATTTAAACTATTTATGAAAACTTTAAAAAATGTACATGCTTAAATGAAGGCTTTAAAACTTAAAAACCTATTTTTTTTCGGTATAGTATAATATTAAACTTTTTGAATTGTGTGACAAATATTTATCCTATTTAAACTGTGTAAGTCATATTGTATATAAATTCTACAACATATTAAAATATATTATTTAATTTTTTTTTTCATATCCCGTCAAAATACGTTAAAAAAAGCCAGATTTTATATCCATCCTGAATCTTTCTTTTTTTTTTATTATATATTCTTGTCTTGTTATGAAAATACTATCACATGATAGTGTATAGTAATAATGTAGAACTTCCAAAATTTAACAAAAAAAGCTCTAACTTTGAATATGTTTATCGAAATATGACTTTTTGGCCCACATTTCTCAGTTGACGTAGAAATAAAAGAAAATATTTATTTAATTTACTCTGGTAATAGGGGAGGTTGGATATAATTTTAAATACAATTTTTATTTTTGGGTTACATAAAACATTTGTCCTTGTATAATCACTAAACCTGCTCTAAGAACATGTGGATTAACCTAGTCGTATCAGCATTGTTTCTATACTTTATAAATATTTTGTTAAAAAAGGAAGAATAAACCATGCAAAAATTAAAAAATTTTTAAAAACATATTTCCAGCAATAAAAATAAACAAATGATTAACCCTCTGCCCCTATTCATTACTTTCTTTCCATATATATATCATTAATAACATATTAGCTCAAAACTGAAATTAAAAGGTAAATGTTAAGTTACATGCCTTTCGTATATTTATACTTATATAATAATTATTGGATTTTAACGTTTAGAAACAACGAATTTTCTTTAGCATAAATTGCTTATCAGTTTTCCCATCAATTTTCCTAAAATAACCTAAACCTCAAATTTATTTGATAGTATGCGTGACTTCTAAATGAAATATTGCGATTACCTTATGCAAATATTTCTTATAGTAATGACGTCGTAACAATTTAAATTTGTATTTATACGTAGCAAATCTAAATACTTGCTTCTTAGAAAATATATTTCATATTTTTAATATATATATATATATATATATATATATATATATATATATATATATATATATATATATATATATGTATATATATATATATATATATATATATATATATATATATATATATATATATATATATATATATATATATATATATATATGTATATATACATATATATATATATATATATATATATATATATATATATATATATATATATATATATATATATATATATATATATATATATATATATATATATATATATATATATATATATATATATATATATATATATATATATATATATATATATATATATATATATATATATATATATATATATATATATATATATATATATATATATATATATATATATATATATATAAGAAAGAGGAAGGACAGTAACAGGGCACTGGCAACAAACAATCCTAAGTTTAACCACTGGGAAACGCCCTTATAAGGAGAAGTGATGAGCAATCAAAGATCTAAAGGCTCTGGTATCTGCTTTTTATTTTTATTATCGAGCTTTCGCTGCCTAATGGTAGCTTCTTCTGGATTCTAAAAATGCAAACCAAGTACAGAAAATAAACCAAAACGTTCAGTTTTTAAAATGTGATTAAATGAATGGTACAACTGTATGTGAAATTACTTACAAAAATTTTAGCAGTTAGTTCATCTCTGGTGAAGACAATGAAATTTGCATTTTTGTTGTCCAGGTAGTATGAATGATTACACAAACATGATTAAAAGACACTTAGAGAGTTACACAAATATTGAAAATAAAACTTTGTCAAAAAACATTAGTTAAAAACATTTTTTTGAAGACAATATACATAACTGCAAGAAACACCGTGATGTTGAATTGGTACTCCATTTTAAAATTTTTTGACGTCGAGTTTAGTAACTATTTAGTGATATTTGAGTCCGAAACGGATACTGTTGTTAGTCTATGTCGTCATCAGGTCGACAAAAAACCATAAAAAGCATTGACGTTAGGGATGTGGTAAATTTTTTAGGTGGATGCTAATTTTAGATAAATTATTTATTATTAATGATATCTGTTTTTTAGTTTTAATTTTATAAAAGAGGGGGACTTAAATTTGATGAATGTTACTCTTCGACGAGTTATTTATTATTAATTATATTAATTCTTTAATTTTATAATCAAGAGATTCATAGGCTAATTTAAAAATTTAAAAATTTGAAAGAGAAAATTAATACTGGACGTTATTTATTCTTTGTCATATTTAATTTTTTCATTATTTAATTTTAACAAGAAGACATAAAAAAGTAACTGGTAATAAATAGTAAAAATGACAGAAAGAGAAAAGAAACGTCAACTTTACTAGAAACTAATTTTTTTTTTTTTTTCATATAGATCGTTCTTTTTTATTGGTTTGGTATAGTTTTGTGTTAGTAAATAAGTATACATGGAGCTCAATCCTTCTATGTCTTTTTTGTGATTGAGATTATTTTTACAGGTTTTTATGTAACACATTTCCAAGAAACTTCTTCTGAAATAATTAGTCTCAACATCCAGAATGAAGCTGTTATTATATTGTACTCTGTGATCTGTATTATTTACGTGTAAGCTCAAGCTAGTTGCGTTAGGTTTGTGTTTACTATCACTTTTGTGTAACGGTAATCTCTTAGAGAGCTTTTGTGAAGTTTGTCCAACGTAGACCAAACCACATTGACAGGGAATGCCATAGATTATATTAGATCTTTGTAAAGTATCGGTTTTATCTTTTGAATTGGTATAAAAACAATTTATTCTTTTTATGTTGTAATTGGCAATTTTAATGTTTGTATTTTTAAAAAGAGAAGACAAGGACTGGGAAAGGCCTTCAATGTATTGTAATTTCCCTACCTTCATATCGACATTAGTGGTGACAGTTGGATTAATTTGAAGAGGGGGTCTTTGAAAATTCTTTTTAATTAGAGCTTTAGGATAGTAATTATCCAACAAAATGTTTTTCTAACAGTTTTACATTTTTTTCTTTAAATGAGGGGTGGCAAATCTTATCTATTCTGTTCTTTAGTCCTCTGATGATGTTCAGTTTCTGTTTCATAGGGTGATAAGAATGGAATGGGATATATCTACCAGAACTTGATTCTTTTCTATACCAGTCCAGTTTGACTGTATTGTTTTCTGAGCGTACAACCCTAGTATCCAGAAACGGAACAGCACAGTCAGTCTCCTCCTCAACAGTAAATACTAATTTATGATTGAAAGAATTGTAAATGTTAAGAGTGTTCTGTACACTTTCGGCAAGTAAAGCGACTAACAAGTCATCTACATATTGAAACAAAAGGGGAAATTCAAATTCAACCCTTGAAATAACAAAATAAAGAAGTTTATTCATAACAATTTCGGCCAGGATTGGTGAAATAGCACTTCCCATTGGGACGCCAATTTTTTGTCTGTAGAATGTACTATTGAAGGAGAAAAATGTATTTTCATATAAAAAAGTAATGATTAGTAGAAACTGTTCTTTAGGAATATTATATATTTCTTCTATTGATGTGAAATGTTCATTTAATATTGATATAATAAGGTCTAGAGAAATGTTAGTAAACAGTGAAACTACATCGAAAGAAGCAAGTACAAAACCCTCTGGCAAAATAAAGCCATTAACCTTCTCATTAATTATCGCTGACAGGTTCTTATTTGATCAACTCTATATATATATATATATATATATATATATATATATATATATATATATATATATATATATATATATATATATATATATATATATATATATATATATATATATATATATATATATATATATATATATATATTTATGTATGTATATACAGGGTGCCCTATATACATGGTATCAAAAAAATGTTTAAATAAAAGTTGTAGGCTGTTATACGGCGCACATTTTGACGTTGACAATAAAATGTTTTGAACTATCAATTCGATGAAATTACGCCATCTTGATTTTTTAAATGGAAAGCCCTGTATATTATTTTATTTTTGAGTCTTACTAAAAATTCTAGATATTATTTGTTTAACATATATGTCTAAATTAAACTGTTTTGGAATTATTTTCATTTGGAATTCAAAATAAAAAAAAAAAACGAAAAACTATTAATAAATACTCTAGGTTTATTTTTAAGGTAGCAATTGCTCAAAATGCCTACCGTTAACAGCGAAGCAATGACCCAATCTATCGTAAACAGCCTGAACAGAGTTTTGCAGAGAATCCGGAATGATCTCTGCTACTTCATATTGAATTCTTTATTGTAAATTTTCTACAGTTTCAGGTTGACTCAGTCCTGTTGATACCACAGATTCATGTTAGGGATATCCAAATTATTTTTATCGGGAAAAAGACCTGCACAAGTTGAAATAACTTGCTCTTGGATTAACTGTAAATAGCGCTGTCCTGTAAGATTTCTATCGATAAAAAAGGGATATGACGTCCACAGATCCCTGCCCACATGTTTATCTTTTGTAGTCTTTGACAATGAGCGTCGATGATCCAGTGGGGATTCTCAGTAGACCAGAATCGGCAGTTATGCCTGTTAACTCTGCCGTTAAGAGAAAATGTGGCCTCGTCAGCCAGTTTAATTTTTTTTTTAATTGATCTCCTTAATTTCAAATATCAATAATTTTAAATCAGTTCAATTTAGACGTACCATATATGTTAAACAAATAATATCTAGAATTTTTAGTAAGACTCAAAAATAAAATAATATATAGGGCTTTCCGTTTAAAAAAATTTGAGATGGCGTAATTTCTTCGAACTGACAGTTCAAAACATTTTATTGTCAACATCATCAGGTTCGCCGTATAACATCCTATAACTTTTATTTAAACATTTTTTTTACTTTGATTCATAAATGCTGTGGAATCATTACGCCATACATATGGGGCCCCCTATATATATATATATATATATATATATATATATATATATATATATATATATATATATATATATATATATATATATATATAGATACAAATTAAATCTATAAATGAAATAATTATTTAAGTTCATTAATGTCAATAGCTGCAATTAAAGAGGTTTAAATTTGTAAAACTAGACTACTCTTAATTATGACCTCGAAAATAATTTTAAAAATTTTAACAAAAAAATATTTAGTCAATTAATAACTTTTACAAGCTGCTGCATCAACGATCATCATTCTATTTAAAATTTTTAGTTGATAGTGCTAATGTCTTACCTATGTAAGTTGTCAACTCTTAATAATATGCCAATCGGTTGTATATTATTTAATTTAAATTTGACTCACCAACGTTATTTTGTCTGCTGCGTTTCAAAATATTGTCGACGATTTTCTGTTGTATATAAATTACCAACATGAAACGGAAACTTTGATATTCAGTAGACTACAGTCTACACGTAGAGACCAACTTTAATAGAAATTGAAGGTACATTTAAAGGTTATTAACCCAAGTATAACAACATAGATTTTCCCTAAGCAATTTTAACTTAGAAAAACAAAGTTAAGGTTGCATTGTCTTATGGTGTAAATTTATTTTACAAAATTTCTCTGGTTACATGTAATTTAATAGTATTGTGATGAATAATTATAGTTCCTATTATATCCAATTTCCCCCAGATATACTATACTACAAAAAGATGGATATTTATTTTATAAAACTTTAGTTTTTAAAGATTTTAAACAAAACTCAATATGAAAATTGTGCTAATGTTTTATTTTTAAGTAACTAAAAAATTTTGTTGTTCAGCTGGAGTACCACAAACCACGCCATCCATGTAAGAAGAACTAAAGTTCTTGCTTCATTTTACAATTGGTATAAACGATAGATTAGATGATAAAAATTGACAAGCAATTTAGTAACATTGGTATAGATACGGGTTACGGTCCTTATCATGCATGAAAGTCGATTATGAGCCAGGGTTCGGTAGATATCTACGAAGATATATCAAGTAATCGTAGGCAAAATATCGTAAGGTCATTTCAATTTGATATGGTCTAATATAGGTAGTCCGCAACTTAATAACCTACGATATGCAGATGACACCCGAGTGCTTACATTCTAATTGTGGATAAGAACTTTTCATTTTAATTGGAAGACTTTGGAGTACCAGTGAAGTATACGGTCTACAAATAAATAATAGTAAAACGAAAATTCAGATAGTCGCTAGAGAAAACGATAACTTAACAAATGTACAAACAGGCTGATGGATATAAGGTGGGTGGCAGCTTCACATACTTAGAAGCTTTGATCAATAAGACCGGCAATTGTGAAGGTTTAGGAATACAAATGGATCGTACAGCTATGACTCAACTCACAAAGCTTTGAAGGTCCAGGGCCATCAGTCGCAACATGAAAATAAATTTAGTAGAAACACTTGTATTGTATCTGAAACTTGGACTATGCGTACCGCTGATCGACCCCATATAGACGCATTTGAAATGTGGTGCTAGCGAAGGATGCTGAGGATTTCGTAGACGGTTCGGCGAACAAATGCTTCAGCACTTAATGAGATCAGTCCGAAACAAATACTTTCCGAGTCTGTGCAAGCATCCTAAAGTATTTTGGTCAGATTACACGTACTGATACCATGGAGAATTTCGTGGTGCAAGGCAAACCGACTGAAAGGAAGCGACACAGAAGATCACCTAGCCGCTAGAAGGATACGATTGAGATGCAGTTGGATACCGACATGGAGCAAGCTGCAAGACAAACAGCTGACAGAGAACGTTGGCGTGCGATTCTCAGGTAGCATCGCCAATAGACTGGATATCGAGGCATAACCATGATATGTCTGACAAGATATTTACTAGAGGAGGAGGAATCGTAAGGTCCAAAAAAATTTATTGTAATAATAATAATAATCTTAATTGTCTAACACATATACCATTTACAAGAGAATTAAGCATAAATAACATAATACAAAGAAGATAGAGATAAAAAAGAAAAGTAAAGTACTAGTATAGAACAAAAGAGACAGATAACATAAAAATCACATAGAAATTAATTAAAACTGGAAAATTAAAATTAAAATGATACACTTGGAATAAATATCTATACATGCAACAATTTATTTTTTAAGCATTTGGCAAATTGCGCAAATGACAGGTTGTTCACGTCATTATCGTTACAAGTAGTACAGAAAACGCTCATAGCTTGAAACAGTGGTGTTTTGATGAGAAAATTAGTTGATGCAGTAGGTAAATAGAAAACAGGAGGGGTTCTAACTAATCTGTTAGGAACGTGAAAGCTTACTTGAAATAATAAGTCAAGAGAGTCAATAAGAGATTTACATAATTTTATAAGAAAACAGACCAGATGGTAATTTCTTGGATTCGTCAATAAAGGTAGCTGAAAACGTTCAGTTATAATGGCCTCATCGACACCCCTATCAGGGTACACACCATCATATTTTAATATAAGAAATTTGGCAAACTTTCTTTGAACATTCTCTACCTGTTTAATATACTTAGCGTGTATTGGATTCCAAACAATTGCACCATATTCAAGTCATGAAAGCACATAGCTCAATAATACGTATTATGAAACCCAATGTCCTCATCGCAGTAGTGCAGATCCAATTAATATGATGGACAAATGAAAGTTAGGATCAAAAATAATTCCAAGGTCCTTGAAGGTGTTACAACGTGTAATATCTTCATTATCTAACTTATACTGGAAGTCAATGGTGCTAAATTTTTCGAGTAAGTCAAAAAAAAGCACTTAGCGGTATGCAGTGGTAGCCTATTCAACTCACACCATTGCTGTAACTACTCCATATCATGTTGCAATGAAAGACAATCACTAGAGTCTCTTATGGTGCGGAAAAGCTTTAGGTCGTCAGCAAACAAAAGAAAATTGGTAGTTATGTTATCACCAATGTCGTTAATGAAGAGTGAAAAAATTAAAAGTGCAAGGTTGCTACCCTGTGGTGCACCACTTGTGGCACTAAACGTTGAGTGTCCACGAATTTCGACATACTGTAAGCAGTTACACAAATAGGTCTCGAAAAAAGTAATTAGTTATTGCTGACATCCAGTCTATCCAGCTAATGTAGAAATATGGAATGGTCAACCCTATCAAAGGCCTTCGAGAAATCATTGTATACAGCATCAACTTGCATTTGTTTGTCCAAAACAATGCCTGTAAATTGAGCAAAACAAGCTGATTTACAGAAATCAGGCTTTTAACCTGTGCAAAAACACGTTGATATACTAACATCTCAAAGACTTTGGCGATTATCGGTAATAAAGATACTAGTCTATAATTAGATATATCATTTGCTTCACCCTTTTTAAATACGGGAATGATTTTGGCCTTCTTTCATACGTCAGGAAATCTGTTCGTTTTTAGAGACAAATTAAATATATAAGATAAATGTAACAACAAAGCATGAGCACAATCCTTAACAATAAAGCTGGGAATATTATCAGGACCCTTCAATGCCATTAGTATAGTTTGCTCTGGCAAACAATCAAGAGCGATACATAAATTAGAGGTGAAGACATCGTTTTTGGGGACGCGATCTGACAGCGCACTATATACACTGCCAAAGAAGCCAGCAAATGCATCAGCAATTTTAACCGGCTCAGAGAATTGAAGATTGCCCAATTTAAGTACATCAGGCAAATAAGTTGCTGATATTTTAGGCTTAATAAACGACCAAAATGTAGCTGGATTACCAGTGATGGAATCCTCTACTTTAGAGATATAGTTTTTATATGCCAGATCGATCAATAATTTAACATTACGTCGTAGTTCATTAAACTCTCTACGGTGACAATCTGAATGAGAATATTTGAGCTTCCTAAAAATTCTGTGTTTACGCTTTATGGAATGGTACGATACGGTAGTGGAATATT
This sequence comes from Pachyrhynchus sulphureomaculatus, assembly GCA_019049505.1. NCBI lineage: Eukaryota > Metazoa > Arthropoda > Insecta > Coleoptera > Curculionidae > Pachyrhynchus > Pachyrhynchus sulphureomaculatus. The sequence goes on from CM032447.1 coordinate 125,473,465, forward strand.
TAGCACCAAAATGCTGTGAAGAAAAAAAAGAAAATAACTATTTTCGCACTTTTTACACTTCTTTCATAAAAATTTCATTATAAAATCTTACCCCCATTAACTTAAGACTTCTGGAAAAACTAATGAAATGTAAGAGCTTTAAAATCCATTTTAAGCATAAATTTTGCGCGGCCAAGCCAAAATTGCGGTTGGTTAAACTGCTTTCTCTAATTTATTTAGGACATATTAAAAAAAGCAAGAGCTTTGTCGGGAATATTTATTAAGATTTCGAGCTTTTCAATATCCCCTTTATGAGCTGAAATTCACATTGCTGCACGTGCTACATAATGTATTTCCAGCTATTATACTTACAATTTATCGCTAGTAAGGAATACAATAAGAAAAAGTTAGTCGCGTTTTGAAGCGGTTCCTTAAAGAAAATATATTGCTTCATTTGCCAGCTGCAAAAACCGAATTTTATCCTTAAGATTCGCGTAGCAAGCTACGGTTTAAGCTGGGATTTACTGTTTTGAGTGCTCCCTTCTGACTTGCTTTCGTAAATTTTTCTTATTATGTATTTAAATTTTGTTTTTTATATCGTATAAGATCAAAGGGAAAAAAATACATGAAAAAATTCCAAGCAAATATAAAATAAAGGTATATGAGAAATATTTTGTAAAGAATTCTTTAATGTCTTTTTCGTGACGTCGTTTATTTTAGAGTACAATAAATTACACTGCAAAAAATACATCCGTATGAAACAATGTAAAAATATATCAAAAGAAGTCAATGTATGCACGAGGAGTTGAATATATTTATGAAGTTACAGTAAAATAGATGTACGTTTATCATATTAAAGCATTTGTAAGCTTGAAATTATATGCTAACTCAGAGCAGTGCTACCTAACTACTCCCCTTAATATTTGAATTTAATTCTGCTCTAAATAAACCTTTATAATAAAACAATCACAAAACTATTTTAAAAAGAGCATGGAAAAAATATTTCTGTGATACCGACTTTGTGAAATATGCCGTTGTCGGATCTATTTTGACTGGTTATTTTTATTGTTATTCTAAAAAAAATTAAACAATTCGTTCAAACAAGTTGAGCTAGGTATTTCACGGCATTAGCGTCGAATGGCCCAAATTCGCAGTATCTGAAAACCTCAGTAGTAAAATTACCTGTTTTTCAATTTCTCCTGAATCTTACTTATTTGAGCATATAGAAGACAAATGCTGCGTGTAGATGCTGCAGATTCTCTAAATGGAAAACATGACCTCAGCTAATATTCTATATTGCAGAAGAAACGACAGTTCCAACCAAATATCCAAAAATGTCTCGAATTAAAATAATAATAATAGCAATAATCATAATGATTTACAATACTACACATAAACGGGAATAGTGTGGCAATATATTGTTTTATGTTATATACTTGCTTGGGTAAATGGATTACTCTTACGCCAGAAAGAGTGAATTCCAGTTCTTTTGAACACTGTTGAGTGTGCTGCACCACCTATTTAATATTTAATATTTGATTCAGCTTAAAAGTAAAAATAGGGAACGCTAGGTCTCATGACCTTTAGTAAATTAGAAAAAATAGTGTTTTTTTACGGACATAGCACACGTTCTACAGGGAAATCCCTAAAGTGCTACAGGAGCGTGTGAGGAAAAAGCGATTTATGCTGGTCTTAAATCGCTGTAACTTGTACTTGGTGGAAAACATAGACTGAGCAAATCATGCCAAAGGGATGAGATTCTCCATATAAAAGACTACTTGAAAAGTCACAAGCTAAATTTCATACGGATGTGAAGTGTTAGCGCGACATCTATTTCTTATATGTACCACTTTGGGAAGAATTAAGCGGGTTACATGTATTGAACACTTTCCATGAAAATATTTGTAGAATAGACTCAAATCGCCCACCGTTCCTCGATGCTCCAAGAAGTCAAGGTTGCTGGTCAGTTTTAAGTCTCCAGTTAGGCGAACAGCTCCCTTCTGAATATAATCCAACAAAGGCAATGTGTGTCAGGGTGCAGAGCTCTTAACGTGGGAGTAGTATTCCATCGTTGGTCGAATTTGAGCTTCGTACAGAATTAGAGCGTTGGTTACCAACCGATGGGTTGCGACCGACAAAGGGGACGCCTTGGCTTTTTAGGGGTCGCCGGTTATCAATTTGAAAAACCAAAATTGAATTTTAAAATTTAAAGGTAAGTGTTAAAATGTTAATAATTTATTTATGCTTCTCAACACACGAGATATGAAACGTAATCAGTGAACGACTGGCGCACGCACCTCTCTTTATACCTGGCGAAATCCGATTGATGCAAGCTAGCCGGGTAGTTCGCAGCGATCGCGACACTCCGTTGCCTCTCGAAGAAACGTATAAAAGACAGCGTGACGTTCTGCCGATACTCCCAACTGATATATAAGCAACGAGCAGAACCGTATGGGACAATCTTCAGTTATTCAGCTGCGAGTTTAAATTTTGGACTATAAATATAAGTGTAAGATAAATTATCGCGTTCTGTAAACTTGTTACCTTGTGTTAAATTGTTACAGTGTTCTTTTTGTCGTTTATACATGAATATTTCGTTATTAATTAGTGTCTTGTTTGATCCGAAAACCGGTACAATACTAGGATAGCGCATCAGAATTCGTCCTCGATAGGCACACCTAGAACCAGACTCTTATTATTTTCGTTTTGGTAAGAAAAAGAAAACTAAATAAGGTTAATTCAAAATTTCAACGTCATGGAGCATAATAGAAAATATTTGGAGAACTATGTAAAATTTGGATTTTCAACTGCTATTAATAACAGCATAGAGAAGCCACAGTGTATTTTATGCAAAGTTGTTCTTAATGCTGAATCTATGAAACCCTCAAAGCTCAAACGTCACTTAGAAACAAAACACTTCGAACATATTACAAAAGACTTGGACTTTTTTAAACGACATGAAGCTGCCTTGAAAAAACAAAAGTTGGATTTTACTGGTACAACAAAGCCAAGCTGTAGTTCAGGCATCCTATAAAAATGCTCTGGAAATTGCAAAAAATAAAAATCCCATACATGCAGAAACCCTAATCAAACCCCGTTTATTAATGTTCGTTAAGCTAGTTCTGCGTAATATATCCTTGACCAACAACACAATTCAGAGACGTATTTCAGATGTGACCATAAACCAGCATTTCACAACCTCTGGGGCGAGCCCCACTAGGGGGGCATGATTACACTATTGGGGGGCGCGAGCGTATCAAAAATAAATTATTATTAAAAAGATTCATTAAAAACATTTAATATAATTTATTGAAAGGAAAGCAAAACAAAATACATTCTGACATAACAAAAAATAAAATAGACATTTACACTAATATAATACACCTATAAATAGGATTGTATTAGTACTGTACAATGTATTCACCTAATAATTAACATATCAATACTAAATTAAAAACAAGTTTAATAATTATTAGTAACTCCCTTGAGCATTTTTTGCAGAGCAAAGCTTTTCGAGGGATGGTTTAATATTAGAAATAGACACTTTTTTTTCTATATTTAGCTGAGATCTATACTTTATTTTCAAAGCAACTACCGCAGAAGATCCGGTTTCGCAGAGGTAGGATGTTGAAAATGGTAATAGTATACGAAATGCTCTTGTTTTTAGTGCAGAAAACTCATCATTCACCCCTGCCCAAAATTCAAAGAGTGATTTATTATTAAATTGCCTTTTGATTTCGCCACTTGCCGTGAAGTCTACGAAGATTTCTTCTTCGGAAGTTGAGAGCCCTTTAGGAGTATTTTGAAATGGATCCCTAACTCACTCGTAACTTGGTACCAAGTTGTCGTCAGTAAGAAAATACTTTTTAAAATTCTTTGATAACATGGCTAGATGATTTTCAACGGTTACTAAAACAACTTTCACATCTTGTTCTTCAGCCTTGTATGTTTTAACACATTCACCCACATTTGCAAACATTTCTAGTTTTTTTTTGCTTTATATTTCTGCTTCACAATTCCAATTTTCTACAAAAAGCATTAATTTTATGACTTATATCGAATATATGTGTATTTGTTCCTTGGAGTTGAAGATTTAAGGTATTTAGTTTCTCGAATATATCGACCTGAGCTGAATTTCATCACAAATAAACTATCTCGAAACGTCTCGGCTTCTCGTCGGTTTTCCACTTCTAGAAAAATGGCGATTTCATTTCTTAATTCATAAACACGTCGCAAGCATTTCCCACGTGAAAACAATAGTAACGCTGAATGTTCGGTACCCATGTCTTTACAAAGTACAGAAAAAATTCTAGATTTTAGGGGTCTCATTTTAATATAATTTACTGCGGTTACAACTGTAGTGAGCACAATATTCAGAACAGGACTCATTTCTTTGGAAGCCAGGGCCTCTCTGTGGATCATACAATGTGTCCACACACACAGTGGAGATTTTTGTTTCAGAAGTGCTTGTACACTTTAAAATCTTCCAGATATTGAATGTGCACCATCGGTACATATTCCGACGCAATTTTTCCACTCCATATTTGCCTCGTTTATAAAATCATTTAAGATAGCAAATAATGCGAGGGATGTTGCTTTGCGTTCTATTGGTTTGCAGAAAAATAGTTCTTCTACTGCTGATATACTATCACAAAATCGAACATAGGCAATGAAATGAGCATCTTTATTGCTCTCTGTTGCCTCATCAAGCTGAAATGGAATGTCTATAGTTATATTAGCTTTTTTGGTTATTTTCTTAATTATAGCCTCCTTCTTTTTACGTTATACATATGTGTTACTTCAACTGCTGGAATTAGGTAGGTTGTTATATTACTACACGTATTTACGAGCTATTGCTGGTAATATATTATTTTTTGGACAAAAAACATTGTTTGAACCTCTGACAAAAAGCACTTTTACGCTCTTGGTACAAAAATACCTATTTTACTTCTCTGCGATAACTATTTTTCAAACTAAATAATGACAATCGAAATATTTTTTTGCAGGATGAATAGAGGCAAAAAGCTTTTTGCCCTTGCTCAACAAAGTAAGTAACTTCCTTCATTTAGTCAAAATATAAACATGAATAGGCAAAATGTAGATTAAGATCGTACACTCGAGCGTACACAAGATGATTATTCACTGGAAGACATTCCCATAATTCTCGTGGATGATATTTTATTAGAAAGTAGAGAAGTGCCACTAGACAATAATGGGTTTTCAAATCAAGGAATCGACCCATCTGAATCTTTGGAGAATACGGAGATGGAAACTGATATCAATACAGTGCACAGTTGCGAAGAGATAGGCATCCCCGCAACTAGATCTGCATCGATAAACAAGCACTACCTAATTAATGACTCTGCAGAGCCTAATATCTACAGCTCCTCACCTGTGTCAAAAAAAATGCCTAATTTTGAAAATAATTTGCCTGACTGGAGCGCTTCTAAAGGCCCTGTCCTCACACACGATTCTTCATCGTTGATTTGCAATAGCGAAGGCAGTGAACACAAATTTGCAAAAATAGGTCGAGGATCAATCATCAGATGATAATGAGTCACATTCCAACGTCAGTACAAATTAAGAATCGTACTCAGAAACGGAGGCGAAAGAAATACCAAGAGGAAAACATAAAAGAGCAAAAAGAAAAGAAGTAGACAAAACTGAATGGAAAAGGAATGAAAATAAAATCACGCGAATGAAAGGCGAAACATATTTAGGATTTACGAGAATGAGTGGAAAATGGAAAAATAATAAAATGAGAAAAGAAAGAAAACTAAAAACAGATGTAAGGGAAAACATAATGAGAAAAATAATATTTATCAATGCTGCAAGATTAAAGAGGAAGAAAAATTTTTACTCTGGAAAGAATTGTCCTGGATCAAAAAAACATTTTTGTTATTAATAATATACCAGGTGTACAAGTATGAAATGCGGATTTTTTTTCTAAAAAAAAACATGTTAAATTCGGAAGAATGATAAAAAGTGCTTTATTCAAAGGATACTCCATCGCTTGTTATACATTTTTCCCATCTTTCGGGCAATTCGTGAATACCACGCCAGTAAAAATCTTCCCCTTTTGCTGCGAACCATTCATCGAGCCATTTTTCCACATCTTCGTACGAACCAAAGCGCTGCTCAGCAAGTGCGTGCCCCATCGATGCAAACAAGTGGTAATCGGAAGGAGCCAAGTCTGGTGAGTAAACCGCATGGAGTAGAACATCCCAGCTGAGTGCTTCCAACGTGTTGCGAACTGATTTTGACGTATGTAATGGAGCATTGTCATGAAGAAAAATGACTTTGTGTTGCCTCTTTCGGTATTCTGGCCTTTTTTCAAGCAGCGAACGGTTCAAATCGGTTAATTGTTGTTGGTAACGTTTAGTATTAACCGTTTCCCCAGATTTTAACAGCTCATAATAGACCACGTTGGTCCCACCAAACACTTCCTTTTGTACCGAGCGAGCAAAATGTCACACATATTTTTGCGCTTTTCCATTTGCCTGTCGTTCAACTCATGTGGTACCCATCTAGCGGCTTCTGAATCTTTCCCATCTCTCGTAGCCGATTGGAAACAGCTCGTTGACTAACGTCCAATTGCTTGGCGAGTTGTTTTTGTGTTTGCAAATCATCTTCGTTCAACAATGCTTGCAATTCCATATTTTCGCATTTTTTTGAGGGTTTTCCACTTTCCTTGTCTGCAACATCAAAGTCACCACTTTTGAAATGCCGGAACCATCGTTCACAGGTATCTTGCGATGGAGCATGTTCACCATAAGCTTCTCGAAGTAATCGGTATGATTCAACAGCAGTTTTCTTCAAATGAAAACAAAAAATTAATTCTGTCCGCGAATACTCTTTGTTCGGTATAAATTTCGACATATTGAACAAAACAACACAACACTATGCACACACTTTTCCAATTTATCACTTGTGCGCGTCTGACACTTGTTGATGACACAACAAAATGGCGCAGTGCCAAATCTTTATAGCACAAACTGCATTGGTGCACCATCTGTTGTCTGAAATCCGCATTTCATACTTGTACACCTGGTAGAAAAAGCTGACCCAGAAAGAAGAAAAACTGAAAATAAGGCTACACAGAAACTATGTTTTATTACTTGAAAATAGAAAATAGACCTTACCGGGTATGTAAAGAGATGTTTTTAAATACGCTTTGCCTTGGCGAGTGGAGCATTAGGGAATGGTGTACATCTGAAAAGCACGGTATGGTCGAATCAACAACAGAAAAAGTTGTCGAACGTAATTCAAGCAGGTTACTTAAGAATGGGGAAAGAAAGAAATTTCTAGAGAACTGGTTTGATCAGCTGCCGCAAATTCCATCACACTATTGCAGGGCAGACTCAAAAGAAAATTACATAGAAGGCAATTTGGTGAAAAACAAGTCCAATTATATAAGCGGTATGTGGAATGCTGTGAAGAAAATCCACTGAGTAACTGTATTTTTAATGAGTTGTTTGAAAAAAAATATATAGGAATATTTCAATCAAGAAAAGATAAGTGTGACGTGTGCTGTGGCTTTTACTCTGGAAATCTAAATCTACAAGAATATGAAACACATGTGGCTAACAAAGACAGGGCGAAGTTAGAAAAGCAACAAGAAGATAGTCTTAAAGGTAAATGTCACGTGCTAACCATGGATCTGCAGGCAGTGCAGCTGTGGTCAAGGATGTCTGTATCCACGCTCTATTATAAACAGAGGGTCCACGGTTTTACTGTCTACAGTCTTACAACATACCAGTCAACCAATCATTGGTGGCATGAAGGTGTAGGAAAACTTGATGCTTCTTTTTTTGCAAGCTGTGTTTTAGACTACCTCCACACACATTTCTCTGGTTCAGAAATTCCAATTATATTTTGTACTGATGGATGCGGTTATCAAAACTGCAACTCTGTCCTCGCCAATGCATTGGTCGGGTTTTTAGGCAGTAAAAACATTGTCATAGAACAAAAGTATCTCGTAAAAGGTCACACTCAATTGGAGTGTGCCACTGTCCACAACCTAATCGAACGGCGTCTTGATAAGCGTGAAATGTATATATATATATATATATATATATATATATATATATATATATATATATATATATATATATATATATATATATATATATATATATATATATTATTATCCGAATCGCGATTATCTGAAATCCAGCTTATCCGAAACAAACTGTTAAAAAGCAAATTGTATTCCCATTAAACAAAAATATCTCCATTATTCAAAACAGACGATGAGTGGTTTCCTTAATGCGTCGGGAAGTCCCCGACGTCTCGAATTTCACCACTGTCTATGATTTAGTTAGTCGACGAGTGTTATAAGTTACTCATTACGTCTATTATTATCGCAGAGGTAATAGTTTCGTTTTAATAGATATTTTACAAAATGGAGCGTCATAACAATAAGCGTAAACGTGTTGTTATTACCTTAAAAGAGAAACTTGAAGCAATTCAACGTTTAGATAATGCTAAACTTCTTAAAAATATAGCGAAGGATTTAAGTGTAGCCGTGAGTACTGTTTCAGAGGGGAGAAAAAATCGCTAAAAATGGTGTAGTGTTTTGTCATCGCCTACACAGGCACGAAAAAGTATGAAAAGCGGTGAATACCAAAAAGTGGATGATTTACCAGGTGAATACGTCACCATAACTCATCAAGCCCGTCAGAAATCGTTTGCTCTGGATGTCAAATAGTTGCACTACAATTTTTTTAAGAATTACAGTGATCCTGCAGTTCAGTGGTATTCTTCCATAAGACCTCCAGGAGCTACAGTCTCGGATATAAGGTGCAACAAATATACACCAACAGGTGTAATTTACGTTAAAACTGACCTTGATGCTGAATATCAACCACTCAGAAAATGTAAAAATATCCCAACAGAGATTCAATATAAAAATCTATACTTTTCTAAACCAAAAATTGCCTTGGAAAAATACAACCAACTTCTTGAAATTATGGAAGTAATGGACTCTGATTATCATTCATTTTATCAAAATTTGACACATGAAACTGGAAAAAAAATAAAACATTTGATCAAAATTTTACATTTTGTTTTGCTATTACCCGTATTTAGTATTATTGGTTATTTTGTTACCTATTCATGCATATTTAAACAGCTTTTATGCTAATTTTTGCCTTTTATTTAAAACTTCTAAAATGCAACCATAGATTTGCAGTGCCTTCTCTTTCCTTGAGTTTTGATGCAGTTACGTGTTCAGGTTTCAATTAATTTTATGCGATATATATTTTATAGCAAAGAAATATTTGTATAACCAACTTTCATTTTGGTGTGTACGTACAGAAACTTTCGTTTTACGTGTATTACAGTAGTTACCAACTTACATTTAGGTTTTAACATTTTGTTAATAGAGTTCTTGATGCTAAAGTTAATTTTAATTACTAAGTTGGGAGTGTGGAATCTTTGGCACAATGATACTACTCAGTATATATCACCACTACACCAAACACTTTATTTTTTTTTTTGCACTCGACGCGCGTTTCGCTAACCATGTTAGCTTCATTAGGAGCGATGAGTCAATCATACTGAGTAGTAATTTTAATTACTTTTTATTAGTAGGTATATATTTAAAATAAAAAAAAATTGTATTATAAAAATAATTAAAAAAAGAATGTAAAATAAATTTATTTTTATTTCAAAATTTGTAGTTTGCTATATATAAATAATCAACAATGAAAATGTAATATTTCGTATGTACGTTTAAAAATGCAAAATATTAATTTTGGCCATTGGTGAATTAAATAAACAAACACAGTTGTCTTCATTTCATTCTTCAAGTCATTTTTCTAAAAAATAGACATATTTTTAAAAACATAGAAAGTTTTTTCTTCTTCTCACAAAAGCTGCTAAGAGACCATACGTGCTATTTCTCCTAGGCCATCGATATCGTGAATTATGAATTTCTATATATACAAAGATCTATAGATTAAAAAATTGTTGCTAATAAAGTTTATATTTCTATAACTTTATTTTTAAGATAATTTTATTTATTAAACACTAAAAGCAGGTTACGCTCGGACGGCTATGCTACCGATGAATCCTCATTTACATTTTATGATTCTATTGTCTAGCAGAGGTTTTCTGCCTAAGATAATTCAAAACAGGTTGCAAAATTCAGTAAAATACATAAGAAATCTCATTTTTTTGGGCGCACCCCAACCTGTATTTGCATCTACAATGAGAGAAGTCTACTATCAACTCCAAACAAATACACTTTAGTGTTTAATTAATAATAAAACGCATTTGTGTTATGAATATTCTAGAACCTTCTTAAATTGATCATTTTCATTATCAAAATTATACCGTAATGAAGAACAATAACGTAATTCATACCTGTCCAAATTCACAAATGATATTACTTTTCGCTTTATAATTTTAATGGTTATAAACAGAAAAAAATATTTACTTTATTTTTCTTCGTTTGCTGCTTTTATTACAATAATTCTCGGGAAACCCAAATAGCACTGATGCATTAAGCAGCTTTCCAACTACTTACATATATACAGTTGTCAATTACTGTATCGGAAAGACAAGGAACGAAAAATTATGATAAAAATATAGTATTGAGGCTGATACAACAAACTTTAAAGAAGGAATGAAAAAATGGATGCCTAACTCAAACTAACATATACGTAAAAAATGCAGTAATGGTAAAGCTCTTAGTCGTAAAACGGTTAAGTGAAATTCTTATTTATAAAACAGTGGCGTAAAATAGTGACGTAAAGTCCTATTTCAGAAAACAGTCACGTAAAATCCTATAAAGAAACGAAAGGATATTGTATAATATTTTACATCATAGACTTTGCAACGTGGGCTCAAGGTAATTTTAAGAACAAATCGTAAACACTGCGTCGTTTCATCTTCAGCAAAAAAAAATTGGAACGGTCTCATTTACAGGAAGTCCAGAACTAAACATTTTAATTTTGGACTCACGAAGACAAGAACTGGTTAATAAAAGAAGGATAAAACACTGTTGTTTTGACTGTGATTATTTGAAAATTGCCCACAATATATGTCAGACCAAATCTTAAGGAAATAAGACTCTGAAGCTTAATTCAGTTAGAGTGACTATATATTAATTTAAGGGTAGGTTCAAAAATTCTTATTCAAGTCGAATAGAAATAAAGAAAATAACAAGACAATTGAGGGCTATATGTGTCGTATTTATTATTATATTCGCCAAGGGAGTAGTTCCGGAAGCACTACATGGCAAATTACCTTTACTGATCATTCAAATAAATCCACACCAAACGTTACAAAAATGAGTAATTCTTAACATCTGTAGCATAGCCGGAAAATTTTTAGGAGATCAAAGTTTTAAGTATTGAGATTTGCTTTTTCTTTCTAGCTAGGAACTTGTCAATATGCCCTCGTACATATAGCTGAAGTCTACTCTTTTCATATTTCGGAGTTCTCCAGTTTTAAGCATTGATTTTAAAGTAAGACACTTATCGACACCTATATTAACCTATTTTTAAAATTATATGCTCTCACAAATTGCCTTCTCTGATTTAAAAAGTCAAGCCGTGATTTACAACAACTAACAAAGCTAAAATCCCGAGATGTGAAAATAGAGTAAAAATGAAAGTTTCGTTTTTTAATTAAATGTTAGCTATTCAAGAAGGAACAGTAATTTATATATAAAAAAAAGAAAACGACTCTAGAAATCGCGGAGCCAAACAATTAAATAGTTCCTGCAAACCGTCGAAATTCCTCTTTCTTTGTTGAAAAGGTTTTATTTGTTTTTTAGTAGCCGAAATCTTCTAGGCATCCGAACTGAAACTGACTGAAATACCTGACTTGTTTTTCAATGAGTTGATCGCGTTATAAACGACTTTGGTGGAATGAGGCGATGTGTGAACATTTCAGAACATCAAAGACACATTTTTTCGTCTTTAGGGGTAACACAAAAAAGAAACTATACCAAAATGCGTTTTTTTTTTTCTGTGGCAATTCTGTCTGATTCATGTATTATCTAATGTCCGATCGATTCCCAAAAGCATTCTTTTACGCAATTTTTATGATTATTTTACTTAAACTTAGTGGTTTAAAAAGAAGTGCTCTTTACAAAAGGAAAATAAAATTTTGTGCAATATTTTTTACTTGGATTAAAGAAAACATTATGCAACCAAACTGATAAATGTTTTACGACCAATTTGTGGCAAAAACTGACATATCATTATAATATGTTTGTTCACATCGGGCATATATAGAGAGTTCCGCCAGATTCGCTAGATTCGTTTATTGACTTACTAGGTAGCTATTAGTGCGTCCGATTATACAATGATTGACTAAAAACTGAGAATACATATTGGATCTGAAGGTCCATATCGGGAATCTATTTAACTTAGCCTAGATAAAGATTTTATATAAATAGGTTGAGAGAACTTATAATATTTCATGAACATTAAGCTGAAAGCTAAACTTAAAATTAATTAAGGTTTACATAAGCTAATCTAGGGGTAGGGGGCCCGAGAGTTCCTGACTGTGGGGTTGGGATAGTGTGTGGCTTTGTCCAGGAATTTGAGCTGGGCGATATAGGCGAGTCAGCTCCATTCATCTAAAGCCCAAATGCTTTCGCACTAATCACACCCCATAGAAAAGGGTAAAAGTTGTCCCGTTCGTTTTATTGATTCTTCTAGACATACAGTGAGATAAATTGAATTACTATAAACCGACCAGGTATGCTTACTATATTATAAAGAAGTCACACCCATACTTAAATTGTATTATTCAACAACTAACCGATTTCGTTGTTATAGCTACGAGGGTTTTTTGGTATGTATTTACCTAGTCATGAAAATCACGAGACACAAAAAAATTGTTTGCTTGTCAAATTATTGTTGCTGGTGTAAATACCGTAACGAAATTTCATACGAGCAAGTTGCATTTTGCGGTCTCTACTACTTTTTTCGTTTCGAAAAATTAGTAAAAGTAATTTAGAGTAATGCGCACTGGTAAAGTTTCTCACTAAAGAGAGGAACAGAGCAACAGTTATTCATGAATGAATTTGCCGGGTATACGGCAATGATCATTCATTTTATTTTTAAGTAAAATTTTGATATAAATGGTTATGATGGACCGAAACTCAATTAAAGAGCCTATATCAAGAATTTGGGTTGAAACAAGAACTGAGAAAACCGTCAGGCACTTGATGATTATTGAATAATCAACAAATGATTGCTTGCTAAAAAGCAGGAGAATCGGCAACTATAGTTGATTGTGCACGAATTTTAGGGGTAAAAAAGTTTCTGCACGATGAATCGCCAAACTTTTTACACCAGATAATTCACAATTTCTATTTGACCAGTTTAGAGAATAATAGCAGTTGTCACAGGCGACGAGACCTAGGTGTTCCATCAGGATCCTTTCACGACGCAAATATTGATACAATATGTTCATAAGGGCTCTCCACCTCCAAAAAAGGCGAGAACTAACTCGTGTTCTGGACAGTAGATGAAGTTGGTTTTTTGGAATTGCAAGGGAATTTCGTTTATTAAATATATGATAAAAAGGATCCACAGATATTGAAAAGATTTACAGGAAGACGATTCGGTCATGTAGTCCAATCAGAATACGACCAAAACAGGCTAAAAACAGAAATCGTCGGATACTGCTCTTTTTTTTCAGATACTCGTGTCGACGAGCACATTAAAGAAAAAATATTGGGACCGCTGAAAAATTGAGGCAATACCCTCAAAAATGGGAGAACTAACCTGTTTTTGGATTTGTTAAGGTACTTTTGCAATTTTATCACGAATTTATGGAAGATAAACTAAAAATTCTGACAGAGTTTCATTCTAGATAAAAAATGAAAAATTTAAAGGGCTCTGGATGTCATTTGAACCTCCTGGTCGGGAGAAATTGGCAGTTTTTGTCGTTTTTTTTTTGTCATTTTCTAGTATTAAATAAGTGTACTTGCAAACTGTAAGCTATTTTTTTTAGTTAACGCTGAAAATATGTTCCATGGACATTACTTTAATTGATCCAAACATAATTTTATGAATGAGGGTTTGGATCACCAATTTAACAATTTAACTCAGCCACTCAACAGTAATCTGTGTATAATAATTAAAAATAATTTTGGTTACTGAAAACAATTTTTTAGAAACAAATAGTAAATTTGCATTAAAAAATGTAAACTTGAGACTAAAATGGACAATTTCTCGGGCCTCAATTGTTTAAATGAGTTCTTAAGTACCCCAAATGAAAGTTTAGGAACTAAGAAACATTTTCTAATATTTTAGGTAAGGCATACTGAAAAAAAGTTGTTTAAAAAATTCGTCAGAAGAAAAAAAGAGGATTCGGTAAAATTCGGTAAAATATATATGTAAATAACCGGTCAAGTGCAAGTTGAACTTGCGCAATTAGTGTTATGTACGTTGATTGCTTTTAAAATAAAAAATTTTGCTACGGAGGTATAAAATGATCAGTGTCTTCCCAAACACACCCCAAATGAGTTTTCAACAAAGTTTGCTTCCAATCTTTACTGAAAACTGATGAATTTGAAATTTTGTTTTTTTTATATACCAGATAAATTATAAAAGGTAATATACTCGTGCTAATTTTCGTTCAATCTACACCCCGTGAAGAATATTCCAGAATTTTTTCAAAATTTTTTGATCAGTACTTTTCGAGATAAGGGGGAGGGGACAGCGATTTTTCGCGATTTTTTAAAAATAATGCAAAGAAAAGTGTGCTCAAATATTACATCTATAATATATACAAAATGCAACGTCTCTCTGTCTATCTATCTGTCTGTCTGTCTGTCTGTCTGTCCGTTAGTGCGCTTATCACTGGAAAACCACTTATCCGATTTACGTACTTTTTTTTTAAAAAATATACATATGTTCGCTGGCCAGCTTAGAGGCTATATTTTATTACGATAGGTAGCATAAGGAATGAGCAGTGACGTAAAATAGTGAGTGAATTCGGAAAAAAGTTTGCCGCTAGCGCGTTCTTTTGCAATACACAGCCTAAACCATTAATTATGGAACAATATTATGTAGCAGAGAATATCTATAATCTATAATCTACAATATATATATAAAATGCAATGTCTCTCTGTCTGTCTGTCAGTCCATTAGCGCGTATATTACGCGAGAACCACTTATCCTATTTACGTGTCTTTTTTTAAATTCATATATATATATATATATATATATATATATATATATATATATATATATATATATATATATATTCTTTGGCCAGGGTATATAATAATAATAATAATCTATATCTATAATATATATAAAATGCAACGTTTCTCTGTCTGTGTGTCTGTCCGTTAGTGCGCTTATCCCTCGAGAACCACTTATCCGATTTAAGTGATTTTTTAAATTCATACATATGTTCTCTGACCAGGTTATAGATATACATTTTATTACATCTATAATATATATAAAATGCAACGTATCTCTGTCTGTCTGTCTGTCTGTCCGTCCGTTAGTGCGCTTATCACTGGAGAACCAGTCATCCGATTTTCGTACTTTTTGTTTTAAAACATACATATGTTCTCCGGCCAGGTTATATGCTATATTTTATTACGATAGGTATCATAAGGAATAAGCAGTCACGATAATAGGGAATTAAGTCGGAAAAAAGTTTGCCGCTAGAGCGTTTTCTTGCAATACACAATCTAAACCAATAAATATGGAACAATATTATGTAGCAGAAAATATCTATAATCTATAATGTATATAAAATGCAATGTCTCTCTGTCTGTCTGTCTGTCCATTAATGCATTTATCATGCGAGAACGATATAAGCCTAGAAAATGGGAGATAAGGTGAGATAATGGGAGATAAAGAGAAATAATGGAAGATACGTCGAGATAAGCCTCGATAATGAGAGATAAGGTGAGTTATGGGAGATAGGCATAAATAATGGGAGATAAGCAGAGATAAGTCTAGATAATGGGAGTTATGGTGAGATAATGGGAGATAAGGAGAAATAATGGTAGATAAGGAGAAATATTGCGAGATAAGTCGAGATAAGCCTAGATAATAGGAAATAAGGTGAGATAATGGGAGATAAGGGGAAATAATGGGAGATAAGGAGAAATAATAGGAGATGAATAGAGATAAGCCCAGATAATGGAAATTATGTAGAGATAATGGGATATAAGGAGAAATATTGGGAGATAAGTGGGAATAATGGGAGATATTTTGTTACGTTGAGTAACATAAGGAATAAGCAGTGACGATAGTAGTGACTCAAGTCCACGCGAGTGGAGCCGCGGGCCTAGCTACTTATATTTATTTTTTACTCGCGTTGTCACAAGCTTTCATTTGACACCACCCTTGATGACCTAGTAAAAAAATTTTTTTTCACTTCCGATTTCACTCCCCAAAACTAACCCCTTAAGTCAAAATTTAACTTTCAATACTACATGGCTCTGATGAGGCCATCAGTTCCTATATTATTACGAAATTTCAACTTTCTATGACAAATAGTTTCGGAGAAAATCGGGTGTTACAGACAGACGGACAGACACCGAAGTCCTCTTATAAGTGTTCCGTACGGAACACTAAAAATGGCTAAAATTATGTTTGGATCAATTAAAGTATCATGGAACATATTTCCAGAGTTAGCTAAAAAAAATTAGTTTACGGTTTGCAAGTATACCTATTTAAGCATAAAAAATGACAAAAAAAAAGACAAAAACGGCCAATTTCTCCCGACCAGAAGGTACAAATAACATCCATAGCTCTGTTTTTTTATCCAAAATCAAAATCTATCAAAATATTTAGTTTATCTTTCATAATTACATAAATACCCTAAGAAACCCAAAAACGGGCCAATTCTCCCATTCTGGAGGGTGTTGTCCGAATTTTTCAGCGGTCGCAATATGTTTTCCTTAATGTACTCATCCAACCGAGTTTTTTTTTTTTAAAGTATCAGTATCCGACGATTTCTCCCCAAAATCGTATTCTGACTGGAGTAGTAAACAGACCATAAACCAGCTGGCCATAAACGTTCAAATTGATGGAGCAGTATTACTTTACTTTTGGACATCAACTACAGAGTCCGCAAGGTTCGTATACGAACTATAGTTCGACCTACTACTGAAAGCTGTGAATCCACAGAGTTACAATATTCACCTTGTTGCCCTGGTTTAGTCCTCTGAAACTTCTTTCGGTTACAATATTTAAAGAAGGATCTCAGGGGCCAAAAATTTTCCCTAGGGTATCTATGTATAGAATAATAATATATATAAATAAAATATAATTTTTATGTACTATATTTCGTTAATGCTAGAAAATTTCTGATTCCGAGGTTGCATAGCATGATTTCAATAGTATTTTTTTTGAGAAACGTACGAAGATCTTTTTTAGGTATGGTTCCACAAAATTACAAAAAAAACACACATTTGAGGGTACTTTGTACAAACACATTAAGATTCGGCCGTGTGCATTAACTCCGAACGATAATTTATAATAAATATACATATTTGATAAAATGATTTAATATAATTTATTAATTATTTTTTTAATTACTTCTATAACTGCAGACAATTTCACTAGTTAAAATCAATACGATAATTTAAGAAACATGAACTTAATGAATATTAATTTAAATGTCACAACGATGTCCAAATTCCGTAGCCTCTTAAATAAGTATTAAGTAATAGTT
This sequence comes from Pachyrhynchus sulphureomaculatus, assembly GCA_019049505.1. Taxonomy (NCBI): domain Eukaryota; kingdom Metazoa; phylum Arthropoda; class Insecta; order Coleoptera; family Curculionidae; genus Pachyrhynchus; species Pachyrhynchus sulphureomaculatus. The sequence continues at coordinate 125,491,117 of CM032447.1, forward strand.
GAATTATGGGACATTAAATTTATTAATTATTTTTTATTTCTGTAGATTTTATTTAAAACTTATACAGGGTGTCCCAGTATTCCGTGTACATAAAGTTACTGTGAATTTGTGGGATGAAAATATGAGCATTCAGCCCTGCTGAATGGTATAAAAAAGTTATGACAATTTAAAAGTATACACAGTGTAATAACTGGCGCCCCCTACAATTTACAACAAAACTATAAGCTGATTTCGATTTATCATCTCAGAAAACTCCTTAGCGTCGAATCCTGTACAAATAGTACAATTATTAAGGAAGCTACTTAAGAAAAACTAAAATAAAAGTATAACTTTGACACCCCATATCTCAAAAATTACGAATTTTTGAACTACGGTAAGTTGGGTTAAATGGTTATATTTTCATCCTAGAAATCCACAGTAACTCTATGTATACGGAATACTGGGACCCTGTATATAATTTCGTGTATCTTACTTGATTTTAAACTTAGAATGTAATTGCACAAAGTGCCCTCGAATCTATATTTCATACAATTTCAATCGCGAAAATTTCCGAATTCTGACATGATAGAGCATTTCCGTAAAGGAATCTATTCTTACCGGAAAAAATACTATCAAAATGATCTCACGCCTAACGGAATCCAGACAAAGAGTGAAAATTTGTTGTTGAGGCTATTGTACAATTTTGTAAAAAATATATTAAATTAAAATCGTTTTGTGTTGTGATTTGTTTTTCGAGCTTATTCATTTTAAAAGTTGTTACCTTAAAGAAATATCCAAAATTTCATTGAGAAATAAAGAGATTTTACAACAAATGGTCAAAATATTTTATTTCTGCACTTATAAAAATTTCTAGCCTTAAGAATTACGGAAGTGGAAAATAGGTCTAATGATTTAATACTTTTAGGGTGAAATTTAAAAAACCATATACGAAGATCAGTAAAACATCAATAGATTACACGGGTATACAAAAAAAAATAATCTGTCTTTTAAATGAGACATGTATTTTCTTAAGTATTTTTTGTGCTGTATCCAAAAAAATCATAAAAAAGACATCCACATTGAAGATTTTTCAGAAAACACATACACATTTACCAGAAAACTATTAAATTGCAAAAAGTACATTTTAATAAATAACATAAAACTCTATAATAATTAAAATTATGGAATAAAATTATTATTTCGGACATCTTTAATTATTGTGAATCTACGTTTATCATAAAAACTTAATAATATTAGATTTGAGTGTTCATATTTAACAAAAAACACTCATACACAACCTTTAACTAAGCTACGTAGCAAAATGCTGTTTAAAATAAATATGTGCCACCGCCAAATTAAAAAATTATTTAATTTTTATTAATTTTGAACAAAACTATTATTTCATTGCATGTATTTACTGAAAAAGGCTTTTTACCAACCACATAGCACCCCTGAAGTGTTAAAAGCGAGTTTCTTGTTAAAACTGAACATAAAACTTTATTTTTCGATGTTAAGTCAGGATCAAAAACTTCAAACACTGGAAATAATAGTTTTGGTTAATATTAATAAAAATTAAAAACAATTTTTAATTTAGCGCTTGTACATATTTATTTTAAACAACATTTTGCTACGTAGCTTAGTTAAAGGTGGTGTATACGTGTTTTTTGTTAAACATGAACACTAAAACGTAATATTTTGAAGTTTCTTTTATAAACGTAGATTCAAAACATTTAAAAATATCCGAAATAATAGTGTTCTTCCATAATTTTAATGATTATACATTTTTACATTATTTATTAAAACGTATTTTTTTCAATTTAATAGTTTCCTGGCAACTTTAAGTGTGCTTTCTGAAAAAACCTCATGGTAGATGTCTTTTTGATGATTTTCTGAATTCAGCATAAAAAATACTTAAGATAATACGTGTCTCACTTAAAAGACAGATAATTTTCTTTGTATACCTGTGTTATCACCAAATTTACTTTAGTCTTATATAGTTATATAACTTTATTTCTTCAGGCATTTTACATTTTTAGTTTTTTTTACTCGTTTCCAATAGTATGATGAGAGTTAAGCCTAAAAATTATTGAAAAAGTGCGTCTCGTACTATAAATTGTTTTTACAGAATATTGAGTACGGTGCACAGATTTGTTCCGAAAATAATTAAATAAACTTTGAATTGTTGTGGCTGTTACTTGATGGAAATTCATAACGAATGTAATGAAAGACTAATATTGTCAAATTTCCACTTTATTTAGTTTCACTGAAACTGTATGACGCGTTTCGCTATACTATAGCTTCTTCTGATACAAAATGATATTTGAGTTTTTGTCATTGTCTTTATTGAATTTAAGTTAGGCTATGCCTCTTACTTACATTTATGATAGCTTATATTCCTATACTACTTAACCTAGGTTCTATACAGTAACCCTAATTAACTTAACCTAGGACATTGGGTTTTAATTACATTGGTTGACTAATCTAACTTAACTAGAGCTTAATTCTAAACTAATCTAGAACTTAATTCTAAACTTAATCTAGGTTACAATCTTCATGGGGGTGGGGGAGGGCCATCGTCTTCGTCGGATATGGGGTCAGAAGGTCTTGGATAGTGATGGCGGGCGTTGGCGGGCACGTGGAATGCGCTCCTTACATCCTCCTCGAAGTTACATTAAGATCGTCCAGTCCATTTATTTTGGTCAGGTCTGATTGTCAAAAATAATTATTATTTACCATCACGCCAATCGCACAATGTATGTCAATGTAAAGTTTCTAGTGATTAATATTTTAAAAGGTGTTCGTAGTTTTATGTTTTTCTTACGTTTCTTCGTTTGTCTCCTGTTTGTGGTTACTATATTAACAAAACTGGCCAAGTGGAAGTCGGACTAGCACAATTAGTGTTCCGTAACATGATTGCTGAAGTATTCTATGAAATTCAGACACACGTTCATCTTCAATATAAGAATTACCAAGAATATATAAAAAGTGAGACATCTTTGTAGTAAAAGTTTAAAACAAATATTTACTAAATAAATAACTGTTTAATTCTAAACAAATAAAAAAAAAATATTTTGTCTCGGTACCTATCCGTTAATCACCAGTCATCATGGAAATTTATTTTATCTGTGACTGGCCAAATGCTTAAGGCATTAATGTACTGAAAAGTATTTTAGTATATTACTGGTTGCACCGAATACTTACAGATATTTCGTAGTTTCTAGTCCCGGTTAAATTCACAACTTTCCCCGAACAAAATCTCCACCATATTGTCAAGTCAAACAGTTTTTTTTTTATATACGGATAAATTATCAAACATAATGCAATTATGATAATGTTTTGCTCAATCTCCGCTCTCAAACATACACTGCATTTGTTGGATTCTATTCAGGGAAGAGCTGTTCGTCTGATTGGAGACCCGGAACTGACCGGCGGCCTTGATTCGCTGGAACATCGAAGAACGGTTGGCGGCTTGAGCCAATTCTACAAGTATTTTCATGGAAAGTGTTCGAAGGATGTGGCCCGCTTAATTCTTCCCAGAGCGGTGCATGTTAGAAGTACACATCGCGTTAATACTTCACATCCGTATTAGGTGCAGGTTGTTACTCCTCGTACAACGCTTTTCAAGCAGTCTTTTATATGGAGAACATCATCCCTTTGGAATAATTTGCCCAGGACTGTGTTTCTTACCGAATACAATTTACAGCGATTCAAGAACAATATGAATCGCTTTCTCCGCACACATGTCGCTCCTGTAGCGCTTTAAGGACTTCCTTGTAGCGCGTGTGCTAGACCCATAAAAAAAATCTACACTTTATGGAGAATATTCCAGAATTTTTTTTTCACTTGCAATTTCACCCCGCAAAACCCCTTAAGCCAAAATTTAACTTTCACTATACGGCTCTGATTGGGCTATCAATTCCTATATTTGTGCCAAATTTCAATTTTATGTGTCAAATAGTTTCGGAGAAAATCGGGTGTGATAGATAGACACCGAAGTGATTCTGGAAATGTTCCGTACGGAACATTAAAAAGCTCGGCAATGGAATTGAGCATTCTTCTGTTGTTTCGTGGTGTTCCGTAAAGACAGATATTTCTGTGAGTGTCCTTCTACATGTGTATTCTTCTGATTAAAGATGATATCTCAATACATCAGTCGAATATTTATAATCAATCTGTAATTTATTGTAAATAAAAAATACTGCCATATTTGCCAATCTCGTAATAATAATATCAATTATCATACATAATTATAAAAAAAACCGGCCAAGTGCAAGTTGGACTTGCGCAATTAATGTTCTGTACGTTAATTGCTTTTAAAATAAAAAAGTTGGTTCCGGAGGTATAAAATGATCAATGACTTCACAAAATACACCTCAAATGAGTTTTCAACAGTTTTTTCCGATCTTTACTGAAAACTGATGACTTTAAAGTTTTTGTTTTTTCTTTATATACCAGATAAATTACTAAAGATAATGTATAATTTTCGTTCCCTGCGAAGAATATTCCGAAATTTTTTCAAAAATTTTTGATAGGTACTTTTCGAGATAAGGGGCGATTTTTCGCAATTTTTTAAAAATAATACAAAGAAAGGTGTGCGCAAGTATTACAATATATATATATTTGGTTTTTAAAAGCTTTTATTTGACACCCCACTTGATGACCTAGTACAAAATTTTTTTTTCACTTCCGATTTCACACCCCAAAACCTTAAGTCAAAATGTAACTTTCAAAATTACACAGTTCTAATGAGGCAATCAATTCCTATATTAGTGCTAAATTTCAACTTTCTATGTCAAATAGTTTCGGAGAAAACCAGGTGTGACAGACGGCCAGACACCGAAGTGATCGTTAAGTGTTCCGTACGGAACAGTAAAAACATTAAACTTTTAATACCAATGATACATATTTTTCTATTATAAATTATTTTCAACAGCAATCCCATAATCCACCTAAGAATACCATTACCAATTAACATTTAAATGATTACGAACGATATTCGCATTGTATATGTACACTTTTAATCATTTCACCATATCTTTCTTCGGGTAGTGGTCATTATGACGAAAAAGAGGAAAAACATTAACCAATTAAGTTTCGACAGTAAGTAATCGACAAGAATTTAGCAAATCATTTTTGTATTGGTACCGATATGTAGACGACATCTTTGCTTGTTTTAATGGTACAGAACGTCCAACTTGACAATGTTTTTAACTATATAAACTCAATACATAAAAATATTAAATTCACTATGGAATTAGAAGTCGACAATAAAATTAATTTTCTTGACTTAACGATAACCAGACATTACAACAAACACAAATTCTCTATTTTTCACAAACCCTCACATACAGATATTACAATAAACATAAAATCAGCTCACCCCCTACAACACTAATTGGCAGTTTACCATAGTATGTTGCATAGACTTGTAAGTGTCCCCTTATCTGTAGATGATTTTAATAAAGAATTAAATCTAATAAAACAAATTGCTGTTAACAACGGATATTCTCCTGACACGATATACTCAATTCTAAACAAAAAATTAAAAAATAAAGCTATTTCTTTAGTATACCCCAAGAAAGAAAACACAGGGAAAAAATTTAATGTTTTAACCTATTTTGATAACACGTCAGAGAAAATTAAAAACCACTTAAACAAATATAATATCAACATAGCTTTTAGAACAAATAACTCGTTAGGAAAATTCATTAAAAACGCAAAGGGAAAACAAAATAGATCAAAAAAATCTGGAGTGTATCAGTTAAATTGTGGTTCTTGTCATAAAAGTTACATAGGTCAGACAGGTCGCTCATTCGAAACTCGGATTTTAGAACATAAAAGAAGCTATTTAAAAAACAAAACTGACTCAGCGTACAGTAATCATTTAACAGAATCAAATCATCTTTTTGACGACAAATTTAAAATTCTACACATACGAAACAAAGGCGTAAAATTAAACCTATTAGAAAATTTAGAAATAAATAGAATTAAAAATTCAGACATCATCTTAAACGAACAAAAAGATACCTGTCTGGCCCGTGGTAACTCCCCTTTACTCAATTTATACAATTAATATTCAGAATGGATTTCCCAGCAATATTCATTAGCATATAATATTAATTTTATTACCTATCTACCTTAGGGTATTTATATAAATGTAACAAAACTAATACTCAAATATCATTTTGTATCAGCAGAAGCTATAGTATAGCGAAACGCGTCATACAGTTTCAGTGAAACTAAATAAAGTGGAAATTTGTCAATATTAGTCTTTCATTACATTCATAATTAAATAAAATTAAACAAACTTGTATCGGTTAGTAGTTTAAAAAGACAATTGAATTTATGTAAGTGTAAGAAATACAAAAGGAGAAAATTGTTAAAAGACAGATATCTATTATAATTTTAATATAGTTTTCTTAAGAGATTACATATGGTTAGTCTATCGATATCTCATCTTCAGATCAACAAATAATATTTACGAGAGTACCAAATTTTCATCCAGATTCATTATTTGGCGATTTCCTAAAGTTCGATCCACCAGCATAATTTGTTTTGCCCGTGAATGGAGAATATTACATATTTTATTCATTCAGTATAAAGCTCAGTGGTTTAGTTTTGATAATCAACAGTGCATTAGTTATAGTTTTTTTCCTGTTGACGAGTTTAAAGCTGAGTATTTTTTAATTTTAATTTGTAGTATTCATGGTCAACAGATCTCAAATCTGATCTCAAATCTTAATAAAATGAATCTCTAAATATGTTTTTCAATTTCATGCCGTTTTTGAGTCAGACTAGAGAAGAACTTCAAATTTGTTTCCCTATAGATAGCCATGTTCTAAGTCAGATCCTTTATTCTACTTTCAATTAGTGAGCAAATAAGAAAAGGCAGACTACGACCAAACTCGATAATTTGCATAGTTTTATCCTAAGTTAGGAATATCAGAGGTTGCCTATTAATTGGCTTAGTTTTCTATTAAACAAATTAAGGAAATTTTTTATAAACAAAAAAAGATAATTAGTTAAATCAGTAAATATTGTAACACAAAATTGTAAGTGTTATTTTATAATTATCTTCCATAATTAGTTCGCTATATTTCCCAAATATTAATTAGAAAAATGTTGTTTTATATAGCCTAAATAGCTGTATTTCCAGCAAATGAAAGTACAAATTAAACATATTATATGTAAAACCAGAGATTATAGATACACTAAATTTCAATTAAAATTTATAGACAAATCTCCTGGGTTCGAGTATGCTTTGCTCTATTTTATAATATTCGTTCAGTTCAGCTGTATAAAATTTAAATTTTGAATGATCTTTGCATTTTAAAAATATAAAATAGTTAGATTAAAAAACTATTAATAAGAAAACTGTATCTTTTTTACTCATTTTTCTTTTACAAAAATTGTTTAAACGCTTTACTTTCATATTTCATTAAAACGTGACTAAAGATAACGATGCATGTGCACCAGTGGCGTTATTTGAATCTTCTCATGCAATGGAAAACTAATAGTATATATTACTTAAATCAAAATTAACCTGTTGGAAAGTTTAATGGCATATAACTATTGCACCTATTAAAAGATAATAATCTATGATATCTTCTAAATATTAGTGACTAACTTATTACACTTCATTTTCTCAGATTGCACATGATTTTATCAAGGATATTCCAACTGTAGACCGAAGATTTGGTTACCGACGTGGTTCCACTGAGGAAGTTTTCTTTTTCTGAAGTAACATTTAACACAACTCATGATATAATAAATGGCATAAAAAATAAAAATAGTCGCGACATATTTGGATTGAACGTTAAATTAATCAAGTACATAAGGAATTTAATAATATCACCTCTTACTAAGCTAATTGATCTATGTTTCGGAGTGAATGTTTTTCCATCTATCCTTAAAAAAGCTATAGTGTGTCCTATCTTCAAGAAGGGAGATATAAATGTCCCAGAGAATTACAGACCGGTATAATTGTTCCCTATTGTTTCAAAAATAGTTGAGAAGTGTATGTCGGGGCAGATGGTTGATTTCCTTCAATTAAACGGATGCTTCTCTGAAAGTCAGTTTGGATTTAGAAGAAGTAGGAGTACAGTCTTGGGTGTTTTGAATCTTGTTTCTCGCATTACTGAATCATTTCACAGACTACAATATAACACAGTCCTTCTGTGTGATCTAAGTAAAGCTTTTGACTGTGTTAACCACGGAATCTTAATACAAAAGCTCACTGGATACAACTTTTTTTATGAAAGCGTGTTGAATTGAATCATACTTAAGAGACACAGAGCGTGATTAATATTGGAGTTCCCCAAGGCTAAGTGCTGGGTCCAATACTTTTTTTGATATATATTAATGACTTGGCAGATATGAACAATACAGCTAAGTACACACTCTTTGCTGACGATACCATGATGGCATTCGCAGCTGATACAATTCAGGAATCCCTTGAAGGTTTCTTGGCGGCACAAGAGGGTGCTAAACATTGATTTAATGTAAACAGGCTGGCTTTGAACAGCGATAAAACTAAACGGGTTGTTTTTTTCCTGAAGAGAGGTGTATGACTTGAATGCGGGGGTGGATGAGATGAAATTTTTGGGTGTATATTTGGATCCAAAGCTGCATTGGGGTGCACACATAGACGGTCTGTGTAAAGAATTGAGCAAACATCTTTTTGTACTTCGGAATCTTGCACACTGTGTTTCTCAGCAAGTATTGCGAAATGCCTATCACTCAGTATTTCACTCTCATCTTGCTTATTCCATTCTCGTCTGGGGACACTCTTCACATACCTATCGAGTGTTCAGCTTGCAGCGTAGGGCACTGAGAATACTGGATGGACTTGGTTTCAGGGATGATTGCAAACAGTCATTTGTATCGCTCAGAATTTTATCGGTTCCTTCCCAGTACATTCTTGAGAATCTCCGATTCTTAAAACAATATGATCAGTCCTACAAATGCCATAGTGATGTGCATTGCCATGACACCAGGCATAAGAGAAATCTAATTCCAACATATTGGAGGCTGAAGAGATGTCAAACGGGTCCTGGGTACTGGACCATGAAATTTTTTAATGTGTTACCACAAAATATTAGAGATCTGCCAGTCAAAGAATTTGAAAAAAGAGTTAAAAAAATTCTGGTGGAAAATGCTTTTTACTCTATAAACGAATACCTGTGTTACAACTTTTAGGTTCTGAGTTTTGTTTTTGGGGAGTTTATTCCCAGACTTGTTGTCCCTTTCTTGAGTGTAAATGGTATAGACATATGTATTTTATGTATTAATATTTCTGTAGTATTGCTTTGATTAGTATAGTGGTTACATTTTTTATTATATTATTTTTACTATATTATTTATTGACGTGTGTAAGACATTTTTTTTGTGATTTAGCATGAATAAATATCTATCTATCTATCTATCACTTATTCTTTAGGCGGAAATATACTATTGTATATGGTCCCATACACCTCAAGTCATCTAATAGATATCTTTTTAAAAACATACACAACAAATCGTATGTGTCTTAATACAAACTTTACAATATGTGGTTATTACTTATTTTTAGTGTTCCGCACGGAACACTTATAAGATCACTTCAGAGTCTGTCCATCTGTCTGTTTGTCGGTCTGTCCATCTGTCACGCTAGATTTTCTCCGAAACTATTTGACACAGAAAGTTGAAATTTGGTATTAATATAGGAATTGATGGTCTCATCAGAACCGTTTTGGGGGGTAAAATCGGAAGTGAAAAAAAATTGTTTTTACTAGGTCATCGAGTGGGGTGTCAAATGAAAGCTCGTAAAACACGAGTTCAAACATATATATAAGGTAATACTTGCGTGCACTTTTCTTTGTATTATTTTTAAAAAAATCGCGAAAAACGCTGCCCTCTCTTTTATCTCGAAAAATAATGTTCAAAAAATTTTGAAAAAATTCTAGAATATTCTCCACGGAGTGTAGATTGAACGAAAATTATCACAAGTGCATTACCTTTAATAGTTTATCTGATATATAAAAAAAAAAGTTCGAGGTCATCAGTTTTCATTAAAGATCGGAAACGAACTTTGTTGAAAACTCATTTGGGGTGTGTTTTCTGAAGTCGCTGATCATTTTATACCTTCGTTACAATTTTTTTGTTTTTATTTTAGAAGCAATCAACGTACGGAACACTAATTGCTCAAGTTCAACTTTCACTTGACCGGCTATTTAGTAATAAAATTAATAACTCAGCCCGTGTTGACGAAAGATAGATCTATCGGCTTACAGTGTTAATTCTATAAGCAAGGCCCAGCTTATGAGAAATCGCTTATTGAACTATATTTTAGATATTATTTTTATTCTTGATCTAGACGTAACTCTGTAATCTCTCTTTTTACCAGAAGAGAAGACATCTCCCTCCAACAAGAGATGGCTGACACCTTAATGTTATTCGGTTCAAAATAACAACCGAAGAAACCACCAAGATAATCTATAACACTTAATTTTTAATAGATCGATCATCCTGATGGGGAAATTGCGATATTTGGCAATTCTAATACGCAAGACACTGGCTTAAAAGAGTTTAAATGTCACAAAATAGTTATGGCCGTTCTCGTTTTATAGATAAACCACCTCGGACTGCTGATCGTAGTGTAATGTTCGTTATTAATCTCGATTTTCTTTTGATTATCAATCCAGAAATTAGCATTATTATCGTTGTTCAATTTTTCCGATAATAATTGGTTCCAATATTAAATCTTCCACCATTACGGTAACAATGAAGCGCCTAAATCCTACATAAATTTGGCACTATAAATTAGCTAACTGGAAATAACTCGAAAAATGCTTTACTTAAATATTTCCACTCGTTAATTTTAGCTCTAACGACCCAACTGATTATATGACGGAGCCTACATCCCACTATCAAAGAGATGCTGCATAACTTGGTTCAATAGAGGATTGACACCAACAGTGACGTGAAAGATCTAACATCATAAATCATACCATATTTATTATTTCTTGAAACAGATGCAAACAAATTATTGATCAAACTAGTTTCAGAGAATTAAAAGCAAACTATTCTTCTGCTTCCAAGGTTAACGATTTTTTGATGAGTTCCTAAGGTAGTTACTCAAAATTTCAATAAACCAACTATTGCAACACCGTTTATTAGCTGAAGTCTTTGCTTTATACTCGACCGTCGATTTTTATGAAAAGTACCAACTTCCATTTTCAAAATGCCGCCAAAAATGGCCTACGTAGCTTTCTGAACGCAAGTTATTAAACGAACCATAATGAAGCTGGATAATAATATATCTTGCCTTAATAAAATATCTATTATCATACTTAAAAAACATGCCATTGAATGAGCGATGCTCAACTTCATATGGCCCAGTTTTTTTAAGGTTCTTAACTTACACTGCTAAAAAAGAATATTTCTTTTGCTGGAAATGCGTTAGAAATGTTAATTTCGATTGCGGTAAATGCCAAAGGACTCACAGCAAGCTGCTTGGCTTTCTGTAATATTAAAAGAGATGGATAACTCTATTTACATCACTTGAAGTATCTGAAAGGTTTGACACCATTACTGTTTACTAATACGACTTTAGTAAGCCAAGATTAACAGGATATTTTCTAACTTATGCCGCACATTTTTGGAACAACACAATTGGAGAGTCCTGAACAGTTACACTTAATATATCTATTTAGCCTTGTTGGGAATATTGTATGTTTCTTCGCTTTTATAATATATCGGATAAGTTATGTTTGTAGCTATTGAGTTTCGTAGGAAATCGTTCTTTGCAAATGTTAAGTAATTAATTTCTTTTCGATATAGACACGCCCTAAACCCATTAAAATCTCTCTCTCGTTTCGGTATCTTCACTGTAGATGCTAGTGTACTTAACAGCTCTACATTAGTTCCACTATTTTTCATCTTTTCTTAATGATCGACCGTAAAAGTCCAAAATTCCAACCAAGGGATTCGCTGATCATAGTACCCTCGTACCCAACATAATAAATCAAACCTAAAACGTTAGAACAACTGCTCTTAAAAGCATCCGCAGAGAGAAGGGAAACCTCCCTTATCCACTTAGCAAAGACCTGAAAAATGTTTTCCTTTATGGGTCTAGCATAAAAAAGGTGAAAAAAAAAGGTGAAAGTAACCATCTACAATTTATTGCTACAGAAATCAGACAGCAGTTTCCAACGTTACCAAACCAAATATAGTTTTGCTGGGATCTCTAATTCATTGAATTTGTAATTAAACTTATTACACATTAACTTGAAAGCAAATATAGTATAGCCTGGCATCTTGTTGAAGGGTTAGCAAAGAAATTTCGGAATATTTTTTCTTACCGAAAAGTTCTATACTTCACAATAACTTTTAACCCTATACAAAGCCAAATTCGCCCATTAATGGGCCATTGATTGAAATGAATGTTTTTCTCTTGAAAGAACAATGTATGCTAAGAATATTGGTCCCATTAATACCGCACGTCTGAAGTTTTCACTCTTCTACTATCATCTTAAAGAACTATCTTATGTAGAAACCACAACGCTTGAAAATGATCTGCCCAAGAAGGTGTCTCCCACCTATTACAACTTGTAGCGATTGAAGATCAATGAAATCACTACTGCTACATACGCACTACTTATGCAATAATTTGGAAATTACCCTGCTGTAATAATAAATTCTGTCACTAAAGTAAATTGTTTTATTTGATATTGATCTTCTGGAGTATCGTATACCATACATACAGATCTCATATAACTGATTTGAAGGATCCAAGCGTAACTCCAAAGAGGCTCGGGGTTATACATATATTAATGCCTTGCAGCTTTCAAAGAATGGAGCCCATTTATTTTTCTATTTGAATTTTTTTAATAATTAAAGTCCACCAAAAGTCAGAGAACCGAACGTTTTTGTCAAACCAGAAACCGATATTTTTGAGTAGAGAAAGAAGATTAAACGTAACTACAAATAAATCATTTTTGTAATTTTTCAACAGGTAAATTATACACCAAATTCCTTTCTGACGTTTTCTTTTTTAAAACAATGACGTCTGTCAATCTACTTTCTGAATTTAAAGCACGATTTTAAAATAAATAGAAAATATGCGTTTGATCCTAACAAAATTTTGATAGCCTAATTTTTTTTTAATTCTCAAAACTCAACCTACAGTTTAATAATATGTTATTACTTAAAAATGATTTTTGGTTATTTATCATTATCTTAATCATCATATATCAGCCCTTAGCGTCCACTGCTGGACATAGGCCTCCCTTAATCTTTTCCAGTTAAACGGGTCTTGGGCTTTCTGAATCCAGTTTCCCGCTACTCTTCTCAGATCATCCGCCCATCTGGTGGAAGGTCTTCCTCTATTCCTACACGTTTCTCATTTAGGTCGCCATTCCAACACCTTCCTAGTCCATCTATTATCTTGCGTTCTAGCTAGATGACCGGCCCAATTTCATTTCAAGGATAGAACTGTCTCAACTTCATGCATCACTCTCGTTCGGTTCTTAATATCTCTATTTGGGACTTTATCTCGAAGAGATAAACCCAACATTGACCGCTCTATTGCCGCTTGAATTATTCTTATCTTATTTATTGTCTTCTTTGTCAAAGTTAGAGTTTTTGCTCCATAAGTAAATACAGGTCACACATTGGTTAGAGATCTTTAGTTTAAGACCAATAGGTATGCCTCATTTCAGCGTTTGTGGTATTTTACCAAATGCAGCCCAAGCTAGAGTGACCCTCCATTGTAGTCCATGAGTCTGATTATCTCTGAACAACTTAATTTCATGTCTCAACTATTTATATGCCATGAATCGCTCGATGTTTACCCCGTTCACCGATAGTGGCTTGGTCAAAACTAGATTTGTCATAAACTGGGTCATCAAAAAATTTATCTTTAGGCCAGTTTTATGAGACTGTTCTTTTAGGGTGTTAAGTATGACATTCGCATGATCTGCGCGGTCTGTTAACAGAACTGTTAACAGATCGCGTTATTTTAATACATTTTAAAAAACTAGGGTCTAAACATGAAAATCTCAAGTATGGAAACGATTAAATTAAGTTGCATTTATTGGTGCTCAGTAATGTGGTACTTCCGGAGATGTCGGGAAAAAATAAAGTTTTTGTTTTATTTTATTTTTGTTGCATTAATAACAACAATATACAAAAATATGAGTGTTAGTAGAAAATCAATTAATATGTTATCCTAGCCATAAAACTAAATTATTTATTTGATAAATTATCCACCAATTCCTGTTAACCCTTATTTATATAAAATGTTTTAAGGGTTCATTACAGTAGGTACGCTACTGTTTTAAACCGCTACTCAACTTTAATACCCCTCGATGATTTAACTGTAAACTTTCCTAACCTCTCTACATGTACATAATTTTTAAGTACTTTCGAAAGCTCTGCTTCAGCAAGCCATTGTTTTGCCGCAGTTTTTTTGCCTAGAAACTTTTCACGTCTTAAGTTTTATTACATGATGCTATAAAGTCGAGACGGGTGTTTTTGCTACGAGTTTTCTATGAAATGTTTCTAGTTTAAAAATTACTAACAAGCACCATTTCCTTCATTTGTCGTGTTTTATGCTACTACAAGAAACATGCTAGAAAATACTTACGTACCTTCTAGCCCTTAATTTCAATATGAAATTAAATATTAATTGCTCTGCTTTTTAAGTTTTATTTGTATTTATTGTAGTTCCATTAATCCTACATTCGTGTTTTCTCAAACTTATTCGTGTTTAGAGATAATCAAGCAAGTTTTTGATGATTCTGATCGCTTTTCAGGTTCTCCTATTGTAGTGCTGAACGGTCGCTAGTTGTTCACAACTGTTAAAATCGATCTTGTGGCCTGTCGCTAATTAATGTTGAAGTAGAGTAGTTTGTTAATATATATATATGTTCCATGTGATTTGTAAGTGGTGATTATATCGTGTTTTTCGTCATCCAATGCGTTCCTTTAAGATGGGAAGGTGTCTTGGTTTATTTTCAGATGGTTCCTGGGGTATTGCTTGTAGGCAATTTATTTGTATTACTATTTTGATTGTCTGTGAGCTGTTTCTATTTTGCGTCACTGATTTTGTCCTCTTGCCTCTTGGTGTTATCGATTTAAAATTTGTGAAGTTAATTTTTTCTAAAGAACCTTACTACGAATATATCATCGACGTACCGAACTTAAAATTTTGACATTCATTCACCTTCATTTAACATTTTTCGTGTAAAGTAGGTCATTAATAGTTTGGCTATGGCTGATGAGAGATGTAAGTCCATGGAGACGCCTTCTATTTGCCTGTTTATTGGCTTTACCTACAGGTAGTATGATGATATTTTAATTTAGATGCTTTAAGGTTTGGTGCTCTATAGTTGTCAACGTTTTGCCGAAGAACAAAGTTGTGAGTAAGGACTTCAAATATGTAACACCAAAAACGGTGTCGATAAAAGTAAGACTAGCCATTATCAAATAATCCCTATTCTTATTAAATCAAAAAGCAGCAGAGAACTTATGCTAAGATGTCGCAAGAAACACCAAACTGCTGACTTCACAAATAAAGAACATCAAGGCTCTACCATGGGCTTATTTTCGTCACTAGCCATAACTAATCTCTTAATGACGTACCTTAAATAAAGTATGTTAAACGAAGCTGCTTTAAAGCTAGAACTTATGCTTCGATGATTTATTCGTTTCATGGTCCTTTAGAAAACATGAACTTCATTAATTCTTACATCACTTAAACCCTTTACACCAAAAAATCGAATTCATATTATCATTAGAAGAAAAAAACCAACAGCTCTTTTTAGTCGTGCTTGTACACAAAACACCAGAACATCTAGAGTATATATAGAATATCAACCTACGCCAACAAGTATGCTAGTTCACAACACCACCTATCACAATTACAAGCAGTAGCCATTATCCTGATCTCAGGTTGTTTTTGTCTAAGTAAGCACATTAACAGATAAGAGGAGGTTGTTAATACCAGAAAAATACTTAAACAAATAGACAGCCAAAACAACAATAAAATATCACATCAGCAAAAGCCCAGGAATCACCTAGACAACAAACTTAGAACCACATTTTCCTACTTCAATAAAACAAGAAACCGCATTAGATGGCTACTACCAAAATATAATATATTCACTACCTATAAACCACACAAATTAATAGGACCGTCAGTCAGAGATCCAAAAGACAAAATAAATCTACAGAACCCGGGCATATACAGCATTCTGTCTGGAAAGTGTAATGTACGCTACATAGAAAAAGGCAACAAGACTTTAAGATCACAAAATTAGAATTATTCTTCTTAAACCTTGTGGAATTGTGGTGCTGGTGAGCCAGTCATTCGGTACCTCCGTTGTATTTTATTGAACAAAGTTGTAAGGTTCTTAGTAAGTTCCTGGCCACCATATTTCAGTAGTTTATTCGGCATTTCATCCGTCCCTGGTGCCTTACTGTCTTTTTAAAAAAATTAACATTCGTAACAAACAAACTACATTATGAAAAAAATACCAATGCATCAGCAACCAACAGCAAACTGAACAATGCCAAGACCATCCATGTGAGTTCTGAACGGACAGCACCAACCAATCAACGCTACAGCCTCCTGTCTTAGTAGCATATGAGTAGCATGCACAACTCATAAAATGTCACTTTACCAGTTGACCAGTAAGTATCCATACTGAAAAATAAATAGTTGACGAAACATCTACGAGTTTCCAGTCAAAACAACACTGATAGCGAATGTATTCCATTAAATATAAAGCAAAACCTTTCTCCATACGGGAAAATAACAGATAAACCACAGCAAACCTTTAGCCTTTTATGTTTTAACATAAATAGTTATGCATAAAATTACTTTATTATCTCAACAAGAACCAGGAAGAATTACTATATAACTATTAAAACTACACAAGATTTGTGTACGCTCACCCTTTTCACCTCCTTCCCCTGACGCGATATCGCCCAAAAATGATGGATTCCATCTTTTGTTAAGGTATTATATGATATATATTAATTGATATCTCATTTCGATCGTGACAAAAGTTCAACAAACACTTCAAATGTATCCATTACATTAACCAAAAATTCTCATAAAACTACTATAACCACAAAATATTTAACGACCCTCACCACTTTAACCCCATTCTTCATAATAAATATAGCTCAAAAACTATTAGTGTACTATAGTGTGAGCACTAAAATCTATATCTCATTCCAACAGAGAGGTATCGTGCCCACAGACAGACAGACCAATACAAGTGAGAAATGATATTTTTGTGATATAGGGACTCTAAAACGTAAAGAAGTGACAAGATCTCAACATGTGATTTTTTTACCAATACAAAAAAGTGCTTTAATTAAATTATTACTCAATATTATTTCCTTTTCAGTCCATTTAAGATCCACATAATGCATCATCTTAGAAAATTAAATATCTCTTGTCCCTTCATCTGTGGCTGGTGCCTTACAAGGTCACCGGTCATCCGACCGTAAGACCATGTTGCCAGATGCAAGAGTAATGTTGCCAACTAATTAATAGAATGTACTTGGGATGTACGATTTATTTGATCACGGCTGTACATCAAAATAAAACATGTATCTATTTCCGAGTAATTATTTAAACTAAAACATTTTTAGTGTTCCGTACGGAACACTTATAAGATCACTTCGGTGTCTGTCTGTCTGTCTGTCTGTCTGTCTGTCTGTCTGTCTGTCTGTCTGTCTGTCTGTCACACCCGATTTTCTCCGAAACTATTTGACATAGAAAGGTGAAATTTGGTAATAATATAGGAATTGATGGCCTCATCAGAGCCATGTAGTTTTGAGAAATAAATTTTGACTTAAGGGGTTAGTTTTGGGGGGTGAAGTCGGAAGTGAAAAAAAATTTTTTTTACTAGGTCATCGAGTGTGGTGTCCAATGAAAGCTTGTGAAAACACGAGTAAAAAATATATATATAATATTATAATTGCGCGCACTTTTCTTTGTATTATTTTTAAAAATTCACGAAAAATCGCTGTCCCGGGCCTTATCTCGAAAAGTACTTATCAAGAAATTTCGAAAAAATTCTGGAATATTCTCCACGGGGTGTAGATTGAACGAAAATTATCACGAGTGCATTACCTTTAATAATTTATATGGTACATAAAAAAAACAAAAATTTTAAGGTCATCAGATTTCAGTAAAGATTGGAAACAAACTTTGTTGAAAACTCATTTAGGGTGTGTTTTGTGAAGTCACTGATCATTTTATACCACCGTAACATAAATTTAGACTTAAGGGGTTCGTTTTGAGGGGTGAAATCGGAAGTGAAAAAAAATTTTTTTTACTAGGTCATCGAGTGTGGTGTCAAATGAAAGCTTGTGAAAACACGAGTAAAAAATATGTATATAATGTAATACTTGCGCACACTTTTCTTCGTATTGCTTTTAAAAAATCGCTGTCCCCCACCTTATCTCGAAAAGTACTGATCAAAAAATTTTGACAAAAATCCTGGAATATTCTCCGCGGGGTATAGATTGAACGAAAATTATCACGAGTGCATTACCTTTAATAATTTATTTGGTATTTAAAAAAAAACAAATTTCGAGGTCACCAATTTTCAGTAAAGATTGGAAAAAAACTTGGTTGAAAACTCATTTGGGGTGTGTTTTGTGAAGTCACTGATCATTTTATACCACCCTAACAAAAAATTTTATTGTAAAAAACAATGTACGTACGGAACACTAATTGTGCAAGTTCAACTTGCACTTGACCGGTTTTTTTTTTAATAAAGTCTATAACTGTATTAATAAAAATAATTAATTTACCTTTGTTCTATTAAACATTAGTAATTTTCACAAAAATTTCCTTTTGAGAATATTTAGCGAATAACGTAATAACAAAACGTATGGGCTTTAAAAGCTTTGATTTTTTCTTTTCCTCTTCTTTTAACATATTGCTACATGGATAACAGTAGCCTCTAAATGCAACAATTGACCTTTGTGTAAAATTTTAAGTATTTCTAAATTTATTAGAAAATAATAAATAGTACCTTGCAATATTATCCTTTCTACTTCTCTTTCCACTATATTACACTATCTTCATAACATCTTGTATATATTATTTTATATTGTCACTACTGCAAGGTGGACAAAACGAAATTATTGGGCAAATTGGAAGACATATTTATAATTTATATTCTCTAGGAAAACGCTTGATAAAATACCCAACATTTACCTTCTTTAGAATGTATTTGATAATATTTTTTTCCCTGGTAGTATTCCAAAATGGAAGATATAATATTTTGAATAAAAAAAGCAATGCTGAAAAAATAATGTTACACTAGAGAGTTTATTAAAAGCAAATAAAAAGGTATACGTTTATATTTTACGAGATTTTTTGGATGTAATCGTTGTTACAATAGATTTGTAAATATGCAGTTGTATTTCCGACTGTTACGAAATTTCAGTTTATTTGAAAAACATATATATTACATCGTGTTTTAAAATGACTAGTTTAAATTTTTTAGAGTACGAACATAATCATATCCCATAGGGGTGCGGAACAGAATGCCACCGCCAGTACATTCTGCTTGCCTTAGAAGGTGACTAAAGGACAAGTCAAACAGTAGATGCCCAAATCCAACCAGGCCTCGTCTGGTGTGTTACTATGGCATTGGCTTAGGCTGCTTAAAGTCGTTCTTACGAACTAACGTTTCGTGGCTATGTCAATGTTTCCAGACTTCACTGTTGGAAGAAGTAGAATGATAAGCTTCCAAGATAAAAAAAATCCAGGAGTACAATAGCCCCTGCTCGAATCACCAGATAGAGGCTGGCGTGGGTGTGTCAATATGCGAAGATAGGAATTTTAGAGGTTTTTGTAATATATGAGGTTCAAACTCAAACATAAATTCAGTGTGTCAACACTTGCTATGCTTAGTTCATCAACCACAGTCAACTTTCCCTATCTTTAGTACTTCTATTCCCGGTTTAGACGAACTTTGGAATATATCCTTCTCTCAGAAGCAATCTCTCTAGCCAACGAAAGGAGGCTCTTGAGTCGCGAAATTTTAATGTTATGTGGTTAAACATAACTACTCACTAAACCACTAAATTCATCTGCTACCCTTATTGATCATTAAATGATACTCACTTTCGAACACCTGTTTCCTTTGCAGACACCATCCATTATTTAGGGACTAATTGTCCAAGTGTTGAAATGGCCATCCTGGGCGACTTTACTTCTCACGACATCAGCTGCCTTTAGTATTAAATTATCACAAAGCCGTGAAGGTAAATCTTTCTCAATGAGTTGTCGTTTTATTAATTTTTTAATGAACCATTACGGATTCCTGGATTCCCTCTCAATCAACGACTTGCTTACCGGTAATGACGTGAAAATCCTAACGTCACGACTCGTATCTTTTTTGTTCATACCCGGAACGGACGTAAACAAATAAACGACAAAACCAAGAAGGCACACAATCAAAGAATCAATTAATCAAACCTTTTATCCAATAATTTCAGGTCTTTTTGGCTAGTTGCTAAGATCATAAGTCAATATTTCACTAAATCCACTATACCACCAAATACGCAACCAGATAATACTATTGTCATAATACCTTTTGAAAAGCCAACTTGTTATCTGAATTATTCTCTTTACACTCTACTGTTGATTTCCAGGAAAATACTCCTCTTATTAGTCCCAGTGATAGAATACCTGTCATCGTATTCAAACACTGTGCGAGCACACTAGCGCCGGTCTTTGGCAGACTTTTCAACATCTCCTACGGAAAAGGAATATTTCGTTCTTGCTGGAAATGCGCTAGAGTGCAGCTGATACCGAAAAAAGGCAAACATACTTTCTAAACAACTACCAGCTAGTAACATTGCGTTCAATATTATCAAAGCTTCTCATTCCTCATACTACCCTTTTCAATAATTCTTTTATATGCACACCCTTATTCCTTTGATCTTAGACTGTATTTCTCACCAAATACAATTTACAATGATTCAAGACACACGTGAATTATTTTTTTCGCACACGAGTCGCTCCTGGAGCATTTTGGAGACTTCGCTGTAGTATGTGTGTTGTGGCCATAAAAAAATATTTTATTTAACTTAGTTTTTTTTAGTTATTCTGTAATTGTTAAAAGTTTGTGGCAGTTTCTTATTTTATAAACTTCCATATGTAAACGGCTTTTTCCTATGCCATCGCTAGTTAGAATGGATTTTAATTATTAAAAAACGGCTGAATATGTTTTTTCCTTATAATTTGGGCAACACCACCTATATATTATATAATAATTAATTACCCTAGAGTTAAAATAGAAAACCCTAGGTCTCATAAGCGTTGTTAAATTAAATAAAATTGGTATGTTAATAAACTAGGCAACGAAACACAGATAGTATTTCTTCCAAAATAATATTAACTAAAAAATATTCTTCTGCTTATAAGTTATATTGTATTTTACAAGAAAATGAATTTACATATATATCTTGTCTGTACTAGGATATAAATTCTTGTATATATGTATTTCTGTGTAAAATCGCTTAATCTTTAAAAGTTGTTTCTTACGTGAATATTCTAGAACTTTCCCAAGAAATTTGTCATTTTTATTTCCTAAGTTACAATCTAATAAAAATAATTACTCAACCTATACCACAACAGAGCCACAGTTCAATATTAAGTGTAAAATAAAGGCATCGTTTTTGCTTTATAAATTAGTGAGATAAAAAAATTACTGGCCTTAATTTGCTTTTTTTGATGATGATTTTTTCAGATCCTATGGTGGAGAAAAAAAAGGTCGTAGTAGAACTGGTGAGATGAAATAACTGGCGGTGAGTACTTTCACTTAAAATATACTGCCATTTCAGAAAAACGAAAATAAGGACAAAAATGGAAAAAACCTGAAAAGAAAACTGGAAAAAAAAACCTATAATGACAAGAAAGAAATATTGTTCCGCCTGAATAGGTGCAGTTTATCCTCAAAGTGTCTTGAAAAACACAATATAGGTAGATCATTGTTTTACCTTTTGTTAAAAAGAGAAACTATCTCCTCTACTAAAAATTCAGAATGAGTCAAAAAGAAAAGAACACAGTGGAAAAAAGTCATGAACTTGCTCAAAGATGTGTTTTTGCAACCAAAACTGCAGAAAAGGTTTGATTTTGTGTGTGGAGTCACACAAAAAATAGAGAAACAAAACTCTGGTTTGGACGATGATCTTTGGAAAACAGGCTGCTTCCACGCAACCAACCTGTTGCACGGAAAAGAAAAGTGCATACCTGGCCTCAGATAGTATAACTATGGGTCCTTTGAAAGTAATTCAAGATTATGAGAGTGTGTACTAAAGAACTCGTAAAGGTCAAGCAGAAATGAAAAAGTAAATAAGGTAAAATGTCGATATGAAAACAGATTTACTGACCATGTTGTGGAAAATAGTAAAGAACTTGCTCAAAGATGTGTTTTTGCAACCAAAACTGCAGAAAAGGCTTGATTTTGTGTGCAGCGTCACACAAAAAAAACAGGGGAACAAAACGCTGGTTTGGACGATACCTTTGGAAAACAGGTTGCTTCCGCGCAACTAAGGTGATGCACAGCAAAGAAAGGTGTCTATCTAGCCTTGAATAGTATAACTGTACGTTTTTTGAAAGTAATTCAAGATTATGAGAGTATGTTCTAAAAAATTCTTAAAGGTCAAGCTGGAATAAAAAAGTAAATAAGACAAAATGTCGATATGAAACTGGATCCACTGACCATGTTGTGGGTTATAAAAACATATTTATTTTGAGGAACGTAAACTTATCTATCTTCGCATTCAAACTGTCCACAAAGAAAAATGGTGTTCATTCTATCCATAGTTCTTCGTAGAGAACCCACTCAGATGTCTGTATCTTAATGATTATTCAGTTTAAATAAATACTATTTTAAATAAATTTTATTCATGATTTTTTCAATATCTCTTATTGCTACTACTACAGCTATAACATTTGAATTCAGAACTTGTCAGTATAGTTATAATAACACATAATTATATTGAACAATTACAAGCTATACCTAAAAAAATACTCTTATTTCTAGTCTTAAATAATATTTTTCCTTTTATAATTGAAACCTTTGCATAACAGTTTTATCAAACCAAAAAATTTTGTTTTTTTAAAATTTCTACGAGACGACGCGATAACTCTGACATTTTAATTTTTAAGAATAATGTTGAATAATCTTCAATTACCCTCTAAACCATCTCTAAGCTACTTTTCCGTCTTATGCCATATGGCCATATAATTTTGTTATATTAGAGTTGTTATCTAAGGAAAAAAATATGTAGTTGAGCTATTTAATGAATCAAATATCTAAAGAATGGCTAAAATTGATTTTCATTACCTTAACTAAAAAGAACAACAACAAATAACAGAAATGTGAAGATTACCATATGATTCGTTTAACTCCTCATATGCCTAAAATATTCCTAAAGATTATTCATGAAAGAATTTAGCAATAGCTTGAAACACGAATCGCTAATATCCAATTTGGATTTAGAATAAAATGAAGTTCTATCATTTTATTTCAACTTTTTTTACTTACATTTACATCATATAATTCCCTACTTGGCTAAATATTTAATAATATGGCAAGGTACTTTATCATTTATTTTTCAGTTTATGAAAATGATTATGCCTCAAACAATACTGCAAATAAATTAAATACAAACCATTATTATTGTAACATAGTTGATTTTCAATGCTGAGTTTAAACAAATATTTCCAGTTTGGCATAAATAAATCTATATACCTAATATTATTATTGCGAATTTCTATGTCCATTAAATTATGAAAAAATATTTTTGCTACAAAATAATTCAAATATCTAATTATTAATAAATGTATTATTGGAAATATATTTTTTGACGGTTCTTGTTCAATAAATACGTGAAGCAGAGCTGCTTTTTAGTGTTCTGTATGGAACATTTATAAGATCATTTCGGTGTCTGTCT
The DNA here is from genome assembly GCA_019049505.1 of Pachyrhynchus sulphureomaculatus. Classification (NCBI taxonomy): domain Eukaryota; kingdom Metazoa; phylum Arthropoda; class Insecta; order Coleoptera; family Curculionidae; genus Pachyrhynchus; species Pachyrhynchus sulphureomaculatus. The sequence goes on from CM032447.1 coordinate 125,515,078, forward strand.
GTCTGTCATATCCGATTTTCTCCGAAACTATTTGACATAGAAAGTCGAAAATTAATACTAATATAGAAATTGATGGATGAGCTCATCAGAGCCGTATAGTTTTGAAAGTTAAATTTTGATTTAAGAGGTTAGTGGGGGTGAAATCGAAAGTGAAAAAAAAAATTACCAGGTCATCGAGTGGGATGTCAAACGAAAGTTTGTAAAAACATAGTTCAAAAATATATATATACATATATATATATATATATATATATATATATATATATATATATATATATATATATATATATATATATATTTTACACGTGCTACAGGGAAGTCCCTAAAGCGCTACAGGAGCGACACGTCTGCGGAGAAGGCGATTCACGTTGTTCTTGAATCGCTGTAGATTGTACTCGGTGGGAAACACAGTCCTGGGCAAATTATTCCAAAGGGATGATGTTCTCCATATAAAAGACTGCTTGAAAAGTGTTATACGGGGAGTAACAAGCTGAACCTCATACGGATGTGAAGAATTAGCGCGACGTGTACTTCTAACATGCACTGCTCTGGGAGGAATTAAGCGGGCCACATCCTTCGAACACTTTCCATGAAAGTACTTGTAGAATAGGCTCAAGTCGCCAACCGTTCTTCGATGTTCCAGCGAATCAAGGCCGACGATCAGTTCCGAGTCTCCAATCAGACGAACAGCTCTTCTCTGAATAGAATCCAACAAATGCAGTGTATGTTTGGGAGCGGAGCTCCAAACATGGGAGCGGTATTCCATAGTTGGTCGAATTTGAGCTTTGTAAAGAATTAACAGTTGTTGTGGAGTGTAAAGCTTTCTGGTTCGAAATAATATTCCCAACTTTTGAGAAGCTCTCCTTGCTATGCCTGCAACATGTTCATGCCAGGACATATTTGCTCCCAAATTAACGCCCAACAAATTGAGTGACGATGTTAGAGGAATGGAGTGCCCCGACATAACTATGTCGGGTTCAGCAACGTTAACTTTTTTTTAGAAAAAACTGCCGCCTGGGTTTTTGTAGCGTTAAATTCCACTTGGTTACTGTCACCCCAAGATAGAATTTCTTCCGGGTCTTTGTTAAGTTGAACGACTTCCTGCTGTCTGCGGATATTCGTCTGAGTAGCCGATGTCCGAGCGTTCAAAGTGAATGAAGAGATAAGTGTACTGTCATCTGCAAAGCTGTAGATTGGATTCTCGGTCTTTTCCAGCAGATCGTTAATGTAAATGAGAAAAAGAGTAGGAGACAGTATGGAGTCTTGAGGTATACCGGCGTTGATAGTGAAGGTGTTAGAAAGAAATCCATCGACTGCCACTCGTAAAGAACGCTCTCTGAGGAAACATGAGAGCCATAAACAGAACTTTTCCGACATACCATAAGAACGTAGCTTAGTCAAAAGCCCATCGTGCCAAACACGGTCGAATGCCTTGGATATGTCCAGAGCAACCGCTCGAGATTCTCCAAAGTGTTCAATTGCATTGTTCCAAACATGTGTTACATAAGTCAGAAGATCTCCTGTTGATCTATTTTTACGAAAGCCATATTGGTGATCGCTAATAATGTTGAATCCTTCAAGATATTTTAGAAGATGCTGATTGATAGCCTTTTCCATGACTTTCGATATTATTGAAAGCAGTGCGATTGGTCGGTAGTTATTTGGCAAGGTCTTCTTGCCTTTTTTAGGTATCGGCTGAACTGTAGCGCATTTCCAGCAGGAAGGAAATATTCCCTTTCTGTAGGATAGGTTGAAAAGTCTACAGAAAACTGGTGTTAGTTCCCTCGCACAGATTTTAAGAACTATGGCAGGTATTCCGTCAGCGCCAGAAGCCTTTTGGGTGTCTAGCTTCATCAGAATACGCTTTATAATAGGCTGTCTGAAGACAACATCGGGCATCCTTGACTGTACTATGGGAATAGTAGGTGGTGTTTTTCCTTGGAAATCGACAGTAGAATGTGAAGCAAAGAGTTCAGCCAACAAGTTCGCTTTCTCAAGAGGTGTCGTTGCAATAGAATTATCTGGCCGTGTGAGTGGTGGTATGGTGGATTTGCTGAAATTTTGACTAACTGCCTTAGCGACTGTCCAAAAGGACCTGGAATTGTTGGGACAAGCGAGAAGTTTATTTCTAATTCGTTGATTGTGTGCCTCCTTGGTTTCGTCGATAATTCCTTTGCATCTGTAACGGGCACGAACAAAGGTGTTACGAGTGAGTTACTGCCTTAGCGACCGACCAAAAGGACCTTGAATAAAATATATATATATATATATATATATATATATATATATATATATATATATATATATATATATATATATATATATACAATGTAATACTTGCACACACTTTTTTTTTGAATTATTTTTAAAAAATCGCGAAAAATCTCTTTCTCCCTCTTATCTTATCAACAAATTTTGAAAAAATTCTAGAATATTGTGTGTTTTGTGAAGTCATTGATCATTTTATATCTCCGTAACAAAACTTTTTATTTTAAAAGCAATCAACGTACTGAACACTAAAAGTGCAAGTCCAGCTTGTACTTGTTATTTTGTGTTTTGTTTTGACCGGTTATTTTTTAAAGTTATAATTACGTCATAGCCATGATTTACTTTGATCTGAAGGAAATAGAAAATAATGAGGGTCTTGTTCTGCACTGCCTGGAGTTGGGCTCTCCTTATCTTGGAGAGCTGGCACCATGTGGGGCAGGCGTAAGTGAGGCCTTCCTTTATGACGGTGTTGTAAACCTGTAGCTTGGTTCTTGGTAGCAACTTACTGTAGCGATTTATAATAGGGTATAATTTGCCCAGCAGTTGCTTCGCTTTCCTGGTGATAGTGCAGACCTAGTCCTTCCAGACGAGTTGTTTATTATACTGGATGCCCAGGTACTTGATGGAGTTTGCTCATTGAATGCAGGAGCAGTATTCAAACATATTTTTTTAATTGAGTTTTCTATATCTAAATATATTTAAATACTTGTGTAGTATTTGATAAATAAAAATTTATTTATTTATACTAGTTTCCATTTTCACAATTATTTACTATGACCTAAACCAGGTTATGCATAACTTTCTTAATAACAATAATAAAGGATCGAAAATTATTTTCTTGTGTAAACTACAGTTGCAGAAATCGCTGTCGGGGAAAATTGAAATAAAAACAAACATGCAAAAAGTATTATAACCATAATGACATGATAACTCCTGGGCAAAACAGGGTAATAACGGAGTCGTAAAGTAGAACAATATTAATGAAAATTGAAAAGTAAAATTGACCATTGCTCACATAGGCGTAACACAAAATACAAAATTGGTTTTAATAATTTAAATTTATATTCTAACTTTCTTCTACTTTTACTAAAGTCACGGTAAAAACCGCATAACGCTAATCATCTAATATAAACTTTAGATATTAACTTTGTGTCTGTCTAGCTATATTTGAAGGTTGCACCATGCTTCATAATTTGTTTCCCTTGCTGTCAAAAGTTGCATCAGTCCTATGCTAGACCTAGATCTTAAGATATCCTTGTTGCAAGAGTTCCATGTTACTGTATCATCACCGCCGCATTATACTATTTTAACTATTAATAAACTCCAATAGAGTGAAAGCCGTCTAAATTACCACTTATGTAGAAATTACGTCTTGGAAAATGTTATTGTTTTGACGTCCTCGTAATTTTAAGGTAGTACAAAGGATTAGTTCCGAAATCGGCAACTAAACTAAAGGATTTTTGCTCGCAGGTAAAGTTTATTATTGTGATCTACCTTGCTGACCTGGTGTGAAATATACAAAGATCATAAAAAAAATTCAAAGATACTTATGTCTGCTCTTTGCTTTCTTACTACGTACCGCAGCTTTACGTTTCGTTTGTCATTACCTGAGAGACTTTTATTAGATTTTCGCCTTCATGCCAACAAAATCTTAAAAGCTGCATAACGAGCACTACTCGATAAAACAGTCTCACCACGTTAAAAAAAAAACAAAACACGTTATATTCAGGATATTATTGGTGTTCGTACTAATTGCTGTTGTTGTTTTGGGGAAATTAAAAAATGATTCACTGAAAAGCTTGTAACTCACAAATAGATTTGGTTGTTGGTTACTAACTCAGTGGATGTGAAGAATTACCATCGTTAAATTTACCATACAGAACAGCGATCTGCGTAAAAACTGCAGGATGGTTATTTCGGATATTTTTGCTTTTCTTGCTACAGGAAAGTATTGCATTTTTGGAAAAATCACATTTCGAGACTTTTGCTTTTCTTCACGTTTTAGGGTTCCTAGAACACGAAAAACATAATTACTCATTTCTGTCGGTCTATTGGTACAATAACTCTCGAAGGAAATAAGATATAAGAAAATATCTTAATTATAACTAATGAATGAATGAAGCCTGTAGTTTTTAAGCCATGTCTCTCGTAACTCACTCGTAACACCTTTGTTCGTGCCCGGAACAGATGCAAAGGAATTATCGACGAAACCAAGGAGGCACACAATCAACGAATTAGAGATAAACTTCTCGCCTGTCCCAACAATTCCAGGTCCTTTTGGACAGTTGCTAAGGCAGTTAGTCAAAATTTCACCAAATCCACCATACCACCACTCACACGGCCAGATAATTCTATTGCAACGACCCCTGTTGAGAAAGCGAACTTGTTGGCTGAACTCCTTGCTTCACATTCTACTGTCGATTTCCAAGGAAAAACACCATCTACTATTCCCATATTGCTGTCAAGGATGCCCGATGTTGTCTTCAGACAGCGTATCATAAAGCGTATTTTAATGAAGTTAAACACAAAAAGGCTTCTGGCGCTGACGGAATACCTGGCATAGTTCTCAAAAACTGTGCGAGGGAACTAACACCAGTTTTCTGTAGACTTTTCAACCTATCCTATAGAAGGGAATAATTCCTTCCTGCTGGAAATGTGCCACAAGTTCAACCGATACCTAAAAAAGGCAAGAAGACCTTGCCAAATAACTACCGACCAGTCGCACTGCTTTGTAAGTAACTAAGTGCCCCGTCATGTCGGAACACTCCATTCCCCTAGCATCGTCACTCAATTTGTTGGGCGTTAATTTTGGAGCAAATATGTCCTGGCATGAACATGTTGCAGGCATAGCAAGAAGAGCTTCTCAATAGTTGGGAATATTATTTCGAACCAGAAAGTTTTACGCTCCACAACAACCGTTAATTCTTTACAAAGCTCAAATTCGACCAACTATGGGATACTGCTTCCATGTTTGGGTTCGAGGGATGTAGCCCGCTTAATTCCCCCAGAGCGGTGCAAGTTAGAAATACACGTCGCGCTAATACTTCACATCCATATGAGGTTCAGCTTGTTACTCCACGTACAACGCTTTTCAAGCAGTCTTTTGTATGGAGAACATCATCCCTTTGGAATGATATGCCCAGCGCTGTATTTTTCCGCACACATGCCGCTCCTGGAGCGCTTTAGGGACTTCCCTGTAGCACGTGTGCTAGTCCCATAAAAAAAAGAAATGTCGCTTAAGGGCTTGGGGTGAAAGATGTAGGAGTTGATAAATTTTGTGTGGGTTTTAATAGTATATATATATATATATATATATATATATATATATATATATATATATATATATATATATATATGTATATATATATATATATATATATATATATATATATACATATATATATATATATATATATATATATATATATATATATATACATATATATATGTATTGGCTAATTTTAAGCTTATTTTGTATAGTAAAATATACATTAGATCGGGTACGGGTCAGAGGAGTTGCTTCATATATATATATATATATATATATATATATATATATATATATATATATATATAAATATATATATATATCGTGTTATATATGAGGGAATCTTGCATAGCTTCAATAGTATTATGAGAAATTTTCCAGGATTTTTCGATCCATTTTTTAACCATAATTATATAAGATGCCAAAAAGGTGAAAAAGAGATAGAAGAAGGACTTCGTATTTGTCTCGTTATAAATCTTTTGTGGAGTTCTTTTAGTCAAGGAATTGAAACATTACATTTTTTTCCATTGTTTACGTGGGCGGAAATTTAAAGAGAGATTTAAAGAGGGTCATTCCATCTTTTCAACAATAAGACGTAGGCTGAAACGTTTTTGGTCTGAAACATAGATGTTACCCTTTTCAGAAAATTCATATGATTTTTAGAAGGTACCAACCTTCAAATATTACGTGTCAAAATTTCATGACATTTCAACGATTAGTTACAGTGGTTTTAGTGACGCTAAATTTGATATTTTAAAAACAATGGAAAAAAATCGAATTTCGTTTGTTGATATTTAAGCACAATAAGAAGGATTTTTTCATGCGATATGTGACAGTGGATGAAACATGGATCCACCACTACACACCGAAATCAAATCGCTGGTCAGGTGAGTGGACAGCAGCCGATGAAAGCCGCCCGAAGCGACCAGACACAACAGTCGGCTGGGAAGGTTTTGGCCTCTGTATTTTGAGATGCGAATGGAATAATTTTCATCGACTATACTGAGAAGGGAAAAACTGTCAATAATGAATATTATATAAAGTTATTGATGCGTTAGAAGGCAGAAATCGCAAAGAGACGTCCCCAAATGAACAAGAAAAAGTGCTCTTTCGTCAATACAATGCACCGTGTCACAAGTCAATGGTAACGAGGGCAAAATTGCATGAATTCAAGTTCCAATTGCTTCCTCATCCACCGTATTCTCCAGATTTGGTTTCCAGCGACTATTATCTATTTGCAGTACTCAAAAAATGCTTACGGGAAAGAGATTTGGCTCCAATGAAGAAGTTTGCCGAAACTGAGGCCTATTTTGAAGGGAAAGACAAATCCTTCTAACTTTTCAGTCTACGTGTTATTATGCGATTTTTTCCTGGTTTCTGATTGGGATATTATATATTTAACTAGCTGAGCCCGCGGCTCCGCTCGCGTGGACTTGATTCACTATCATCACCTCATTCCTTATATTACCTAACGTAATAAAATATATCCTGAATTTAAAAAAAACATATAAATCGGATAAGTGGTTCTCGAGTCATAAGCGTACTAACAGACAGGTAGACAGACAGACAGACAGACAGACAGATTAGACAGATAGACTGGGAGACGTTGCAACTCTAATATGTATAAAATGAAACGTCTCTATGTCTGTCTGTCTGTCCGTTAGTGCGCTTATCACTGGAGAACCACTTATCCGATTTACGTGTTTTTTTTTTAAACATACATATGTTCTCTGGCCTGTTATAGGCTATATTTTATTATTTTAGGTAGCATAAGGAATAAGCAGTGACGATAATAGTGAATCAGGTCGAAAAATGTTTGCCGCTGCGCGTTCTCTTGTAATACACTGCCTAACCCATTAAATATGGAAAAATATCAAGTAGCAAAAAATATCTATAATATATATAAAATGCAACGTCTCTCTATCTGTCTGTCTATCCATTAGTGCGCTTATCACTCGAGAACCACTTATTCGATTTAGGTGTTTTTTTTTTTAATTCATACATTTTTTTTCTGGTCAGGTTATCTATAATCTTCTATAATATATATAAAATGCAACGTCGCACTGTCTGTCTATCCGTTAGTGCGCTTATCACTGGAGAACCACTTATCCGATTTATATTTTTTCTGCAGTAAAACATATACGGGTTAAAGGATTGAGGTAGGGGCGAAAATGGTAATTGACTGTATATCGTGATTTCAATGATCTTGTTTTTCATTATTTCAAGTTTTTAACATAAACACTGTATAGAAGGAACTGACATCTGATTACACCGTAACCTAAAAAAATGTTGAGTGGAATATAGGACAAGTTTTAAAAAGGCAAACGGTTAAATTGGCGGAAATGTATTTATGGAATAGCAGGTAAATTATTGTATTTACTTTCCATGCTAACAGGAAGTATTTTATTCGGGAAAAAATATCTCCCCGAAATTTTTCTTTTTTCAGAACTTTTTTTGAGAAAATCTTATTTTTTTAACCAATTTCATAGTAAATAATAATCTAGCCATACATCGTAAAAAGGATTCATAGCACGGGTTTTTTTTGATATACCTGACAATTTTATTCTTCAATCTACGTTGGCCGAGAGCGCGTAGTTGGTTTGATGTGATTTTAAAAGAGGGTCACGTTAAATTTCTAATTGGTTTTATTAATATTTCACTGTATTCTTTAGTGTGAGCTAGTCAAATTTAGTGTTTATTTTCGAACTGCATGTTTGCAAGGGAAGAACTGGGTAAATCATTTTGTCAATTTTTTATGATATTAATAATAGAGCTATGCTATATCAGAGGTGCCACTGTTTTTAAGCCAAACACGCCGAATCTAGATAAGGTAGCAAAACTATCATTTGGTAATACGTTTTAAATACACACCCACTAAGGATCGGCACGGCATATTTGGAAGAGGCGATGAACATCAGTGGAAAGTTGTTGAGGAGTCGGTCATTTATTACAAAATCGCTCTTCAGCCAACCCTTGATAATAACAACTATAAATTCCAATAGAATTGAATTGTGTTGATGCTTGCACTAGACCATTGTATTAGTGGATAAAACATTCAACGTTGATTGATATTTTGATTCCAAATAACAACAATCTACGTGGAAAATACAACAAAAAGATTGCCAAATATAGAAATACGGAAACAAATAAGAGGAGAATTGAAAACGAACAAATGATTTCTATAATCCTGTCAACAACGAGTATCGGTTCAATCATAAATGCAGAATTTGGTGATCATGCACTAAACATTATCATAACTTTAGTTGACTTACTAGTGCTTTTGTCAATTTGAACCTCTACTTGATAAATTAGACTAGCTTTAAAAACCTTTTTAGTGAATCAAGTAGTAAAACTCTAATTCACTTACAAGATTTAAAATGGTCTAATTTAGCAAAAAGAGATATGTATTTACAAAAGCGCCAGTATGGGCAATATAGTTCTCGTGTCGTACAGTAAACTTGTGTCATTTATAATTAAACAGATAAGAATTAAGCTACTCAGTATATATCACCACTACACCAAACACTTTATTTTTGCACTCGACGCGCATTTTGCTAACCATGTTAGCTTCATCAAGAGCGATGATTGATTGAGAAGAATTAAGTATTGTGTTAAAATTCCTTACCGTTCTTACATCTTCCAAGACTTTTAGTATGGATTTTTAGGTTAAATTGTCTTATGAAAAAAATTATTTGGTGGCATTTGCAATACAAAACTAAAAGGTTTTAGATCTCATGGCAACTAGACCGCGACAAAGTTGTAGACTTTTTTAGTAAATCCTTCTGTTATAATTTTACTTTAGGAATACCTATTGTTAAATAATTTTTGATATAGGACTGTTTAAATTTGTAGTCATCTTGTGATCTTTCCTTTTGAGTTCCTTACGCTTCAAAATTAGAACAGTAAATAGGCCTAAGAATTTTTTTTTTAAGTAGTTTGCCATTTCTTGGTTGGTGTTGGTTCCTTGGCCTTTGGTTTTGCTAATTGTCAAGTTTTGCCTCAGTTCCGGCTTTGCACTTGGGCTTTGTAAAACTTTTGTCCTTCGTTGGAGTGGTAAAGATTTTTGCTTCTTTTCATGTATCTGTTGTGGGCCCCATTTTTTCGGCTGCTGGGGCCCTGTTCTTATTGTTGGTTGTTTCGGGTGTTCCTCGGGTGGGAGGGGTGTTGTTTTCCTGTTTGTTTTCCTTTTTTAATCGTCCATTATGTCCTGGTGGATTAAAGGATGTCTTAGCCTGAATGGTACGTTTTCTCTGTTCAGAGTTCCAATTTCCTCGATTATTCTTAGTTTCCTAGTCGTAGCGTTGAAAAATTTCCTCGCCATTTGCTTGTGGATTTCTTGTAGTGGTTTGATTTTTAGTTTTCTGTATATGGTTTCGTTTGTTGTCCTGGTGTTGAGTGGAGTGTTTGTGATTTTTCTTAGTAATTTACTTTCTAGTCCGTAGAGTTTTCTTCTGATATAGTGTTTCGTTGAGCTCCAAATTGGGTATCCGTATTTCATTATGGAAGCTACGTAAGTGTTGTATATTTGTAACTTAGTCTTGTCTTTGAGGCTGCATTTTACGCCGATGTAAGAGTAAATTATAGCTGCCGCCGCTCCAGCGAATAGCGCTACTTCTATGTCATTGTCTTTTGGGTAGTCGTTTATAAAGATGTTGAATAGTTTTTGTTCCTTCCAGTATGACGTTGTTATGTTTCCTATTCTGACGGCTATTATTCTGTTTTTTAGGAAGCTTTTTACGATGCTCGTGATGTAACCTGGGATTTGGAGGTTTGTCTTCATTTTGTATATTAAGGTTTTTCTCCAGACGGTGTCGTAAGCTTTTTTCAGATCCAGGGTGGCCAGTATCGTTGAGTTTTTTATGTTGTTGTATATCATGGCGTAGTTGACCACCCTCGCTAGCTCTTGTGTTGTGTCTGAAGCCGAATTGTTCTTCCATGTATTTTTCATTTTCCTCCATATCTTTGTTTATCCTTTTTGCTATGATTTTTTCCAATATTTTTCCCAGGTTACTTATCAGGGCTATCGGCCTGACGTTTTCTACCGTTATCGCCGGTTTGTTGGGTTTCGGTATGGTGATGATTATAGCTTTTTTCCAAAGGGCTGGGAAGTAGTTGTTTTTTAGGCAGACTCTGATTATATAGTGCAGTTGCACCATGGCTTTTTTGGGCAGGTTTTTTAGATCCTTAGGTATTAGTCCATCTAGTCCAGCAGCTTTAAACGGTCTCATTTTTTATATTATTCTTCTGATTTCGTGGATATTGGACAATTTGTCGTCGGGGATGGTGTCGGCGTCAGCGTCGGCGTCGTCGTCGTCGTAGGTATTTTCTACCATTTGGATTGTTTCTACGTCTGACAGGTGTTGGTTTTGTTGATTGATTTCCAGAAGTTTTCCCAAGATGAAATCTGCTTTTTCCTTTTTCCCAGTGACGAAAGTGTTGTTGCCTGTTTTTAATGGAGGAATTTCTTTTGTTATGCAGGATCTATATTGTTTCAGGCCTTTTATGCTTTTAAATATTGATGTTTTGTTTTTTTCGTCACTGGTCATTTTTCTCTGCCATTTTTCTTCTTCTGCTGAATTTATCATCGCCTTGACTGTTTGATTTAGTTCTATCAAGTGGTCTCTGTCTTCGGCCCTTCTTGTACGTTCGTAGGTTTTTCTAGCTTTGTTTCTGTTTTTTATTGTGTTGTCGATGTCGGTGGTGGTGGTTGTGTTTATTCTTTTGTTATATTTAGGAACGTTTTCTTCTTTGCTCGTTTTTATTGTTTCTGTTAATTTTTGAATTTCTTTTTCTATATCTTCATTGCTGACGATGTTTCTGTTGATTGTAGTTAGTCTATTTATGGTTTTTCTGTAGTTTGTCCAGTTGACGTCCCTGTTTTTTCTGAGTTTTGGATTTTCTGCTAGTCTGATTCCCTGTTTAATGGTGAATTCGACGGGAAGGTGATCCGAAGACAGGTCGTTTAGTGTTTTTGCCGTGGCGATGATGTTTTTTGTTATGGCGATGTCTAGGATTGCATCTTAGTGTCGGTTTCTGTAGTCAATCCTTGTGTTTTCCCTGGGGGCGACGACGTGAAGGTCCGTATTTTCTAAAGTATTGGCCAGTGCGACTCTTACTGGATTTGAATTTGTGTTATGCCATGTTTGATGTTTGGCGTTAAAGTCCCCGACGATAATTGCTTTGTTAGTGTCTCTCGTTAGATTGTCCAGGTCGTTTCTATGTATAAGGCTGCTCGGTCGGTTATATACTGCTGATATTCTTAGGTTTTCTGCTGCCATTTGGATGGTTCCGTTTTCGAAGTTGGTTTCTTGGATTCTGACTTTGTCTGCGTCGATGTTCTCCTTGTAATATATGGCCACTCCTCCTCCTGGGTGTAGGGCTTCTCTGTTTTTAAATGCATGAAATTTCTGAGCTAATGCAAATGTCCAAAGATGAGTTCCGAAAAAAAAAAAATTAAAAGCCTCAAGGGTTCATACCGGAGGGAAAAGGCAAGGGTAAAAAAAAATAACACCACTGGAAAGGGTGTTATTTTTTGTACTTATTTGTATTTATTGATAACAAAACTAGTAATGAGAAAAATACAATATTTGTTTTATGGTATCGATATTTCTTTTAAGAAACCGAAGAAGAGTACAAATCTAAATGGTTTGCGTTTAATGCGATGGCTTTTCTAGAGGAAAAAACTGAACCTCGTGCAAGAATCAGTGTGAGTTTTAAATTCATTATAAATATTCTTTATTGTATATATATATATATATATATATATATATATATATATATATATATATATATATATATATATATATATATTTACAATTGATATCTTAACTATTTACAGAATCTAGTAAGATACAATCCCTCAAAAGCGGGGCTTGAGTGTAGGGGAGCACTAGGATACTCAGAACTATTTGCTATATCTGCACGTGTTTAAAAGTGTTATTTTCTAATTTTTTTTTTTTTTTTTTAAAATTTATCATACCATTGAATATATCTTTACACCTACCTACCTAAGAAGTTGTTCGGATAATTAATATAAAATCAAGCATATGAAACTTGCCAGCTTACACATCGAGTCGATGTACAAAAATATTCTGCCAAATGGTCTCTAATTTTTTCTACGCTCGCTTTACTTTTGCGTGGAACAGTTTTAATGGGTAGAAGTGAAAGATGATTATGTGTATTATCATTTTCCAATCTCCAGGCTGAATTGTATGTATTGTAATTGTAATATGTATTGTCATATCTCCAATATCCAGGCTGAATTTCCTCTTCTATTTTTCTATCGAAAGTTGTAGAGGGCGTATAATAATTTCGTGAAGTTCTACTTTTTCTCAAAAAATTATGTAGACAGACTGTCGCTAGTACAATGAACTGAGCTTTCTGAGGTTCCAGAAGCAAAAGTTTTCGTAAAACGCGACACACACTTGATAATATCCCAAAAGCATTTTCCACTACTCTACGGACGCTACTTAACCTATAGTTCAAAATTCTCTTTAATAATTCCTTTGGATGAGGCCCCTAATATGGACTGAATAAATTTTCATTTAAAGAGGAGGCCGAGTCTCTCAAGAAAAAGTAGAGGACTATTATGGTTAAATCTTCAAATGTAGATGGCTCTAGAAGATTCAGGTCATCATTTTTCATTTTTTTATAAAAGTCAAAATTTTTTAAAATACCACGTCTGAAATTCTACCTTGACAACCAACGTTGACATACAGAAAATTGTAGTCAGCATCTGCAAGCAACACGATGCTGAATTGAGATTGGTAGTTGTAAAAGTCACTTCCACTTTTAATTGGCGCTTGTATGGTAACATGTTTTCCATCCAGCGCTCCTAGGCAGTGAGAGAAGTTCCAAACTTGGTTGAATCCATGAAAAACTTTTAACCATTCTTCAGTAGTAGACGGCAGCTAAACAAAGTGTAATATGATGTTACTTATACTTATAACCTATATATTTATATCATAAACCGAAAAAATCGATGAGGCGTGAGAAAGTTCAGCGAGCCCATTCACGGAAGCTTTCAAGGTTCCAAAACAACGCCCAATTAACAAAAGGAGAAAAGAAGACAGAACAGATGACGGTATATGAGAAAATCAGCGGAACCAGACACCCCACAACACAAATGCATATCCCTCGGAACATTTGTTGTCCATAAACTAAAAAAATACAGTGACCATGAACGTGCTCTTGCACTACACGGTATATCAAATTTTTTTTTTGTCATTGATATGGTAAGATAACAACATTATCAAACTCCCTTAAACCTAAACCTACAATCCCAACAAACTCCCACGAACCAAAACCTACAATCTCAACATTTTTCCACAATTCTGCAACAATCAAGAGCATAGGAATATTCATTTCCAATAATCTGCAACAACCCCATCACCCAATTTTCACATGACAGTTATAACAAATGTACAAAAGCCATCTCCCGCTTCACACAGTTCTGATTCAGCGCTATCATATTTCCAAAATTTTTCAGACAACGATAATTAATATGTAATATAATTATTATTATATTCAAGTTTATTAATGTTGGTTGTTCCTTTTTTTTATTTGATAAAATAAAATTCTTGTTTATAAAATAAGTATACATTTATTTAATCATTTTTCCTTACCTTTACATAATCCTTTAAGCAGTCTACAATGGCTTGGCACACTTCAAGTATGGTATTGTAAGCTTGAGTACGAGTCTTCAATAGCCAGAAATTGGAGTGTCACAGCTAGGCGTTCTTCGGCAGATATGGCTTTTCTAAATGTCTCACTATTCAATATAAATGGATAATTCTCAGGTGACATTCTCGTAATATTTTTAAAATGATCATCAATTTCATGTCCAATGTTTTTTAACAAATGAGCCTTACACCTCTCATTGTAGAATTTTCTTTGCCACCACCGCTTTTTGCTTTTGTTTTTCAAGGAGTGCAATAATTATGTTACAAAAATTGGCGATGCTTAATTTTCAGTTCACCATTGTAGCCTCAGTCACAACGAGGAATTGAAATGAATTCCATGTGCGGTGCTCGGGCCGCACGGTGGTGGCTCAGTGCTCAAGCGGGCGATGAGCGTGCGCCCCCTCTATCGCCCCGCATGCTCATGCAGGGCGAATGCTCAAGTGAATACTCGGCTTAAGGGGTACAAAGAATTTAAGTAGCATAAAAAATAATTACGTCATAGGACGCAAAAAACGAACTATATAAAAATA
>CM032447.1:125534824-125747324 GCA_019049505.1 Pachyrhynchus sulphureomaculatus
CGGCTAGAAGCAGTAATAAGGGCTAGAGGGGGTAATACAAAATATTGATTTTGGCTTTTATCAATAGATTTCATTGTTAAACTTAAAATTTGTTTCATTTTTCTTCTCTCTTACCCCTATTTACAATCCTTGTTCTCCTTGTTTCCCTTTTCAATCATTTTAATCAGTAAAAAGCTTGAGGTATGTTATGGAATCTGGTTTCATTAGAAGGATAATAGAATGTGCTTTCAAATGATACTAAAATCCGTAAAAACATATGAACACTAAATTCTAGGATCCGTGTTAAATGAAGCCAAGTAGTTTAAGTCGATTTTTTTGTTCACCAATGTATATGTATATATAGGGATTAATTGGATGGAATTTTTTGATGAGAGAATGGTCAAATCTTAGCAATAATCATTTGTAATAAAACATATAAGGGGCCAAAGGAATGGAAGAAAATATAGAGGACAGACTTCGTATTTATCTTATTATAGATCTGTTTCGGAGTTCTTTGAGTAAAGGAGTTGAAACCATTTTCGTTGTTAACGTGGGAAGAAATTGAAAGGAGTTGGAGGTCACTGCATCTTTTCAATAGTACTACGCAAATTTTTTCTGGATATTAAATATTTAACATAAAATAATTTTTCCGTAATATAATATATACCGGCAAAGGGATGAAGTAGGGGGCTAAAATGGTGATTGCGTATAGGTCGTAATTTCAGTGTTCTTGTTTTTTCATTATTTCCAGTTTTAACTGAAATACTGTATGGAGAGACCTGATTACAGAATAACCTAAAAAAAAAGTTGAGTTAAATATGGGGCAAGTTTTAAAAATACAAACGGTTAAGTTGGCGGAAATGTACTTACGGAATAGCAGGTAAATTATTGAATTTACTTTTCATGTTAACAGGAAGTATTGTGTTCATGAAAAATAACTCTCCGAAATTCGTCTCTTTTTCAGGTCTCAAGGTGTTTGGATGACGAAAAAATATTTTTTAACTTCCAGTTTCATAATAACAATCTAGCTACATATAAAAAAAGATTCATTTTTATTTACAGGGCAAGAGGTTTCTTTTTGGAAAACCTGACTTTTTTTATCTGTATAATCTTACATTTGAATTTTGTTCTTTAATCTACATTAGGAGAGAGCATCCAGTTTGTTTGATGTGATTTGAAAAGAGAAGATTGTTTTTTAGTCACTAAATACCTTTTTTGATTATATAATCAGCGTAAATTTCTGATTTGTTCTATTGATATTTCATTATAATGGGATACTGTATTCTTTAGTGTGAGATAGTTAGATTTAGTGTTTATTTTAGAACTGCGTGTTTGCAAGGGAATTACTGAGTAAATCGACGGATTTCGTTCTAATATCTTCACTATCAACGCCGGTGTGCCCCAAGGCTCCATTTCTCATTTGCATTAACGACCTGCTGGAAAAGACCGGGAATCCAATCTATCGCTTTGCAGATGACAGTATGCGTATCTCTTCATTCAATTTGAACGCTCGGACATCGGCTACTCAGGCGAATATTCGCAGACAGCAGGAGGTCGTTCAACTTAACAAAGACCTGGAAGAAATTCTATCTTGACAGTGACAGTAACCAAGTGGAATTTAACGCTACGAAAACCCAGGAGGCAGATTTTTCTAAAAAAGTTAACGTTGCTGAACTCGACATAGTCATGTCGGGGCACTCCATTCGCCTAGCATCGTCACTCAATTTGTTTGGCGTTAATTTGGGAGCAAATAGGTCCTGGCATGAACATGTTGCAAGCATAGCAAGGAGAGCTTCTCAAAAGTTGGGAACATTAGTTCGAACCAGAAAGCTTTACACTCCACAACAAATGTTAATTCTTTACAAAGCTCAAATTCGACCAACTATGGAATACTGCTCCCATGTTTGGGGCTCCGCTCCCAAACACACACTGTATTTGTTGGATTCTGTTCAGAGAAGGGCTACTTGTCTGATTGGAACTAACCGACGGCCTTGATCTGCTGGAACATCGAACTTGAGTCTGTTCTACAAATATTTTCATGGAAAGTGTTCGAAGGAATAGAAAGATATAGAAATACAGGTCGCGCTAATACTTCACATCCGTACAAGGTTCAGCTTGTTACTCCACGTACAACGCTTTTCAAGCAGTCTTTTATATGGAGAACATCAACCCTTTGGAATAATTTGCCCAGGGCCACCGAGTACAATTTACAGCGATTTAAGAACAATGTGAATCGCTTTTTCCACACACATGCCGCTCCTGGAGCGCTTTAGGGACTTCCCTGTAGCACCTATGCTAGATCCATAAAAAAAATCTGTATATATATATATACATATATATATATATATATATATATATATATATATATATATATATATATATATATATATATATATATATATATACATATATATATATATATATATATATATATATATATATATATATATATATATATATATATATGTATATATGCTTATGTTTGTGAATAATAGTTAAAGTAGATGTTTATTTAAGACTTATATAACTCTCTATGTTAATGGTTTTCGAAATAATGGTATCTGCAAATGAGACCATTAGTTTCTTACGTTTTACTATAGCCATAAAATACCGTTTTTCATATGCTTGCAATATGCTATTGAAATAGTCAATATAATACAGCTAATTTTTAAATTTAAAAAGTTTTCAGTGTTCTAATTTCAAATAGTCAATAACTGTCTCATTAAAACAGCATATTTAGAAAAAATGGACAGTGATATTATGCATAAGCAGTTTTTCGTATCACCTAACTGATTTTGAAGCTGCCAACGATATCGTAAAAAGCTTTTTTTAATTTTAATGTTTTCTGTAAATTTATAGGTTTAAAAAAAACCTGAGAAATTATCTTTTCTCCAAACAATCGTTCCTTAATTTAATTTGTTTTCTTCATGGAACCGTAGCTTATATAACTGTTGATTTCCTATATATATATATATATATATATATATATATATATATATATATATATATATATATATATATATATATATATATATATATATATATATATATATATATATATATATATATATATATATATATATATCCTTCCTAGAAAAACAAAATATTTTCATTAAAGAATTTAAAGAAGTTAGTTAATGTTTAAAATCGAAACTTAAAACTAAAACTTAGTACTGAAATTTTCTTACTAAATACCATTTAAAAATATAAGGGAACTAGAAAACCATATGTAAAAATACTTTTATTCTTCATTCGAGAAGGAGGGAATTGCGAGTGTTTACCAAACCATCAACATTTTTATCTTAATGATTCCTCATATCAAATTGTTTTTTCAATTTCTAATGTTGAAATTAAACATGGATCGTAAGGCTTTAATTTCGGTAGCGGTTCACTGTTTGTGCTTGCTGGTGTGTATTAAGTCAGGTATGTTGCTAGATAAATCAATTAGGTTTCCTTTGAGATACATTTGGTTAAAGCCTAAATTTCGGTTAAATCGACGACCATGTACAAAATCAGGTGTAGCAAGTTGTCGATATACTCGATTTCTATAATATTACTAAACTACAATTGTATAAGGTAGGCTTTAATTCTATCAGTCGCTCCATTACTGGCTGCTTGGGCATTTTTAATGCCCGATCGGACCCTTTTTCCGATTTTGCCTGTTTGTGAACTGCAGCCTTTTTGTTTATTATAGTCCCCACTCTTAGTTACATGAGCGTCGTCTCTTTAAGAAGCTCTATTAACTTCTTTCCAAGCCCTTCATGCGGTAATTTATAGCCAGATGTAGATTTTTGAACAGTTTATAGAATGTACATAGAGGTTTCTTCCTCTTCACCACCTAGTTTGCATGTAGATGTTTCCTCAGGTATCGATGGGCGATAATCAGTCCCACCATTATTGTGGTCTAGGCCTTTGTTAAGCAAACAACCTCAGTTGCAAGTTTCTTCAAGGAGCCGCTAATTACGTCCCTCGCATGTCTTGGTCAGATGTTTTGAGCCAACGATTTAGATGTTGCTGATATGACTAGCTGTTGATTGTTATTTTTACCACCTGTTTATCAAAAACTGGTTCTGAAAACTTATAAGGTTTTGTAGCTATATGTCTTGCTAATTTGTCCGCTTTCTCTTTACCTTTTCTCCCCGAATGTCTTAGAAACTACAGTAGTTCAACACTGTTGTTCTTTGAGGACAGTTTTAATAGAACACATTTATACTTGGCTTGATAAGCATCTAAATCTATTAGAGATGCTTGACCGTCTAAGAGAATATATATTTCTTGGTTGCGGTAGTCCTGTCTAATATTCCCGTAAACACATGCTTGTATTCCGAGAATTTCTGCCTGCAATAGTATTGCAGTTGTCCCTAGTGGAATGCTGAAACTTCACTGGCCATTTTCTGCATATATTGCAGCGCCTATTCCGGTCCAAGTTTTTGATCCATCTGCGTAATAGACCACAGCCGTTTTCAATACAATTAGATTTTTTGCTCATAAGTTTGTAGCATCGATATCAATAACAGCTATAAATGGTAGCTGACAAGACAGCTATAAGGACGTTTATCCGGCCAGGTAGCGCTTGAAAATTTTGTGATATACCCTACTATAGACTGTATTGGAAATTTTGGCTGAATTGGAAATCATATGGTTTAAAGATCGTATTTTAAAAGAATTTAAATCAAAAAGAAAATTTTGATAAAATGGCGACAGTAAGTATTGAAAAATAAAATATAGATTGCTTGTTTAGTTTTAAAAAAAAAGGAGCATTTTACTTTTTACATTACTTCCACAGAAAATTACTTAAAATTCTCTCTTGTAGCTGTGGATTAGTAGGCGGATAATTAATTATATATTAGTTCAATTATTAATAATTCAATAATATGTATAATAATTAGTTAATAAATTAATTATTAACTCCTAATCGGCTTCAATTCGTAAAGGATTTGTCAGGTCCGTTTTAACGGACGGTGCTATCAAGTGATGTATCGCGGTTAAAACGAACCTGATGAAGGTACAAAGAACACAGAACAAAGTTCTTAGTACTGATTTTCTTGATCAAATAATTATTTGATTTTCTAATTATGATTAGAAAGTATCACAAAACCAGTTGATTTATCGAATAATTCACTTTTCAGACAATTGATTATTTTCGAGAACAGTAACAACCGCTACAAGCTTCCAACAGACTAGCTTATATAATAACACGGGACATAGTGTCAGCGTAAACCACCACAAAGTAACTAATTAACACCTCGAACTAAAGCTCATCCAAGTTCTCCCCACAAGGCGTACGGAAAGCGAAAACAATTCGCCAGCTAACTTAAAAATAAAATAATAGAAAAGAGTACGAAATAATATTTTTAGCATCTGAGAAGATTTTCTGGCTATGCTTGCAATATGAGCACGCTAAGATGTAATTACTGTTTATTTAATGCCTAGAAAGTTTTTATATTTAAATGTTGCTTGTAGAATATTCTGTCCCAATATAACTATGTTAGGTTCTGGTGCGTTAACTGTTAAAAAAATTTGCATCGGCAGTTGGTGTTCTAGAGTCCAAGGTAAAAATATTAACTGCATATTTTATCTCTTTTAGCAAATCGGTAATGTAAAGAACAAAGAATGTATGAAACAGTATGGAGCCCTGGAGTACATTAACATTGAAAGTATAGTTGAGAAATTCATTACACATGACTTCTAAAGAATGATTTCTGAGAGAACTCGAGGGTCATGGACAGAGTCTTACAAAACATATTATAACAGCGAAGCGTAGCCAAAAGTCCATCATAATATTCAATTTTGTTACGATGGTCTACTACAAAGATTATTGTATTATATGAAAATGAAATTAACACTACTACATAAATATCCAAATTTCCTTAATATTTAATAAATATTTCGCTTACTTTGGACATGAGATTATACTTTCAGAATTTAAGTTGCACGGAACAACTTCAAAAAATTAGATTTTTTTTAAATATCCAAATAATAATCAGGTAATATTACATCAGTTGGAATAGCTAAACACTGACACTGCTGCTAAATAAAATACTGAACCATTTTCTGGTCAAAAGTCTCAACCATACCTGAACAAGACCATACTTAATTGACCGTTTTGTGAATTTATTATCAGTATTAGTACAATGTATAAAACGAAAACAATGCTAGTAAATATAAGAGCGGAAAAGGGTTTTCAATTCATTTAGCTATTATTATTTGATATTAAATTGTTAAATTTATAAAAACTCCTTCATCAACTAACCCATTAGTATGCATATGTGGATATAGCGTGCTAATAGACTATTTACCCTTGGGTATCATTTATGTTACATTAGAGTTTTAACTAGCATAATTTGGAGCCTAAACTATAAGGTAATAGAACAACGACCCATAAGGTAATAGACCGACTCATAAAGTTTCTGTAATCATATAGAAACCCAATCTATAATTGTATATTGCGGTTCGTATACAGAAGCCAGTAATTGTACTATGCAGTGCTGACGTATTTCTGTACAAAATGAGAGGCTTAAGCTTCAATTTACTTCATTTTTAAGCTTTATTTTAAGCAAATTATTAATGGGCTTTGTATAGTTTAAAATCCATGATGCTTTTAAGTAAATTTTACATATAAAATTATTATATATAATCAATCCTAATATATCGTTATTTTAGTTTATAGCTGTGGCACGATGTTGTTGAAATTTTTGAATATATATATATATATATATATATATATATATATATATATATATATATATATATATATATATATATATATATATATATCACATATATAGAAATATATATATATATATATATATATATATATATATACATATATATATATATATATATATATATATATATATATATATATATATATATATATATATATATATACCTACGAGGGTCCTTCCAAAAGTAATCGCTCAGATATGGCGTCAGGTGACCAAATTATTATATTTGTTAAGCATTATCTGTTAGATGGCGTGCTTTGAAGTTTTAGACACGTGTGTTTAGTGGCCTCTGTGTAAATAAACACGTTTCGACATTTTCTGAAAAAGGGATAAAACTGAAGTGCGAACTGTTACAAAATATTTCATTTCAGAAGGTTTAAGTCCTACAGACATTAAAAAGAGTTAAGTATCATATTAAATGATTCTTCCTCTTTATTTTCGACTACCAAAAAGTCGGCTGCTGAATTTAAACGTGATCATATATCCATCCAAGAGGATAAACGGTCAGAACGGTCGAAAGCCTCTATGACCGACGAGATTATGACAAAAATTCACAATAGCATACTAAATGATAACCGACTGAAGGTAAGCGAGCTCACTCACCTTATGCCACTACATTTTACACGATGTTTTGGGTATAAGAAAGCTTTCCCCTCGATTGGTGCCGCGTTTGTTAACATCGACCAAAAAAGCGTTTTAAAGAACATTTCTCAAATTTATTTAGATTTATTTAAACATAGTTTCGTGCATTTCTTTGACGTTTCATAACACTAGATGAAACCCGGATTTATCATTACATGCCAGACATGAAGGAGCAGGCGAAACAGTGGGTGAAAACAGCTGAAGGTGCGCCCAAGAAGGCAAGAACGGTTTTATCTGCAGGAAAAGTCGTTGCTACGGTTTCCTTGGGATTCTCAGGGTGTTGTGTTCATAGGCTACCTGAAGATAGATAGAACCATCAAAGAGCAGTAATATGCGTTACTACAGGACCAAATTGAAGGGTGCTATTCATGCAAAATGTCACCACCTGGCAAAAAAGAAAGTGCTTTTTCATTACGATAATGTGCCTGCACACTTGCCGCGAATTGTTGCTGCAAAACTGCATGACCATCACTTCAAAGTACTTCCACATCCACCATATTTATCAGATTTGACTCCTAGCGATTACTTCTTGATTCTAAGCGTGAAAAAATGGCTGGCTGGCTGGATGAAGATTCAGTACAAATGATGAAGTTAAAGCTGAGACGAACACTTATTTTGCAGAGTTGGATAAATCTTATTATAATAAGAGTAAAAAAAAGTTGGAAAGTTGTTGGACTAAATGTATTGATTTGACTATGCACAAAAATGAAAAAAAAAATCTCTTTGATCTTGTGTTTTCTTTGTTAGGTGGAGAACTTTTGGAATGAGACTCATACATGTATATATAAATAAAATTTATGGAGTTTGCGGTAGGTTCTAGGTGAAACATCTGAATATTTACACTTTTTAAAAAATAAAATAAGGTATAACTGTTTCACTGAATTTATTCAGATCACTCTGTGACAAGTGATTCGGTCTCGCGACCATTTTCAAAGAGGTTTATAATAAGACTAAACTTAGGTTCGAAAAGATATTACATTTGGAAGGTTAAGTGGTACTAAATTTAAATTAAGAGATAATAAAATTGGGTTCATTACAGGTAGTCTGTCTTAACACGGCGTCTAATATGGGGGTATTTCCAAATTGTATTTGGCTGTTTGTTATTTTTATATTATTTTTAATGGCTTTTTTTATGCAAAGAATTTCTAAATATATGTTTTTCTTTTTGGGCACTGTTATTAAAAAGGTGATTATTGTCTATGCAGTGTTTATCAAATTTTTGTTTATTTAAAATAGAGTGCCTGTGTTATTTTAATCTTTGTTGTAGGCTCCGTCCCGTTTGTCCCACATAGACAGAGTCACAGTCATCACTAGAGTGACCGGATCTCATAGAGGGGGAAAAAAAATGTCGGAATCTTGTTCGTCTGGACCCCACAAAACGATTCCCCTTTCCAGATATTGAGATAGCCGAAATTTGAGCTCGATTAAACGACGTTAACCCGTGCCACTCGTCGCTCAAAGTTTGAAAAAATCCAACTTTTTGGCCAAAAAGCTGACATATGGAGCCATAACTCCAGAACGGTAAATAATAGAAACACGTTTAATATCTCAAAAGAAAGCTAATGTTGTTCTTCAAAATTTATATTCTATACATAATTGTTGTTATTTTAAGTCAAACCGAGTTACAACAGCCTTTAGCCCCAAAAACGTGACCTGGTACCACTTGGAGCATACTTCGTATATTTTGTTATTAAGTGATAAATTTTGCTTTTTTTGGTATATTTTTGAGTTTAAAGTAGAAATATAATAAAAAAACAAGTAATACTGATAAGTCTAATGACATTTTTTATTTTAAAATATAAAAATTAGGTATATAATACATACAAAACAGACACAGAAAAGACACAGACGTAGTACCTACATGAGTTGATAATTTTACATAGTTATCTAATCTATTCTAGAGCTTTTGTTAAAGTAGTTTTTGAAACGTCAGGATATAATGCTCGGCATTTACTTACAACTTGCAGGACATATTGCTTTTGGTCTTCATCTTTTGTCAGAAGGTCGTTAAAGTCGGTTATTAATTTAACACCACGCTCAGCCATATCATTAACTACTTTTAATGTTTTGACAATTTTCAATCCTTCTTGGAAGTCATTATTTTGAGGCCAGGTGTTTGGATGTTGTCTTAGGAAATCTGTTTTTATATTAAATTGGTCAAAGAATGTAAACGTTTCTTTGGTAAGTAAATTTACCAATCCTCCATCAACTAGCTCTTTTAAGTTTTCTTTCCTAACTTTTGGATTTACAACCCTAGCGTGCTGTGATGGTTCATCTGTGCTACTGAGCAATTTATTAGCCATTAACAACTTTTCATCGTCTGTAATGGTGGGATCAAAAAACGATAATCCCACCAACTTTGCATTCAAATACCACAAATGGTTCGAAAATTTGGTCAGGGCTATTTCTGCAATGTCGTTGTCACATTCTTTATAGTCTAACAGACTATGCAAAATACCTAAATCTTGCTTTGGTGCAAGATGAGCTTTTGGAGCATTGAACCAAGCTTTACAATAAATTTTAACTAGGAAAACAGAAATGGCACGCACAGAACTTTCTTCTTCTTTAGACATCTTAAATTGACGACGAAAAATGAACATTTTTAAGCAGTAAATAGCCTTTGCCATCCACCTAGCGTGATGAATGGCTCCTGGAGTTCTAAAACCCACAACATTGCCGTCTAGTGATCCAACAAATACGAGAACCAACTGCAATAGCTCCTTGTAGTCATCTCTGGGGTGGCTCTCAGTTAATTTGGTCTCGAATTCAGCAGTAACATTTGCAATTACTTCTGGAGTTAGCTGCTTTTGTATTAGATTGTCACTGTTACCTGTGTCGTATTTTCCTTTGTCTATCTTGGGCCACGCAGTGAGGAATCTCTTGAAAATGTCTGGATGAGATCCAGTGGTTGATCCCATTTTTGTGTCGAATACGCCTCTTAACAGAATTTCCAAGATATGGTGACGGCAAGCTAGGTATAACAATTCTCTTCTTAGCATTTGCTCCAATATGACGCATGTTCCTTTGAGTCTTCCCGTGTTGGATGCTGTAGTGTCGAAGCACATCGCCTTGACGGTGTTGAGAAGACCCCATTCATGTAGGCATTAATATACGGCTACGGCTTGCTCCTCTCCAGAGCTGTTTGCTGTTACAGGAACTCCCAGCAGCTGTTCCTTTTCGCCATATGAAATAGCTATAGCTATTCGCTCACATTGTTCATTTTTTAAAACATCCGGTAAAAATTTACCGTCCCAATGGACAACCACGGGCTCTTTTTCAGGAATGTTTACTTTATTAAAATTTTTTTTTTATTATATTGTTCTCTGAACATTTGCCTTCTATCATGTAATAAAGTTTTCGAGACTTTGTACTCAAGAGGGTCAAGGTTTAGTGCTTCTAGAGTAGCTATTAAAATTCTCGTGGCATTTCTGTCGGATACCTTACATCGATCTAATAAAATGGACAATTTCATGTTTAAAATCTCTTTAACGCCCCTTGCAAATGAAACTTTCATCCTCTTGCTCTCAGATGGTCCTGGATCTTCTGCAGCTTCTTCAGGGATGTTCATTTCCTCCAAGCTCTCAAGTTCCTGGTAGATGCTATCCTCGGAAGTGTCTTATTAGCATTCTCCGAACTTGTTCTCATCATACGTCTTTAAGAAGCAACAAAAAAAGAGAAAAAAAAAGACTATGAAAACTTGTTATTTTAGCAGAATAGTAATAATACATAGGTACTAAATTACTTCTAATTATCAAAAGATATTATTTAAAAAATATAAACTCAATCATAAAGATGCCAAATCATGCTCTCATGTACAATTTTCTTTCAATTATAATGAAACTGTTTATTTTTTTGTTTATCTATTTTTTAGAATACTAATAATAAAAAAAAACTCACCAACATCAAAAGTTGCTTCTTGGATTTGTCGGTTCATTTTTGCAAGTTCCTTTTGCACCTTGATTTCTTCAGCTCGAGACAACTTGAGATCCACTCCAGTCATGGAACCTGGGCTGCCATTCTGCCTCTGTTTCACGAGAAGCCTTATCTTCTTCCGATTTCATCAGAGCCAAGGTATCTTGTTGAGCAATATCAAAGAGATCATTCAACTTTTCAACAAACTGTTTAAATTTGTTCTTGGCCGTTTTCGATGTTTTCTTCCGGTCTTTTTGAAGAGTTGTCCACTCGGCGTGAAGTTTTTCCAGCTTAGTAATTGCATCTTGCTCATGTTTAGTCGGGATTCGAGCTTTCTCCCAAAAAATTAACACTTCTCGTATTGTAAGTTTTGCTGATTCTCTTACAGTTAATTTCACAGTACGTAAATTATAAAATAAAGCACACAAAACTTGACGATTTGAGGGTAGTTTACAACCGGTGATCTGGTGAATGGGATAGCCCACAAGAAATATTTTATCCTTGGTCCGGCTTTGTACACCTGATGTGGATGCCATTTCAGAGGCCAATAGGTAAATAACAGTTAACTTGGAAAATGAAACAAAATATATTGCAAACTTTAATTTCAATAAAATGTTTTCAAATGTCTTTTAAAATAATACTATAATAGTTATAAAAACAATAACACACACACTTGGAAAATTAAAAAAAAAAACGTTAAAATATCTTCACTAGATAATTGTTCGATCTAACCAGCTCAAAGGCACTTTAGAAACTAAACTGAATAAATAAAAGGTCGGTTGTACGCTGAAGTAAAATCACCATCCCTAAAATAGAAATTAGATTCACCCTCCTTTCTACCTGTCAAACGGGTCTTTCTTTGGTAAACTAGTCCGGTAATCCCCATATAATAAAAGATTAAATTTGAACAAAAGGCTCTTTATGTTTGAAAATTGAGTTCCAAAATACTTTTTAACAAAAAAATGTTAATTCCAAGACACATTATGTAAAAACCCGTAAAATTCTTAGAATACTCTCAAACTGGCTCCTACTGGTACCAGGTCACGTTTTTGGGGCTAAAGGCTGTTGTAACTCGGTTTGACTTAAAATAACAACAATTATGTATAGGATATAAATTTTGAAGAACATTAGCTTTCTTTTGAGATATTCAGTGTGTTTCTATTATTTACCGTTCTGGAGTTATGGCTCCATATGTCAGCTTTTTGGCCAAAAATTTGGATTTTTTCAAACTTTGAGCGACGAGCGGCACGGGTTAACGTCGTTTAATCGAGGTCAAATTTCGGCTATCTCAATATCTGGAAAGGGGAATCGTTTTGTGGGGTCCAGACGAACAAAATTCCGACATCGGTTTTTTGCGATCACCCTAGTCATCACAATTAAGTTGATATATACCCGATTTTCCTTACTTGTTAGATTTTTCTTTGTTATTAACTAGATATCAGGCTATATTGTTTTATTAACACTTATACAGTTTATTTCTAGCTTATTAAGGCTATTGTTGATTTTCTTACTAATACCATCGACATAGTTGGGAGCAAACCATTTTTTGTTTTCATGTCTTATGTCTGGTGCGTAAAATTCTTTAAGTATATTTTTATGTTTTTTGTTTCTTTTTTCAGTTTATCTATAATAATTATATCCGTTGTTTCTGGCTATTCTTTCGATTATGTTTAGTTCTTTTAGATATTTATCCGTACTTAGTGGAATGTTAGTTAATCTGCGTATAAGACTGTGCAAGGTTGACATTTTGATCTGCCAGGATTCATTTGACTTAACATGTATAATGGTGTTGTAGTTGGTTTATGGAAAATATCAAACTCTATTTTGTTCTCTACATTTGAAATTTTTAAGTCTAATAAACTAAGTGATCTGTCTACTTCAATTTCTTTTGTGAATTGGATGTTATGATTGATTTTATTTAGAGTTAATAAGAACTCTAACAATTGCCTATCGCTTCCTTTCCAAATGCAGAAAATATCGTCAATATATTTTGCCCAAAAGTGGACATGTCTGGTTGCATTACTATAGTTTTCATTTGAGAAAAGGTTTTTTTTAAAGTTAAGCATAAAAACTTCCGCTAGAAGGGGGCTTAGAAGGCTTCCCATTGGTAGACTACTGTTTTATTTATATGTTTTAATGTTAAATTTAAAGTAATTTTGTTCTAGACAGATATCAGAATTTTTATTAAATTACCTTTGTGAGGATAAGACAGATCACTATTATCTATAAGGGATTTTATTATCAGTTTTACCTCTGTTATGGGAATTGATGTGAAAAGGCTTTTTACATCAAATGAGATATTGTAAAAATTATTCGAAAATGGTCGCGAGGCCGAAACACGTGTCAGAGTACTGTGAATCAATTCCCTGAAACAGTTATACTGTATTTTATTTTTTAAAAAGTGTAAATATGATTATATAAATACCGAATAGGTGACGATAGGTACATGTCTAACAAGTTTTAGCTTGTTAGATCGTTCAGTTTGGTGTGTATGATTGTGTCTCTTTGCAATTTTTACGATGGATACGGAAAAAGAGTAGCATGTATGTGAAGTTTTGTTTTAAACTCAAAAAAGTGCCTTTTAAAATCACGTTATGAGCTGTACGTAAATTCTTAAGTAATTTCTGGCAAAAAATTCCATAACCATCATCCCCCACCCCTTTATCGAAAATGAAGTTAAATAGTCACCGTAGATGGTAAAGGAGATACAACGCCAAAAGCAGGGGACGCTGGAGGCATGCATCATATATATATATATATATATATATATATATATATATATATATATATATATATATATATATATATATATACATATATATATATATATATATATATATATATATATATATATATATATATATATATATATATATATATATATATATATATATATATATATATATATATATATATATATATATATATATATATATATATATATATATATATATATATATATATATATATATATATATATATATATATATATATATATATATATATATATATATATATATATATATATATATATATATATATATATATATATATATATATATATATATATATATATATATATATATATATATATATATATACAAATATTGATGTCATGAATCTTCGCTTTCATCTCATCATCGGGGTTTAATAATGTAACTCAAGGAAAAAGAGTTTACTGAAAATAAGGCCTTAATATACTTTAATCTAAAGGACTTACAGATAATTATTTGGTAGCCTCACAGTAAAATAAACGAAATTTTCTACGAATTTGAAGACATTTACAATAAACTGCAATTTGTAGAAATAGAAGACAAAAAACTCACACGTGATATTAATCCGAAGAGGCAAAATTATCACTGAATGCTACACAAAATGTATTAGGTCATTATTATTTAACTTGTACTAAAATCCCATCAAAAGAGGTCATAATGGGTTCTTTAATGCTAAAATTTACTGTACGACCGATAATGATCAGATTCGCAATATTATTGGTAAATTTGGGCTTGGTGTTGGAAACGAACACAGAGATCGT
Organism: Pachyrhynchus sulphureomaculatus; assembly: GCA_019049505.1. Classification (NCBI taxonomy): domain Eukaryota; kingdom Metazoa; phylum Arthropoda; class Insecta; order Coleoptera; family Curculionidae; genus Pachyrhynchus; species Pachyrhynchus sulphureomaculatus. The sequence continues at coordinate 125,549,621 of CM032447.1, forward strand.
CTTCTTCAGTTTGCTATTAACAATAGCTTCACTATACTTAAACCACCTTCAAACATCATCCAAGACAACTTTCCACGCGTGTATCACCGGACGGACACTACAAAAATCAAAAAATCAAATTGATTATATCCTGATCAGCTCTAGATGGAGGTCATCTATATAGAATATAAAATCCCACCCAGGCACGGTGTGTGGTTCAAATTATAAGGTATTAAAGGCTCATATGAGAATAAAACTAGCTATCCCAAAATAAACAACAAACAAAAGAATTTCAGTGTTAGACAATAATCAGCAATAACATTCGGGAAGTCACAAAAGATACAGACAAAACGTTGATAGATATTAAGAAGTGGATAACAAATGCTGCTACACAAAGCTCGGCAAAAAACACCCTCAAAAACAATGGATGACCGGCGATACCCTAAAGCTTATTGAAACAAGAAGAAATAAGATTTTAACAAACAACACATTGGATTGTCAGGAGAGAATCAGATCAATCTGTAAAGAAATCAAGGTGGCTTGTAAAAAGGTCAAAAATGCCTACTTGAATGTGAGGAGCTAGAACAACACGCTACAAACAATCGATCACAAGAACTTTACGTGAAAAGCAAAGTACCTATTGAAATAATTCAAACCTAAAACACAAATAGTCAGAGACAAGGAAGGTAACAACATTTTGTACTTCAACTCTTGGGCGACTGCATTGTCGACAACGAAGACGCAGAAGAACAAGAACCATCTATTCTTAAATTTAAAGTCTGGAAGGGTATTCAGAGGTTAAAGAACAGCAAAGCAGCAGGTACTGACGAGATAACTGCGGAAATAATAAAGATGATGGAGAAACCGGGATTTTACTACAACAACTGTGTAATGTGACATGGAAGACTAGAAGATGGAAAGATTGGTGTAAAGTTGTATTTATACCTTTGCATAAGAAAGGATCCCCTTTAATCGCTCTGGTATCATACGCTGCTAAGGTGTTTCTCTGGATTCTAAATGAAAGACTCAAAACCTTTCTACTGTCGCTAATATTTATCGAACAAACAGGCTTCATTCCAGAAAGAGGGGCTAGAGAACAAATTCTCAACATACGCTAGATAATAAAAAAAGTCAGAGAATTCCAAATACCAACCTATATCTGTTTTATAAATGCATACAATGAAATAAACTCTAATCGACTCTTATCAGCATGGAAATATCTATACATATTGAAATCACTAGCAAAAACTATGGATTGAAAATTAATAGAGCGAAAACCAAAGTAATGATTGTTAGTCGTAATGACGATCTGTCACACATAGATGAAATTGCTGGTTTCACTGTTGTAGACCATTTCAACTATTTGGGATCCCTCATAATTAACAGGGGTGGCTGTGAAGCAGAAGTAAGGAGATGTTTGACTATGGCTAGAAACTCGACGATTAAACTCACTAAGGACTGAAAAGACCCAGCTGTCACAAAAAACACAAATTTAAGACTGCTATCCGGCCTTTTATTCTCCATAGCAACTTACGCATCGGAAATATGGACCATTAAACAAGCTGACAAAAAGACGGATCAATGCGTTTAAGATGTGGGCGTATCAAAGAATCTTCAGAGTATCATATACTGAACAGCGTACCAATTCTTGAAGAGCTTAGTATAAATAACCGACTTTCAAATAAAATTAATAGACAATACCTGAAATATTTTGGTCACATTATGAGGTAAGTGAATGCCATGGAAAAGCCTGTAGTAACCGGGGAGGTAGAAGGTATAAGATTAAGGAGATGACCTCCAACAAGATGGTCCGACCAAATATAATATCTTTTTGGTTGAGTATGCCCGAGTCAAGTCAGGTTGGATCGTGATGCCTGGAGAATGACTGTTGAGGCAGTAACTGCATAGTATCACCGATACGCCTATTGGCGTGAAGGGATTGAGAGAGAGACATAAAATTTTACTGCAAAATGTTCAAAAAATAAGTTTTATGATCAAGAAATATCATTGAACTCTCCCTAATTAAGACCAAAAATATTAAGTGAGTTAAGAAAGGTTTTGTGACAGAATGATTCTGAACTAAAAAAACAACTAAGGAGTTGAGTTTTGGATCGCGAAGTGTGTACATGTAAATCGAACGCCCGGCAATAGTCAACTCGTTCAACGAGCATTAGAGCATTATTCTGGTAGTGTTTCGATCTATATAATTATTTTGTCGATTGCAAACGAGAGAGGCTAGAGATAAAGCAGAGTGGAGTGTTAGAATTAAGACAATAAGTAAAAAATTTGAAGGTTTATGAGAATAATTCTGTAAAATTGTATGAAGCAGTTTTTTTTCCACCCGTGTTTGAAAATGGAATATACGAGAAACACACGTAAAGTTTTTATAACAGAAAGAACAATGGATAGCGATGATTATACCTTAGGAGACTCGAAAAGGGGAAGAGTCGAAGAAAAAGAAGAGCCAATGGGATTATTTAAGAAGAGTAAAAAGCTGATAAGAACACCACAGAAAGAGAAAAATGAAATAGTAGATAAGATAAGACAGTTTGATAGAAATGATCAGAGAGCTAATGTCAGATATAAAGGATATAAAACAAGATCAGAAGAGATACCAAAAAGAGTTGAAGGAACTAAAAAAGAGAATGAAGAAGAAAGAGGAAAATAAATTAGAGAAAACATGAGAAGTATGGATTTGAAAATGAGTAGAATGGAAAAAAAAAGCAATGTAAGGAATAATATTGTAATATCGGGAATGAGATTTGAAGCGAATAGCCAACCAACTGAAAATAGGTGTAGAACATTTTATGGAGATAACACAAAAGTACATATTAAAGATGAGATAAAAATAGGAGCGACTATATACAAGATAGGACTTGGAAACAGGGGAGATAAAGAAGCTGTAATGAAAAATAAAAACAAACCGAGAAACCTAAGAGAGAGAGTTTACATAAAACATGAACGAGAAATTCAAAAGAAATTGAAGCATATAGCAGAGAACGAGAAAAGAATGGAAAGAGGGTGAAAATAGGATATCAAAAAATCGTAATCGAAGGGAGAGAATATAAATGGGACCTTCAGGAAGAAAAACAAATAAAGAATACTACGACCATCAAGTCAAAAAACTGAGAAAAAGGAGAGAGATAGGTAAATTGACGACAACCCTGGCAAAGATAAAGGATACGGAAGAGAAGAATAGTAAAATGAATACAAATAAGAAGATAATCAAAAAAAGAGATAGGAAGAAAGAAATGGAAAATAATTATCGAGTTATTAGATTGAGAACACAGAATAATAGAGGTATAAACAGAAAAGAGGATAAGCTGATAGAAGAACAACAAAAATACTATGTAGGAATCACTGAAACAGAAAGGAAAGGAAATGGATGCAAAAAATTAGAAGGAAAAGCATATAAAAATCAACATAGAGACATAATACTGGAACAATACCTCACAAACAGAAGAAACTAATACAGAAGAAAGGAAAGAGGCAATCGGCAATTTAAACAGGATGGAAGGATATAGAAGGAAATATGGAAAAGGCAGATATAGAATAACTCAACTCTACGGGCCTTACACTCCTAACAAAAGGGGTAGAAAGGCATAAGAATTAAGTAAGTAAGTAAGAAACAACCAAAAAACGAACAACTCGAGAACAATATTAAAAGCAATAAACAAAATCAAGTACCACTTCCACAAATAAATGTAATCCTTGAGAAACAAAATATCTTAAAATATATTTATTTTTATTATGATTTATGTTGCGAATTAAACATATCAGAATAACAATTGGAAAAAGTAAGCCAGGTAGATATAAGTATACAAAGATTGAGGAACAGTAATAAGCAAACATTTTTTATCAGTGTTACATATACTAATTAACGAATATAACGCAAGATCTAATGTGTTATTGTGCTAAAATGTTTAACACAGCTATACATTTAATATTAATAGACCATATCTTTAACATAATGATAGGATTGTAGAGTTTAAATGGTTTTAGAGACCAACGAGTTTTATATTCTTATCTTGATTTTTTTTTATACTATTTTCAAAGTAAAAATTTATTATTATAAAGCACTGAAGTTTCTATTTTAAATATTTATTAAAAAATTTTACAATACGTATAATTACATGATTCTATTGAGCATTTATTGGCCCATATGGCGGTAACAAAGAAAAACTCACTACAATATTTATAACAATAATGAAATTTCGGAAGGTCGTCAACAACTTTCTTATTCTAAGTGCGTGATTGAATCTATAACTCGACGATATCATTTATAATTTAGTTAACATGTTTCCTAAAAGGTATTAAAGACTATCTGGCACGAATATAATTACTATTAGATGTTGGAAAACGTCTTACAAGGCGAGTGAAATCCATTGTTGAAAATAAAATTTTCTTTCATTACTACCTCGCTACTTTCAGACGTAAAGATGAAATTCCGTACAACACATTTCTTGTATTTTTTGTGACTTGTTAGACCAAATTACTTATTATTTTTAGGAAGTCTTGTTGTTAGGAAGAAGTCAGTTAGTACAATTATAACAAGCTTTTCTCGACAATTCTTCAGGTAACATGGTTTTTCTGCATCGCTCTATGGTTATTATGTGATTTCATAAAAGGCTAGACTATGTCTTTGGTTCGGATAAACACTAACTACAACCCAAAAGAGCACTTATGGAAGTAACTGCAAAAAATTCCAGTTGAAACGGCATTGCGATCAAATAATCAACAAGCGGGAGCCCTGAATTTTAAAATTAATACCATTAAAGATAAGAAAATTAATGCTGTTTCGGGACTAGATATCATGACCACTTTCTTATAAATAAAGGTAAAACCAAGCTTGTAAAGTTCAAACCGTTACTTATTCCAAAAAGGGCGACTTGATAAATCTCAAATACTAAAGACTGATTACGTGCTTAAAAACATGTCTGGGAGAGTACTCGATTGTCAGGTGCAAACGCTATTCCATGGCCACGGATCAGCGTTTGGCAGAATATTCTCTTAATTAATGCTTTACTTTTTCAGATTAAAAGTGGCAACTCATTTGATTAACTATATATATTTCATGTCTTTCTAAAAAATTAAATTTACTTTTACATTACGTACTCCGAAGGTAAAAACGGAGCCAATGACCTTTAAAATAGTTTTTAAAGATAACTTCTAAGCCAACTTTTCTTCAGTTTCTTGAATTGTTTTACGCGACAGTGGCGATGGATCACCAGAAAATCGTACACATGAGGGCTTCCCGAAAAATATTCAACCGTTTGATCAAGACTAGATTATTCAGCACGACTGAACAGGTTCCCTCTCCGGACTCTTAGATTTATTGCTTTCAGGACTGTGCAATACAACTCAAGTCGGCAACTACATGGATTTATTATTACAAAGCATTCGGCCCAATATTTCCTTTCTCTATCTTTTAAAAAGATTACAAGGGCGACTACATACAACGTCTAAAACAGCATCGGAAAACTAAAATTACTATTACAGTGAGTACACTAAAGATAGGAATCGATTGATCTTTGAAATAGGAAAGTTTCAAAGCAACTTTGTAAGTTTATTTATATTTTTTAATTCGCTATTTAAATGTTGGTTCATCAATAAATCACTGAAGTTACATTTTTATGTTATATGAATGACTTTAAAGTGAAACGAGACCTTCATCAACTTCTTAAAGCAGTTATAGAAAACACACGTGGTACGACTTATTGCTTGGTAGTAACTTGCATCATTTAGGTATCGGAAAAACGTACAACTATGTAAACGTTTCACAGCATCGCATATAGAAGACAGGATCTATCGAAACCGCTATCCACCATAGTTACAGGCACCGAATAAAATGATCTACCTGACAGATTATCAGAATACTTCTTAATTCCTTACCAGTGGTGAAGTGGACGAAGAAAAAACTGTAGGATCTGGATTTTAGTCAACCATGCATATAGATTGAACTCGCCTTGCTCGATCCTCCGCCCTACGAATATAGTTTACACGTGATCAAGGCGGAAAACTAGAGTAAATGCATAATCAAACTTTCAAATGCTCTGTTGCTAGCTGGAACTCTTGCTGATTAGATCGGCAGCCGAAGAATTTGATCTATCAGTAAAATTTTCATGACTTTATTAAATACGAAAAAGACGAAGTACGTACTAGATTTAGAAGTACTTAGAATTAAGACGAAAATAGCTTTATAGATAGCATATAGAAAAACCCCAATGGAAAGTTTTTTTATAGAAATATCGATTTTTTGTAGCTGTAAAAAAAACTAACAATTTTTTCCTACAGAGAGCAAGTCGAAAGTCATAGATCGAGAGATATCTAATGATATCATAAACACCTTTTTATACTGTAGTTAATTTACAGTTATAGTGGTCAAGTATATAGCATATAGCAAAGAATTAGAATCATTTATGCTTTTATTAGTTCAGACTGTATAATCGTGACCATGCGGCGTTATCTTATACTACCACCATAGACATTTATGAGGTATATATGTTATACCTTTCGGAAAAGTTGCAATCAGTTGTTGAAAATAACTAATTTACTGGAATTTTCCATTTTTTACCAGTACTCGTGTGCAAGCAAAAAACAGTAACATCGGAAAAAATTTTTGTAATTGATTTTTTGCTCTTGTTAGGATAAACATAGAGCAGAAAAAATATTACAAGTAAAAAGATTTGAATTACGAAACGTACACTCTATTCGCCTGCGATATGGTAGCGTGGAAGTTCTCGTCATCTAAGTTTTAGAAGAAATTCAAACCAAGTTCTTAAAAATGTAACAAAGATATCACTTTGCCCTATCTTAACTGAGTTACTTATCCTGAGGATGCACAAAGTGGTTGTCATTGCTTCTCTCATACTATGCATGCAGATTTAGTGCATCGGAAAGGTAATAATCACTAACTTGCTATGAAGCATAACAATTTATCTGGGTTAGTGCCACAAAGCTTGCAGCTCCGGAGTTTTCTTTTTGGAATAATAATAGTTCTAATACTATGAATAGCAGTGATAGTAATTATTAATAATCATTATGAATAATACGATGGTCCATTACTAAGACTAAACATAGCTCTGCTCAGATCTTGAACATGAAGGTGATAATATAGCCGACGACTCACAGAGAGGCAAACGCGTAGATTCTTGAGAATGAAAGATAATACGTGTAACGTACCCCACTACATTAAGACACGCACCAACGAATGCATTTCCAAACCTACAAGGTTAGTTAATATCGATTAATCCATATCCAGTATAGGACTGGCTTTTCTTTCCCCAGGACAAGTTCTGTATGATATGATAAGGCTATACTTGCAGCTTTTAGCAGCTGTCAAATAGTCACTGTTGTAAACATAATTACAACCGGTAACTATAGGTTAAAGAATTAGCCAAATCCTAGTTAAATAGAGTCTCCAATGATATCTGGAAAAGGTTACAAAAATATTTTAGCAACATTGTGCAAAAGTACCCATACTTCAGACATGCCTCCTTGTCACGAAATTTTTCACAATTGCATGAAGTGAATGTCTTGCTTACTATGAAGAAAGTTTAAATTATGAGGAACACGAATATTGATAACACAGGCCTGCGAAATATAACTTTTAATTCCCCCTTAAAATAATAATGCTCTTTTGTAGGTATTTAGGTATGCTGAATTAAAGTATAGCTTTAGTTCTTTTATAACACATCAAGATTTCTTTTTATACAAGATGTGCATATTTACAGACTTTTAAACAATTTTTATGAAAAATAAAATATAATAAATAAATAACTTAATGTTTAGTTATAAAATGCATAGAATTAGTTTTAAACATGACTTAAGAGACTAGACAAATCAAGATGACTTAAGATATCTTTTTCTAATTTCTTAAAAACTCATGTTCAATCTTTTTTTCTTTTACTTCCGACTCGGTTCTTCTCTCTTCAACATCCAGCCATCATGATAACGTCCCACCTTGCTTGCTATCTGTTTTCCATAACCCTTATGTCTTGGTGAAATCACTCCCCCTGCTATTCACTTACAGTACCAAGATTATCGGGAAAGAAGTCAATATGGGAATGCAGAAAATGCAGCTTTATACTCATATTGACTATATTTTTATAATCAGGGCTTTTTCTATTTCCTAAAAAATGTTCTACGACCTCCTTAAATAATTTCCAAGCGGTCTTATTCATAGTTTTTAAAAGTTGCATCAACTTTCGAATATCAGGGACAACAAAATGCCTTCTTTTATTTTGACCTCCGATAAATGCATTTCATTTATCGGAGGTCAAATATTTGAAACAGGGACCCTCTTTAGGTAATGTCTTCACAAATTTCTTCATAATACTTAATTTGATATGAAATGGGGGCAGTAGAACCTTGGAGGAGGTAACTAGAGTCTCGCGTACAATTTTTGGCCAATCTTTTTTGATCCTAGATCTATTTGTACAATCTCATTCACACAGGAAACAGGAGTATTTTGTATATCCTTTGGAGTATTTTATCTTTTTAGTCAACACAGGTAGCTTTAACTACGCTGATAATTGCAATAAAAAACAACCAGTGAGGGTAGATAAATATTTAAATATCAACAGTACCATTAATACATATTGCTAACACAGAAATTTGAAGCTAACTCCAGTAGTACTAAGAAAACTGAAAAAAATACTTTTCTCGTAAATTAGTAACTATTACCTACCAAAATTACTACTTAGTTTTGTAACGAGAAAACCATCGCAGGCCTGTGTAATTATAGCAGTAATAACATTAGTTATTGTTATTATACAGGTTAATCTATAATAGTTATAACATATATAATAATAGTAAGTTAACTTCATTCCAATCTTTATTATTTAAAACTTTTGTTAAGAACGCCTGATGGTCGACGCAAGCGAAAATAAATATCTATTCGCTAAACGTGCAATTAAATGCTGACAGCTGTGAACAAAACAATATTATAGAATTTAGTGGAAAAATTAGGCCATGGGACCAGGATTTCAGAATTTTTTTTATTTTTTCAGTTTTTAAATAACCTTGAGCAATGGTAACCTCATAACCTACAACGACTTTCTAACTCATGTGATCCAAATGATACAATTAGTATTACAATAGAGTTCAAAATACGTTGGTTCTCCAGTTGCTTAAAAATTATGCCTACTTTGTATATGAGGCCATCTATTATGGAAAACATAAACACTTTTAAGAGCCTCAATCATAATTATTTTATAGGTAAAAATGTTTAGTAGGTAGTTTAGAAGTTTATTTAGAACACCATTTTAATTACAATATGACCTAAAATTTAGTTTCAACTCGTATATTAGAGATCACTGAACTTTTGGTGAGTTTATTTGATATTCCTTTCCGTGAAGCGCACTTAGAGGTTCAAGAGTCTTAACACTGACCTAAATTATGTACTTTAATTTGTCAAGTCAGTCATCTGTTATTGAGAACATTTAATCACCAATTAAAATGGCAGAACGAGAGTAAATATAGTGTATTTGTTTGTTAATAGCAGAATTCTCCCATAGTGGTAGAGCTGTAGATGCAAATATATGTTGGGCTGCGCCCAAAAAAAAAAGAGATTTCCTATGCATTTTACTGGATTTTGCTACTGTTTTGAATTACTTTTAAGGGTTCCCCCTATTTTAGGCAGAAAACCTCTGCTATACAATAGAGTCATAAAATGTAAATGAAGGTTTATCGGTAGCATAGCCGTCCAAGCGTAACCCGCTTTTAATGTTTAATAAATAAAATTATCTTAAAAATAAAGTTATAGAAATTTTTTTAATCTATAGATCTATGTATATATACAAATTCACAATTAACGATATATAGGTACTTTAATTATAATCAAAAATAATCATCATCTTCAAAATCTGAAGACTCGACTTCTCTTAAATTGATAATTAAGGGTTCTATTTCCACTGTTTCTTCGATGTATTCGTCAAGTTTCCACATTTTATTTTCTTCTTCTATAACATGTCGAACGGCATTTTTCCAATTATCCTCTTTGATCCTCTCTATTCCGGCGAGCAATAATTGCCTTACATCTTGAAGTTTGAAGGTGGTGTTTTATCTTGCAATGAAACCATTCATTTGTGCCCAAATTAGCTCTATGGGATTCAATTCGCGATTATATAGAGGTAATATAAGCACTGCGATATTCCGTTCCTTTGCCATCTCATCGACTACATATTTCTTGAACTGTGCCTTATTTTGTTTCGCAATTTTGAGAACTTACCATCTTTACGTTTGAGTTTTTTGTCTTTTATCTATTGAAGAATATCCTCTTTCTTCCATGAATTTATCGGGAGTTCTAATAATCGAGAATGGTATGGGGTATTGTCTAATACTGTAACTGATTTTGCTGGTATACATTAATTGGAAGTACTCCTTAAAAACATCGACCCTCATCTCCTCATGATAATCTTTAGTTGACTTTGATTCGAATTCCAAAAACCCACCATCGAGAAATCCGTTTTGACTATCAATATGTGCTATAATTAGCCTGCGATTTTTTCCTGAAGGAGGTTGTAATCCAGTTGACGGTGTGTTCACTGTGCGTCCCTCATTAACCCAAGTCTCATCTAAATAAAAAATATTTTTTTCTTCGGCCCGAAATTTTCTGATTGGTCGTAGATATTCTCTTCTCCGACAAATTATTTCTGTTTTATCGATAAGAGCAGATTTTCTATTGTGTTTTCCCAACGAAAATTCAAGTTATGAAGGATTTTCCATAATTTTTATTATTTAAAATCTGGCTAGTCCTGCCCTTTTCTGATTTCTTGCAAGAGTTTATGTAGTATAGGTATTTCTTGCTTAATAAAAAAAAAAACGGGTATTTTTCTTCTTATTGCGTTTTTAAAGTCTTCATCGATCTCTAAGGGCTCCATTCCTTTGTAATTTTGAGGTTCGTTGGAAGGACCGTGTTTTCTTTCTTTTAGAAATCTATAAATAGTTGTTGACCCACCTCCCGTCATGGTGGCACAGGCTTCCACAATTTCACGAACTTGGCTTGTTGGCTGTTGATGCACTAGGATATCGTGGACGTTAAGTATCATTGTTTTTTCACGCAAGGAAAATGCAGATTTACGGACTCCGCGAAGTTTGACCGGGACAAAACTAAAAGTTGAAGCCATCGCTGTTCTGATTTGAACTAAACATATTATAGGTTTTTGCTTTATTTTTGTACTTACACAAAATATTTTATTCCATATTTAGGTACTTGGGCACCTAACTATCGATAAGTACTTTGGTTAATTATATTCCAATCACTGCTAAAATCCCAAATAATTTTATTGTACCGATTATCATTAAGCTTCATAACACTTTAGATTTCTACTTCTTAAGAATTGTTAATTGTACTCGTTTAGGCCTTTATCATACAAATAAGATTTTTAGTTTCATCATTTACTCATTAAAATGAGCTTTGAAATGCGTTGATTTATATAGCTTATTGTAAACTTTAGAAGGCATAAAATAAGACATTTTTTAGAAAAAGGTCGCACTGTTGTATAGAGATAGAAAATAAAGGTGTTTAAAACTAGGAATGCCAATAATTAGTAGAGAAATTTCGCACGCTTATGGTTTATGACATTTTAAAGTTTATAACCCATGTTGTTTGTTATCAACTACAAACAAACGTATTTTAGAAGCGAAGTTTATAGGTAGGAATATTTCTTTGTTCAACAAATGGTCTTCTTCATCTGTTATATGATTCCTCAAAGTCTAGTAAACTAAATCAAGTGCATAAATTCATTCTTTGCAGCATTCCGTATTATATTGTTCTTAAGGATATTTTAACCGCTATTTCGATGATAACTTCTTCCCATGATCATCAATAAAGCTATTAATTAATTCGAAACTTACCTTACGGCTATGTAAAATAGGTCGCTGCCAACTTTACACTATAATTATTACTTGTCTTAAACATTTATTGTTGTAAGATTAATTTTATCATCTACATACCAATACAATACAAACAGATACTTGTTGATAATTAACAAGCCATTATAATTATAGTCCATATGAACCTCGACAGTTAGAATATTAAACTTTGCTCTAATTGTTTTAGGAAGCCTGCCAATTAAGTCATTACTAACTTTAAATATTCATAAGTATTCAGTAGTATTAATACAATGTTAAAATGGAAAAAATAGGTATACTAATGATGAGAAAGTGACAATATAGCCTTGTTCAAGAACGATAAATTACACTGAACTTGTCGTCATTTTTCATATTTTTGAACAACAAATAATGAAGAAAATTGTTTCAATATGTTCTTTTCAAACGCGATATTTCGTATCGCCAAATATCGGGGATTAAAAGAAAATTGTAAAAATATTATGACATCACCGTAGGCTTAAGTTACTCTACGGATATCACAGGAAAAGAATTTTTATTTTTTTACGTCAACTTGGTGAAATATTAGAATTGGTCAATCTTATGTCGATTTCAGTGTCATGATCATTTTATTTATTAAATAGAAGCCGTTATTTAACCCTTATGTATATCTTAATTTTGAGAATGGATTGAGGTGATATTAATACTCATAAAGGACAGCATTAAGATATCAGCTAGCTAATTTTTTTTTCTGGTAGAGAATATGGATAAGAGATAATTTTTGTACGTCTTTTGAAAATAGTCTCTATAGTTTGTCAAAATTTGGTTGTACTATATTTTTGGGCACCATTCATTTTAGAATAAAAGGAATCTAATTTCAGCTCAAAAATGAAAAAATACTGAAGAGTTATTCAGTTGTTAAAATAAGATTAATTTACGTACAACCGTTGCATCTTGAAAGAAGGAGCAGGGGTTTACTGAGACACTACACATTTAAATAAGAAAGGGCATATTTATTAACAAAATAAAATTTCCTAACTTTATTACACTCCTAAAATTTACTTCTACTAAATACCAACCCCTTAAGCTAGAAGAGTGTACACTATAGCATAGAGTCTTTAATTTATGAATATTAAGTTTTTAACAAAAGTCTTGATACAACTCGATTTTAAAAGTTTTCGAAATTAACTCCGCGAATTTAACGTGTAGAGTAGTCGAAGGAAACGCACTTGTAGACAGGAAGTGAAATTTTTAGACTGGTGTGCTTATGACTTACTATTGGTTTCTCCTCGTGGGTTTTCCATAAGTTACCTGGCCTTTCCTGGTGAGATCTTCAAAAAAATATTGTTTCCGGCATTGCCATCCTAGTTTCATTTGGGATTCTAAACACTTTTTGAGCCGAAATGCCTGAGGATGAGCAGGATATTTCAAGAAAGGAAAAAGGTCTTAAACTTGAGAGCTAGAAACCGTTACTGCACTGCTGCATCACTAAAAAACTACTCTCGTGTGCTGGAGAAGAAAGCCACTACGGCCTACTGGCGAAAAAAGCCCTTATAATTGCATCTCGGCCGCTTAAATATCTTCCTTAAAGTTACGTCTTTAAAATGGCTCACTTCGGGGTGAAAAATTAATGCAAACTAAATAAATCGAATCGGCAACACGCTTTACACACTCTACCGGTTTAAACTAAATTGCCTAAAAATTTAAAACACTATTTTAAGCTACACTGCTCAAGGATTGAGATCACTACAATAAATATAAAAATGTAATAAAATACAAATTATAGGGAGAAGAACGTGATCTTAAAATCTAGGAAAAAATGAATGTTACAATTGGTTATTTTGATACTGAAAATTCAAAATTTCTCAATGGTGATATTCGTTGTTCATTTTATTCTTAACAAAAAGCCATCTTCACTATTTTGAATTTCACAATAAGTATGGTTTCATTGTGAAGGTTGTAGGAAGCATGTAGCAGTCGAGGACCGGTTTCCGATCGAGTGATGGGGAAAACTGGCGTAAAGACTGTTGAAGGAACATATACATCAAGATGAACTTATTATTTATATTTTCCTTCTTCTGTCCTATTTATCTGAAAATATTTAGTAAATAATAATAAATAGTGGCAAAATTAATTAGAAGTAAGTGACTATTGATTTACTTTTTTCCGTAAACTCCCACTTCCTACACTTTCTCAACGGCAATTTATAACTATTTTCATCAATTACAATTGACTCTATTGAACCAATGTCATAATGAACTAGTTAATACATAAGGAGTAGAATAAGAAACTAACAACAACGGTTTTTCAATTTTATCTAAATCTCCAAGATATCAAGAAAAAATCAGTAAAGTTATTTACCTAGTACTTTCCTTGCAAACACATAATTCTAAAATAAGTACTCGAGTAAAAAGTAAGTAAATTCCCACTTCTTTCACCCCCTTGTCCCGAAACGATATTAACTAATAGCTATAGATTTCATCCATACTTCAAGTATTATATTATCATTTTGTTCGAGAGTTACCATACCAACAGATCGACATGCCGATAGGTGAATAAACAGACCGACGAAAATAGGAAAACCAGTCGTAAAGAGAAGCAAAAATTTCGAAGAATAATCTTATCTTAACATTTTTTAGATTACTTTATAATTAGATCTCAATTACCTTCTATATACAATTTCCGTTAGAACTGGAAATAATAGAACACTGAAATACTGAACTAGAAGTATATTACGCTATATACGCAATCATCCTTCAGCTTATTCCTTTCACTCCATATATATTTTAATATAAAAATTTATTTTTTAATAAATATCCAGGACACCATTCAAGAAAAATTCTCATAATCCTACTGAAAGGATACAATTATCCCTATCCCTTTCACCCTCTTCCCACGTTAACAATGAAAATATCGAAAAGAAGGAAATTTTTATTTATGATTATGCACAAAAAATACATATTCTCTCATTCAAACAAACCTGCAAAATTTCCATATTACAATTGAAACTATACACAATTCTACTATATCTTTGTCCCTCTTTCCTTATTAAAGTTGAAAGTAATGCAACAATAAGCTAATTTTCTTATTCTTAGAGTCCAAGGGCCCTGAAAAGGACATGAAGCAACCCCTCTAATCTCCTCCCTATCCTCTTTCATCCCCTTTATGTTTTACTATTAATATTTATGCAAAGTATTTGTTTTTTATGTAAAAAAAGATATTGTAATACGTTATACAATGTATACCAAATATAATAAGAAATTAGAACCTTATCTTGAATAAATAATCCAAAAAGTATTCAATAGGTAATTAAAAAACTACAATTCTCTCTTTTTGAAATCACAACAAACAAAATGTATACTTTCCATCAAGGAAATACGTGAAAGAATAAAATTTAAATGTGGGCGATATAGATAAAATAACCGGTCAGGTGCAAGTTGGACTTGCGCAATTAGTGTTCCGTAGGTTGAATGCTTTTAAAATAAAAACTACTGTTACGGAGGAATAAAATGATCAATGACTTCACAAAATACATCCCAAATGAGTTTTCAACGTTTTTTTCCGATCTTTACTGAAAACTGATGACCTTGAAATTCTTGTTTTTGTTATATACCAGATAAATTATTAAAGGTAATGCACTCGTGATAATTTTCGTTCAATCTGCACCCTGTGGAAAATATTCCAGAATTATGTTGAACTTTTTTGATCAGTACTTTTCAAGATTAGGGGAGGACAGCGATTTTTCGCGATTTTTTAAAATTAATACATAGAAAAGTGTGCACAAGTATTACATTATATATATTTTTAAACTCAATTTACAAACTTTCATTTTGACACCCCACTAGATGATCTGCTAAAAAAATTTTTTTTCACTTCCAATTTCACCCCCAAAACTAACCCCTTAAGTCAAAATTTAACTTTCACAACTACATGGCTCAACTTTCTATGTCAAATAGTTTCGGAGAAAATCGGATGTGACAGACAGACGGACGGATAGACAGACAGACACCGAAGTGACCTTATAAGTGTTCCGTGTGGAACACTAAAAATTGTCAGTTATGCTTAATTCGTAAATAAAAACAAACCTTGTCTGCGATGTATGGGTACATTATTGTTATTATGATATCTATTATTATTTATTAAACAGTTGAAAGTTGAAAAAAAATATTATCTTTACTGTTCTTAAAACCCTAAGATCTAAAGAAAAGAAAAGTTTGAGAGGGTAATCTTATCAGGAATACAATATTTCCATGGAAAGTAAATATAATAATTTGCGAGCTCTTTCATAAATACATTTTCGCCAACTTAACAGTTTAATTTTCAAAACCTTGTTGTACATATATTTACCTCAATATTCTTTAAATTTATTCTAGAATCATATCTCATTCCTTTCTATTTACTATTTCTGTCTATATGGGACATAGTGTAAAAAAAGAACAATGAAATAGAAGTACCTGTATATTATGGCATACACGCAATCACCCACACCGCATCTCTTTTCTTCTATAAATATTTTACTATAGAAAAACTATTTTATACTAAATATACAATATCTCAGTCAAAACCAGGACAAATTCTTACAGTACTATTGAAAGGATACAATGACCACCACTCCTTAAACCCTCTTCCCATGTTAACAATGAAAATAATGAAAAAAAATAGTAATATTTTGGTTTCTTGACTGAAAAGACCTCTGAAAAAGACCTATAACAAGACAAATACAAAGTCACTCTTCTACCTCCCTTTGGCGCCTTATATGATTTTTTTAAAAATGATTATGCTTGCTATTTGTCCAACTCAAAAAAAAACTTGGAAACATTCTCATACTTTATCCCATAACCGTTAACCGTTTACATATTTTACTATAAAAAATAATAAATTTATATTATAATTACATGAAACAAAAAAGTTTAAAAAAATTATAAAAATACCATTAAAACTATATAATATTTAACAACTCCCACTCTTTTCATCCCCTTTTTGGATTAATAATTAAAAAACTAAAAAAAAAATGTCTCGACTCCAAAAATCTTGAGAAGTACATATAATGCTATATATACAAAATAACCCCTCTAGTCTCCGCCTCCACTCTTTTTACTCTTTTTATATTGTACAATAAATAATTACGAAAAATATATATTTCTTATCTCAACCGGAAATCAGGAAAAATTTCCGTAAACGATATCGCTCAAAAACGGACAACACTGAAATAAAAGTATATTACCCTTTTAGCCCCCTATCTCATCGGTACTTTGACCCCGTTTATATTTTACTCTAGGAAAATTATTTTTTATTAAATTTAAAATATCCAAATTAAAAACCAGAAGAAAAATTTCGATTTCTTGATTGAAAAAAAAAACGAAAAAGACCTATAACAGTACAAATACGAAGTCACTATTCTACTTCCCCTCTTCACTCCTTTGGCATCTTATATATTTTATTATAAATGATTCTGCTTAGAAAGTATCCATTATATCATTCAAAAAATCTGGAAAAATTGACGTAATACTATTGAAACTATACAAGATTCTCTTATTTCTTTCACCCCCTTCACCTATTAAAACGGATAGTAATGAAAAATAACTTAATTTTTATATTCCTAAAGTCCAAGTATAAGTGAAAGGGACATATAGCTCGATATATACTATCAAGCAACCCCATACTCCACCTCATTATATATTTTATAAATATCATACTTACAATTTGCCAACCTAACACATGGAAAAATTTCCTAAATAGTTATATTTAAAGGCCTCCCACCCCTTTCACCCTCTTTTTGGGATAAAATTAAAAATGCTCAAAATTTAACCTAATTTTTTAATTCCACGACTCCAAAAACCAAATAATGTTCTATATATATATGTTATATATATATATATATATATATATATATATATATATATATATATATATATATATATATATATATATATATATATATATATATATATGTATATATATATATATATATATATATATATATATATATATATATATATATATATATATATATATATATATATATATATATATATATATATATATATATATATATATATATATACAGGGTTACAGGGAAAGTCGTCCTAGATAATTAAGGACGTTATAGTTTAGGTCGTTTCTGACCAATTTGACTCTATGACATGATGTCCTAAACTTAACCGTTTTCGAGATATTGAAGTTTAAAGATTTTCTAAAAAAAACATGTTTTTTTTGCTTTTATATCGATTTTTTTTATTAGAGGTTCTCGAGTGCGATTTTGTCGTTATTTTTAGTTAGTCTGTATGTCAAGTATAAAAAATCATCAAAAAAATTTGAACTAGTTACTAACAGTTTCAAATGGCGGCTTGTTAATGTTTCTAAATTACGAATTTTTACCAAGTGTTTCCTACTTTAAATCAATAAAGAGAAAAAAAAAATGTATGGAAGTTATTCTGCAAATTATTTTAAAAACTTTTACGTCTTTTTAGCTATCAAAAAAGGTATAATACTAGAATACTACAGAATGACACCTAAAGCGGGCTCGGGTAGCAAAAGGTAAATTTTTAGTCCTAGGTGAAAATACGAAAAATACACAAATAAAACAAAAAACCTTGCAACTTAATATTTTTTATTAATTATAATTCATGTTCTATATGGTCGCCCCTATTTCTAACACAAATTTTCATTCTTTTTCTTAAATTACTTTTCACAACGCTGGTTGTGAGTTGCCGCCTCATTTCGTCAGCCGCATCAATTATTTTTTGTCTTAGGACATCCACGTTTTCGATAGGAGTCATCTGGTCGTATACGAGACTTTTCATGTGACCCCACACATAAAAATCCATGGGTGTTAGGTCTGGGCTTCTCGCCGGCCAAGGTATGGGTCCGCCGCTTCCCATCCATTTGTTGGGATAATTGTCATTGAGCCATGCACGAACACTTCCTCTGTAGTGAGCTGGGCAGCCATCGTGTTGAAAGTACATGTTTTGTCTCAAACCAATAGGTAGGTCTTCCATCAAATTAGGTAAATCGTTCCGCAAAAAATTGTCGTATTCCTCGCCATTCAAATTATCTGGCAGGAAGAATGGCCCAACCAAATAATTTGAAATTATACCCATCCACACATTTAAGCTGAATCTTGTTTGTGATCCTTTCGTTCTTTTTTTGTTTGGGTTGCCTTCCTCTTTAGAAGCCCAATAGTGGGCATTGTGGTAGTTTGTAAGACCGTCTTTGTCGAATTTCGACTCGTCAGTCCATAGTATTTTCTTAAAAAAAGATGCATCTTCGACATCGGTATTGAGCATAAATCTGCAGAATTCTAATCGGCGCAACGGATCCCCTTCTTCAATGACTTGCACGGGCGTATAGTGGTAAGGGTGTTGCCCAATAGTATGCATTACAAACCATACCTTCCACTGCGAAATACCAAGCTGTTGTGCGACAACATTTGTAGATGTGGTTGGGTCCACCTCAAAGAGACGTCGTATTTCGTTTTCTTCGTCTTCGTCAAAGATACGTGGTCGTCCCATGTCAGTCCGCCTTCTTTGTACGGAACCAGTTTCTCGTAGTCTTCGATAAGTTCCATCAAATACGCTAACATCAGGTACACGACGAGCAGGATATCGCAGTATGTATTCATCACGTGCACGAGACGACACTCCTTCGCAAAATCCGTAACACATTAGGATGTCAGCATATTCCTCGTTGATATACGTTGCCATATTCACAAGCAGAGATCAAAATCCAGTTACGAGCCAATTCACACAGTCAGAAGATGAAACACAGATATTTTTGAAAAGCACGGTATAGCACATCTACCACGGACAAATCGCATGAGCAGACTAAAAATCATTCAATAATGTTTAGTGAACAGAAAATGTCACTCGCACAGAGAGTACCCCGACCGGAAAAAATGCTTACCCAACCCTTTTTATTGTTTGAAGGTGCAGGTAGTAAACCGGTAATTGGTAGTATCTAAATTCTATTATTATGTTACTCTACATTTGGGCCTATTGAAATCTCATTTTCTTAGAATTTTCAATAGATCCAGTAGATATTATACCGTTTTAGATAGCTAAAAAGACGTAAAAGTTTTTAAAATAATTTGCAGAATAACTTCCATACATTTTTTTTTCTCTTTATTGATTTAAAGTAGGAAACACTTGGTAAAAATTCGTAATTTAGAAACATTAACAAGCCGCCATTTGAAACTGTTAGTAACTAGTTCAAATTTTTTTGATGATTTTTGATACTTGACATACAGACTAACTAAAAATAACCAAAAAATCGCACTCGAGAACCTCTAATAAAAAAAAATCGATATAAAAGAAAAAGAAACATGTTTTTTTTTAGAAAATCTTTAAACTTCAATATCTCGAAAACGGTTAAGTTTAGGACATCATATCATAGAATCAAATCGGTGAGAAACGACCTAAACTATAACGTCCTTAATTATCTAGGACGACTTTCCCTGTAACCCTGTATGTATATATATATATATATATATATATATATATATATATATATATATATATATATATATATATATATACACATATATATATATATATATATATATATATATATATATATATATATATATATATACATATATATATATATATATATATATATATATATATATATACATATATATATATATATATATATATATATATATATATATATATACATATATATATGTATATATATATATATATATATATATATATATATATATATATATATATAAATATATATATATATATATATATATATATATATATATATATATATGTGTATATATATATATATATATATATACATGTGTATATATATATATATATATATATATATATATATATATATATATATATATATATATAAGAAAGAGGAAGGACAGTAACAGGGCACTGGCAACAAACAATCCTAAGTGTAACTGCTGGGAAACGCCCTTATAAGGAGAAGAGATGAGCAATCAAAGATCTAAAGGCTCTAGTATCTGCTTTTTATTATCGAGCTTTCGCTGCCTAATGGTAGCTTCTTCTGGATTCTAAAAATGCAAACCAGGTACAGAAAATAAACTAAAACGTTCGTTTTTTAAAACGTGATTAAATAAATTGTACGACTGAATGTGAAATTACTTACAAAAATTTAGCAGTTAGTTCATCTCTGGTGAAGACAATGAAATTTGCATTTTTGTTGGCCAGGTGGTATGCATGATTACACAAAACATGATTAAAAGACACTTAGAGAGTTACACAAATATTAAAAATAAAAACTTGGTCAATAAACATCAGTTAAAAACACTTTTAAAGACAGAAACACAACTGCAAGAAACCATGATGTTGAAACGGTACTCCATTTTAAAATTTTTTGACGTCGAGTTTAGTAACTATTTAGTGATATTTGAGTCCGAGCCGGATATTGTTGGTAGTCTATGTCGTCATCAGGTCGACAAAAAAAAAAAAGGATTAAAATTAGGAATGTGGTAAATTATTTTCGGTAGATGCGAATTTTAGATAAATTATTTATTATTAATGATATCTATTTTTTAGTTTTAATTTTATAAAAAAAGGGGGGACTTAAATTTGATGAAATTGACGAGTTATTCATTATTAATTATATTATTCTTTAATTTTATAATCAAGAGATTCATAGGCTAATTTAAAAATTTAAAAATTTGAAATCGAAAATTAATACTGGACGTTATTTATTATTAGTCATATTTAATTTTTTATTATGTAATTTTAACAAGAAAATATAGAAAACTGGTAATAAATAGCAAAAAATGACAAAGAGATCAGAAACGTCAACTTTACTAGTTTTGTGTAATCATGCATACCACCTGGCCAACAATTAAATGCAAATTTCATTGTCTTCACCAGAGATGAACTAACTGCTAAATTTTTGTAAGTAATTTCACATTCAGTCGTACAATTTATTTAATCACGTTTTAAAAAACGAACGTTTTAGTTTATTTTCTGTACCTGGTTTGAATTTTTAGAATCCAGAAGAAGCTACCATTAGGCAGCGAAAGCTCGATAATAAAAATAAAAAGCAGATACTAGAGCCTTTAGATCTTTGATTGCTCATCTCTTCTCCTTATATATATATATATATATATATATATATATATATATATATATATATATATATATATATACATATATATATATATATATATATATATATATATATATATATATATATATATATACATATATATATATATATATATATATATATATATATATATATATATATATATATGTATATATATATATATATATATATATATATATATATATATATATATATATATATATATATATATATATATATATATATATATACATATATATAAATATATATATAGATATATATATATATATATATATATATATATATATATATATATATATATATATATATATATCAAGATTAGACTAAAAAAGTTAAAACATGAACAAACAATAACAAATATTAACATCGACAAACTCAAAGAAGAAATCTTAAAGGAGAGGGTTCATGAGGAAATTGGTGGAAGTGTGGATACAAACAAGCTGGGAACTCATCAGACACCGGAAGAAAAATGGTATCACATAAAAGAAACACTGGAAAAAAGTAATGGAAAAGCACCTGAAGCAAAATACAACCAAAAAGAAACAATCATGGACGACGGAGGAAATATTGGATTTGATGGAAGTAAGTAGAATGTATAAAATCAACAATAATATGTAATACAAAGAAACGCACAATATATTAAAAAGAAAAATAAAGGAGGCTAAAGACATGTGGCTAAATTAACAATGCACAGAAATAGAAGCATTAGAAAATAAATACGACATATTTAATTTTCTTAAGAAAGTGAAAAAAGCTGCTGGACTAAGGTTACAAAGGCAACCAAAAGAAGGATAAAGAAGGTAAACTATTATAGAACATACAAGAAAGAAATAGATACATGGGAAGAATATATAGGGGAAATGTATAGTGATACAACTAGACAACATAAGACAAATAAGTTTAATACAGGGCCCCCCCCCCATAAATAAAGACGAAATATTAGCAGCAACAAATGAGTTTAAAACAAAAAGGCAGTAGGAGAAGGTAATATATCTACAGAAATCATTAAAATATTTCCTGAAAAACATATGGACTTTATACAGGACCTTTTCAAGAGCGTACACAATACAGGTGATGTACCTCATGATTGGTTGACATCAATATTTTTACCATTTTCAAAAAGGAATATCCCTAGTAAATGCGAGGAATATCCACATCTTGAAACTCTTCCTTAAAATAATCCACCAAAGAGTATACAAAAAACCAGATGAACGTACTGGACACACACAGTTCGGCTTTAGGAACGGACTAGGAACGAGGGACGCACTAGTCTCTATCCACGTTCTGATTGAAAGATGTAGGGATGTCAACTCTGATCTTTATTTATGCTTCATAGATTTCCAAAAAGCCTTCGTCTATCGGGCATTGATGACAAAGACTTACAAATAATATTAAGATTATAGTGGAACCAGACTGCCAAAATAAAAGTTGAGAGTCGCATGTCCAAAGAAATAAAAACAGAGAAGGGCGCACGTCAGGGTTGTATTCTGTCACCCCTGTTATTCAATGTCTGTTCATAGAAAATTTTCAATAAAGCACTTTCTGATAACAAAGCTGGAATTACAATTAATTGTGTGTGTGTGTGTGTGTAAATAACCTCTGCTACGCTGATGATGCTGTCATTCTAGCGGACAGTGAAGAAAGCCTACAAAGATTCATGCATGGAATTGTTGATGCGTGTGAGGAATATTGAATGAAACTGAATACGAACAAAACAAAAACAATGGTAGTCAGTAAGAATCCTAATATAAACATAAATATTAAAGTACATCAACAAACATTTGAAAGGGTATCAAAAATAACGTACTTAGGAAGCGTAATTAGTGAAGATTGGGACCACTCTATTGAAATACGCTCAAGAATTGAAAAAGCACGAAGCTCCTTTAATAAAATGCGCCACCTAAACAAGAACAAGAGTGCTAAGATGCTACGTGTTCTCGGTCACGTTATACGGTATAGAAGCTAAACAATCACAGAGATAACACAACATAGAATGGAGTCATTCGAGATGTGGTGCTATCGCCGAATGCTGCGTGTTTCTTGGAGAGCGCATACCACAAACAAGGAAATACTTGATCGGATGGGAAAAGAACGAGAGTTGACTCCAACTGTTAAACAAACAAAAAACACTTGGCCATATTATGAGAAGCCAAAAGTGTGAGCTCCTGTAATTTATAATTAAAGGAAAAATAATCGGTAGGCGAGGACCAGGAAGGTGCCGCAACTCCTGGTTGAAGAACTTACGAGAGTGGACAAACATGATATCAACTGAACTGTTTAGAGTGGCAATAGATAAAATCAGATGGGCAAATATGATTGTCAATGTCCTTAGAAGATAAGGCACATTAGGAAGAAGATATATATATATATATATATATATATATATATATATATATATATATATATATATATATATATATATATATATATATATATATATATATATATATATATATATATATATATATATATATATATATATATATATATATATATATATATATATATATATATATATATATATATATATATATATATATATATATATATATATATATATATATATATATATATATATATATATATATATATATACGTATATATATATATATATATATATATATATATATATATATATATATATATATATATATATATATATATATATATATATATATATATATATATATATACATATATATATATATATATATATATATATATATATATATATATATACATATATATATATATATATATATATATATATATATATATATATATATATATATATATATATATATATATATATATGTATATGTATATGTATATATATATATATATATATATATATATATATATATATATATATATATATATGTACATATATATATATATATATATATATATATATATATATATATATATATATGTACATATATATATATATATATATATATATATATATATATATATATATATATATATATATATAATATATAATATATATAAAATGTAACGTCTCTCTGTCTGTCTGTATATATATATATATATATATATATATATATATATATATATATATATATATATACATATGTATATATATATATATATATATATATATATATATATATATATATATATATGTATATGTATATATATATATATATATATATATATATATATATATATATATATATATATATATAATATATAATATATATAAAATGCAACGTCTCTCTGTCTGTCTGTCTGTCCGTTAGTGCGCTTATTACTGGAGAATCACTTATCCGATTTACGTACTTTTTTTTAAAACATACATATGTTCTCTGGCCAGGTTATAGGCTATATTTTATTACGATAGGTAGCATAAGGAATGAGCAGTGACGATCATAGTGAATGAAGTCGGAAAAAAGTTTGCCGCTAGCGCGTTCCCTTGCAATACGCAGCCTAAACCATTAAATATGGAACAATATTATGTAGCAGAGAATATCTATAATTTATAATATATATATAAAATGCAATGTCTCTCTGTCTGTCTGTCTGTCCATTAGTGCGTTTATCACGCGAGAATCACTTATTCGATTTACGTGTTTTTTTTTTTAAATTCATACATATATTCGTTGGCCAGGTTATATAATAATAATAATCTATATCTATAATATATACAAAATGCAACGTCTTTCTGTCTGTCTACCTGTCTGTTAGTGCGCTTATCCATCGAGAACCACTTATCTGATTTATGTGATTCTTTAAATTCATACATATGTTGTCTGACCAGGTTATAGATATATATTTTATTACATCTATAATATAAATAAAATGCAACGTCTCTCTGTCTGTCTGTCTGCCTGTCTCTCTGCCTGTCTCTATGCTTGTCAGTCCGTTAGTGCGCTTATCACTGTAGAACCACTTATCCGATTTACGTACTTTTTTTTAAAACATACATATGTGGCCAAGTTATCTATCTATAATATACATAAAATGCAATGTCTCTCTTTCTGTCTGTCTGTCCGTTAGTGCGTTACGTGCTTTTTTTTTAAAACATACATATGTTCTCTTGCCAGGTTATAGGATATATTTTATTGCGTTAGGTAACATAAAGAATAAGCACTGACGATAATAGTGAATCGAAGTCGGAAAAAAGGTTACCGTTAGCGCGTTCTCTTGCAATACACTGCCTAAACCATTAAGTATAGAACAATATCATGTTGCAAAGAATATAATATATAAAAAATCTAACGTCTCTCTGTATGTCTGTCTGTCCGTTAGTGCGCTTATCACTTGAGAACCACTTATCCGATTTACGTGTTTTTATAAATTTATACATATATTCTATATAATTCGATATAAGCCTGGATATAAATAATGGGAGATAAGGAGAAATAATGGGAGATAAGCAGAGATAAGACTAGATAATGAGAGTTATGGTGAGATAATGGGAGATAAGGAGAAATAATGAGCGAGAAGGAGAAATATTGCGAGATAAGTCGAGATAAGTCTAGATAATGGGAGATAAGGTGAGATAATGGGAGATAAGAAGAAATAATGGGAGATAAGGAGAAATAATGGGAGATGAGCAGAGATAAGCCTAGATAATGGAAATTATGTAGAGATAATGGGAGATAAGGAGAAATAATGGGAGATAAGGGGAAATAATGGCAGATATTTTATTACGTTAGGCAACATATGGAATAAGCAATGACGATAGTAGTGAATCAAGTCCACGCGAGCAGAGCCGCGGGCACGGCTAGTATATATATATATATATATATATATATATATATATATATATATATATATATATATATATACCAAGTTTGGAATTGATACGTCATTTCGCTCGAGTGTTCTCGTGCCGCCAGACCGATGGAAATGAGCGAAGATGTTTTTTGTGATCTAGGACCCCTAAAACGAAAAGAAAAGCTAAAATCTCAAAGTGTTTTTTTTTTACCAAGACAATACTTTCCTTTAGCAAGTAGAGTAGAAATAAACCTAAACTAAACAGTTACTTTTTAAAAAGGGACAAGTGTTTATTGAAATTTATTTTCAGTTGAGTACCCCATGCATATACGTATAATTTTGTTCCAATCTAGTAGAAAGAAGTAATGACAAACAATAACTTATGGAATTATTAGAGAGATTTTGCAACGCTTTCTACGGGTCTTTGTCCTTATCATTATCTCGATCATGAGCAGTATTAACGCGAAGAAATTGCAAGGTTACGTTAGTATTCATCTTGGCTCCTATCACTTCCTTCAATATTTCCAAGTTAATACGAATGTGCGATACATAAATTTTCAATTGAAATTAGCACTATACACTGTGTCAAAGATTGTAAAATCTCTACATAATCACACTAGTTAACTGTAGTCAGTGATATTTGCAATAAAAGATTATCATTCAATTTTACTGTATTTTCTTAGTGGTTTGTATACCCAAGTAGGGAAAAAAACAGGTCCTACCATAATAGCGATAAGAATAATGAACTTCGAATAACCTTTTTTATAAGTTCCTAAATAAAGGAAATCGTTATCCGTAATAAAGGTTCCTCTTATTTTGATTCAACACCGCGCCAGCTCGAAATGGTGGGCGCATGCTTCAAATAACCCTAACAGGAGTCTTTTGTATTTTATTTCTTCCCTTTGCTATTGCGCAAGCTCCAAACGTGGGGCACATGCTTCAAATAAAGATAAAGACAGTGGCCTACCAAATTAAGCATTGCAAAATGTCTCAGTTAATTCAGATAAATACACTAAAGTATTATTAAGCAAAGCCAGGATTAATCAGGTTTATACAATTCAATCATTTGTTTTATATAGAGTTTATGAGTTTTCAATAAGCCACGCACAAGCTTATTAGCACCATAAAGCTTAAAACGCGTTTTATGGATCACATCATTTTAAAAAGGAATTAAAAAAGCATAATCTATAAGGCGTATGTTTTAAATGTAAATCCGTCGTATTTTTAAAAACCGCTTTATATGCAGTAGGGTTTTTTAAACATCAGTGCCATTTTTGTATAATCGTTAAAAATTGGAAATTTATATTCATTTGAACCTTTTCAGCAATATGTCATAAAATGTTTTTTAATAATACTATACTATATACAAGGAATTTTAAATAAAAGAATCATTTGTATAATGAATGAACATAGTAGGATGTCTGATAACTATATGGATGTAAATGTCGCCTTTTAAGTCAATAAATTAGGGTTGTTGTTTATTAGTGTCTTGGTACAAATTCTTACAATGGGTGCTTCCAAAGATTTTTGATAATATGCTCTTCATATAGAAGAATAGAAAGAATCTACTTAGTTAGTGGGTATTTTTATTTATAATCAAATGAAAAGCTAAAATTAATTCTTGTTAAAGAATTAGATATTACTCATTATAAATCAAATAGAAACTTATTATTAGAATAGAAATATATGACAATATATTTTTAAATCTACTAATAAATCACTATTTGCTAGTCTACCTCTACCTAAGTGACATTTGTTACTTATTTACTTTCCGTGTCCGAAAAACGTCAATATTTTACATAGCCAATCAGTGTTTAGCCGCAGCTATGGCTTTGTTATTTGCGAGGTACAGGTCATCAAGTGTGTAGTTCTCTTCATGGCTAACTCAGTTCAATAGGTGTTGGTCGGTCTGGGTTTCTCCGAACAAACACAAGTGATCGTCAACCTGAAAGTTCCATCTTTTGAGAGTTGCGCGACAACTCCGGCTCGAAATCTCCAAGTTATGTAGGACTAATTATATCCAGGGGCAAATTCTTTAAGCTGGAGTAAGCTAATTTGTATTGCCTTCCTTCTTAAGGAAGATTATCTGAATTTCAATCCTGATCTAGCCCGAGTGTAGTTGTATAAAGTATGTTCTTTGCCTGTCATTTGTTTTTTCCGCTCTTGTTCTGAGGCGACTTGTCACCTTATTTCAAGAGCCTGTGACAATGCGGACCGTTTCCTTTATAACGGTGTCCACGAGTCTTGCGTCTTTGCTCCATATAGGTGTTGCATATTCCCCAACAGAAAAACTGAGAGCGATAGCAAAAGTTCGCAGGACTGAAGGATCCGGTCCCCATTTCGTGCCGGCGAGCTTGAGTATCACACCATTTCCGGTATGGATCTTGGCCTTAATGTTCTGGAAATGTTTCTTAAATGAAAGCGTGCGGTCAAGGGTTATCTCTGGATATATTGGAAGTTCACGAGACCCTATTTTTTCCACCATATGATCTTTAAAGTGCGTTTGGTCTCTCTGCTTTTCAAGTGGAATGCACAGACTTGAATTTTACTGGACTTTAGTTTTAATTGATTTTTCTCATAGTACGCTGCCAAACTTTACACAGCCACATATGTTGATATTATCGAAATACGTTTTCTACAATCTGTCATTGTTGAGTTCAAAATACCTTGGTTGCCTTACCTTAATTAAGAAAGAACAATATGCTTAAGTTGATTTTAAATTTATTTATCATCTACAAGCTTGACCTAAAAAAATTTTACGAATCAAGTACTAAATACGAATGTTAAAACTAATACCACTAACCACAAACTCCAACGTACTGAGATTTTTATGACCAGAAAAACGCGCTAAATGTATTCTAATATTAATTCATAGATCTACTATATATTAATTTTCAGTAAAAAAACACCGAGAGTAAACACATAAAAAATCAAACACCAATTCCACACAAAATATAATAGTGATCATTTTTGAAATTATAAATGTCAATAATTCGAAAACAATTGTATACGTAAACGTAAAGGGTAAACAGTATGAAAATTTTAATGGAATTCAAATATTTGTCTAAACATAAAGTTTTAAAAATCAACTTTACTAACCAACATTTTTCGTTAGCATTTACGTTTAAAAAAGTTATTAATCATTTTCGTCCACTCTCCTAAAAAGTTAAGATTAGGATGTACACGAAAAATGATAGGATAATTAAAGAGCATTAAATCCGTAGCTTATGCATATATATATATATATATATATATATATATATATATATATATATATATATATATATATATATATATATATATATATATATATATATATATATATATATATATATATATATATATATATATATATATATATATATATATATATATATATATACATATGTATATATATATATATATATATATATATATATATATATATATATATATATATATATATATATATATATATATATATATATATATATATATATATATATATATATATATATATATATATATATATATATATATATATATATATATATGTATATATATATATATATATATATATATATATATATATATATATATACATATATTTATATATATATATATATATATATATATATATATATATATATATATATATATTTATATATATATGGGTAACATGTTGAATTTAAATTTAAAATAAAATAGAACTTTTTTTAAACGGCTAAAATATAAGTACAATACTGTATATAACTTTTTCATAAACAGTCAAATAGGCATGATGACTAATTTTGAAAAACTATTCCACGATGTTCTTACGGAACTACTATTTCCAAAAAAATATATATTTCTGGAAAAATTACAAGTTTACTAGCATAAAATTGGCCTTTTTCAAACTACAGTACAGTTAGAACCTGGAGAGACTGGAAGTTCAGGTACTTATTTCTTTGTTCAAGCAAAACTAAAGTGAATATTTTTATGTTAATTTTGTTCCTTTACACAATAACTAAAACATTAAACTACTTACATGTTTATTTAATTAGTTGTGATTGAAAACAAGGTAGCTGTCCGTTATTGCACCTATTATTTTGGACTTATTAAGATTCTATTGCCAGGAAATAAAGAATTACAATGTGTACTTTTACATTTGACCTATCTACCTTCTAATATTCTACCACGTTTCATAACTGATTTATCTGGACTTTTTCCTCCCATAATTAATGATACAAATGTTCCATCATTTGTTTTACAACGACTAAATTCAAATGCTCGGGATGATTTGATTCTGCCATACCTCAAATTATACCAAAGACTACTTTGGTGCTGTTCTCTGGTCTCTTTTTCAGTTTTAAAAATGTGTGCATTAGTCAGAACGAGTTTCTCCAAAAATGGATTTCTTTTTAAGTTGGTGCACAGATAAATTTTCTGTATCACAAATATACCTCCGTTGATATTTCGTAATTTGACAGTTGTTAAGTTTTCTTTTTCTTCCCATTTCTAAAAACTTTTTAAGAACTCTACTATTTGATGGCAAACTAGGCTTCCCATTTGATAATTGCTTTGCCCTTATGTATTTTAGGCTAGTGCCAAACCTAGACAGTTTGGATTTCATCCAGTAACATTCCACTGAAGTACAGGACATGAACCCACATGAGGAATGTTATGGCGTGCTTGCAGCCTCCTTGAGAGGTAACACAGTCATGGCATTGCACGAAAATAACTGCTTCTTCTTCTTCATTGACTATTAACGTAGCTGCATATAACTTTGCATGGACCTTATGTTCTGTGCAAATTTTACATTTCACTATGCACATTTTTTCATCACGTTTAAGCTGTACATGGCTTACTGCGTCATCGCCATACGATGGGCGTGAGAACCTAAAATAAATAAAAACAATTAGTATGTACTTACTTATACGACAAATCAACATTTTCATAACAATCATAACCTAACCTAAAACTAATAAAACCATGACGTAGAAATAATGGGTTTATGGGTTTTTGAGTTTTAAATTGTAGTTTTAATACAAATAACTTATATACTTATATAGAAGTTTTGATATTTCTAAATTCTACCGAGCAAAAGTCTTTGTTTGACGCAAGTAACCTTCCAAGCATCAACAAATCAATTGCAGGTAAATTAGAGCTATTTGCCTTGATAAATCCATCTTCCATCGCTAACATTTCGTGGTTCGATAGTTTAAAACCACAAATTAATTGATAAACGGCGCAGAGATTATCGTTAACACAAGAAAAGTTCGACCGACATAATGTTTACTTAGGCGTGATGTCATTAGCTCTGATTGGTATTCCACATAACATGGCGGATTGGTGTATTTTGCATTTTTATTTTAACAAAAATAATATTAATCTCACTTTTAATTTAAAAATAAGAACATTTGTTAGAAACTTTTTAATCTATTTCATTATTTAAAGTTATAATTTCGGTGATTATTGTTACTGTCATCACGCCTAATACAATAGTTAAAATATGAAATATATCACAATATACCTTATCAAATCATCAAGAAATTCATTAAGTGTGTAATATGCTGTGGAGACCAGGATGATTTCAGATACTTTTTAAGAAGATTATGGGGTAGATTATATACCTCGGTTGGTAGTTTGTTCCATAATTTCTTTAAGGAATATTAAACATTTTTTTAGAGATATTAATATTTGTTAATTGAGTGCTGAAGACCATTTTTATTTCTGGTGCTGTGATTTAAGGAACTATCTAGGAATAAATCTGGGAATAAAAATAATTCGAAGATATACGTGTACACAACTTCATTTCTGATAAATACCAATCTACAACTATCTCTAGGACGAAGACCACATACATTTCTGAGACATCTCTTGTAGATTATTCTGCCCCTGTTTATATGAGTTGTGTTACCCCCCCCCCCCAATATAACCCCATGTGAGACCCGCAATTGCACAAAGGAATGAAATGTCATTAAAGCAGTAACTTCACTCGCACAGTAAAACAAGATCTTTAGAGCATGGTGTACTTTGCTAAAAATCTACACACAATTTTTCTGCACGGTCTCTTCAATCCAATCTTCTATCGATTGTCACACCCAGAAACCATAAAGAGTTGCTTGCTTGTAATGTCTAATCAATGACTTCAAAGTGAAACATATTGATGTCATTCCTCCTATTGAAATATAAAAATTGAGTTTTATTAACATTTAGGAGCATGCCCTCGTTCATTCTTACATTACATTCATCCTTAATTTATTCACTCATGAATAGGAAGATTTCATCAGCGTAAAGTACTGGATTTTGATTTATAATATTAGGTAATTCATTAACATACAAGATATACTGAAGGGAAACTAGGATAGAACCCTTTGAATCCCTTTTTACAAGTTTATTTTATCTGATTTGGTGAGTACTCCACTTTCATCCGGCTCCACTACTTGTTTTCTATTATGAAGATAAAATTTTAGATTCAGTAAAATGCCTTCTAAAGGTCAATACACAACATCACAGGTTCTCTTGTACTTTTCTTCCTCATGAAACCACTCTGTCTTCTGTTAATATTCTGTGTGCTTCCACATGGGATAATAACATTTGACAGCAGAGTGATTGGCCTATAATTTTCGATCTTGTCTTTCTCTCTCTATTCATAGATTGCTTAGATAAATCCTTTCTTGAACTTCTCTGGACAAATTCCCGTTACAAATGCTAAATTAATATATATATATATATATATATATATATATATATATATATATATATATATATATATATATATATAGTCAGTCCAATAAGTCTCCATACAACACCTGCTTTCTATACTATTTTTCTGTTATGTTTAACTAATTAATGGAACTATGAGAAAACATATTTTAATTAATATTTGAAATTTAGCCAACCAGAATAAGCATTAAAAATAACTACGGAACATTTTATTGAGAAGTTACATCATTTTTATAAAAATGTAAACAAAATTAATGTCAAAAAAGTCTCCATATGCTTAACAGTTACCAATAATAGCTCAACGGAGTTTAAGGGAAAATAACAATTTGGTTTAAACTAATATTTAGTGGGACCGCCTTTGGCCTTGATAAACTGAACTAACCTTTTTGTCATGCTTGCAACCAGCTTTCTAGTAACTTCTGCTGACATATTCTCCCATTTGTTCAATTAATTCTTCCCTATTTGAAACATTATGTTTGCGAACGCGCCGTTTAAGTTCCTCCCATAAATGCTCGATGGGGTTAACATCGGGTGATTGTGGTGGTGTATGAATATGGATCATCCATTCTCGCACCAAGTTTGAGGTATGTTTCGAATTATTGTCCTGTTGGAAAATGTATCTTTTTTCGAGTGCTAATTTTTGGACACTTTTTCATAAATTGTCTCTCAAAATTTTTAGATAACCATCCTGATCCATGGAACCATTAATAAAATGTAAATTTCCGACCTCTCCAGCGAACATGCAACCCCAAAGCATAACACTGCCACCCCCTTGTCTCACCGTGGAACAAGTGCAGGACATTCGCACAAAATGTGAATGCTGTCCTCGCTTTCTCCCTCGCACAGCCGACATGTTTTCCGCTCAGCCAGTTTGAGGTTATATAAATGGGCTTGTAATGCCACATGTCCCGTAAGGAGTCCTATACTCAGGCGTAGCCTTTGTTTTGACATCGACAGGAGTTCCTTTGTTCTGCCTGTCGTAGTAGTAGAATTTTGGCTTGACGGCACCCCGCTCCTGCATTCCCAGAGCGTTAGTGTTCCTTGTCCAACCATTCCCTCATCTTGTTTTTACCGAAAGCGAATGGAACTCCTACAACCTGTTCAGGCGGGTCCTCAAAGGTGCCTCTTTTGGCGAGTTCGTCCGCTATTTCATTTCCAAATATGCCTTGGTGGCCTGGTATCCACATTATGGTAACCTCGTTGTTACCTCCTAACGTGTTTAGTTCTTGCACGCATTCCCTGATCAGCAAGCTGTCCGTGGTATATTGGGCAAGAGCTTGTATAGCTGCTTTACTGTCGCAGCAGATTAAAATTTTCTTGTTATTTGTCCCTTTCGAGATTTGTATTATCGCACATCTGAGGAAGGCTAACACTTCAGCTTGAAAAACCGTTGCCATATTGCCCATGGGTATACTTTCACTGTGGTTTAATTTATAACAAAAGATTCCCGCCCCAAAGCGGCCGTTAGCATCCGAACCGTCAGTATACCAAATGTCGGTATTTGGTCTGTTCAGGAGCTTTTGCATGTCCTTTCTTTCAAGGATGTGGACAGAAAAAGACTTAATCACTTGTTTTGTTTTCGTGATTCGGTCTTGTTTTAAGACGAATTGTCGTTCCTGGAGGAATTTCAGACCTGAGTGTCCTCGGTCCCCATTCCTCCATTCGCCTTAGCATTCCAGTCTACATGCTGGTGATCTCGCCGTGTAGATGATGAACTGATTCAGTAGTGGGACACAGAGTGCTACTCTAGCGCCTCCGTTGGTGTCGTTATCATAGCCCCCACTGCCGCCCTAAGGTAGTTCCCCTGTAGGCTGCGCAATAGGTTCTTTGACTCCACCGTGCCCACTCTGGGCCACCAAATCACTGCCGCGTACGTTAATCTAGGCAATAGCACCGCCCTGTATATCCATAGTGCGACCATGGGTTACATCCCCCAAGTTTTGCCCAGAGTTTTCCTACAGGCCCAAAGGGACGTGTAGAATTTGTTTCTCTTTTCGTTGAGGTGTTGTTTCCAGTTTAGTTTTGGATCCAGACGAACTTCAAGGTATTTCACCGAGCTCGAGTAGACCAGTTCACTGCCCCAGAAACTAAGTAATGCAATTTCTTGGGGTTTGTATTTCCTGGTAAAGATCATGGCGTCGGTTTTTGTTGGATTGACCGTTAGTCCCTTTGCCATGCGCCATCTTTGAGTGATCCTCAGGGCTCTCTGCATGATCTCCCTGAGGGGTTGTACGAAGTTGCCTCTAACCACTATTGCCACATCGTCAGCGTAGCCATAAACGGAGATGCCTTTTTCCTGTATGGTTCTTAGTAGGTCATCCACCACCATGCACCACAGTAGAGGTGACAAAACCCCTCCCTGCGGGCATCCCTTGGCGGGGTACTTCCTAATATCTGTTCCAACATAGCTAACCGTCAGAATCCTGCTGTTTAGCATGCTTCCTACCCAATCCACCAAGGCACTGGGTGAACCATGATGAGTCATTGAGTCTCTGATGACTGAGTATAAGGTGCTATCAAGAACTCCCTCTATGTCAAGGAAGACGCCTAAAGCGTATCCTTTATTCACCAATTGCGCCTCTATGCCACCCATCAGATGGTATATATATATATATATATATATATATATATATATATATATATATATATATATATATATATATATATATATATATATATATATATATATATATATATATATATATATATATATATATACACATATATGTATGTGTATGCGTATATATATATATATATATATATATATATATATATATATATATATATATATATATATATATATATATGTTGTACTTATTATTTGCGAAACCGTTGTAGATTGAAACTTGAAATTAGTACTGTCCTAAAATACAAGCACTGACTTTCATCATGATACTAAAATTCTGTTCTTATTTCAAAAGTAGGGGGAGATGGGATAAAGATGGAACTAACTTTTTGATACAATGAAATTTTTTTACCTACTATTTGCGAAACCGTTGTAGATTGAAACTTGAAATTAGTACTATCCTAAACTACATGCGCTGACTTTAATCATGATACTAAAATTCTGTTCTTATTTCAAAACTAGGGGGAGATAGAGTAAAGATTGAACTAACTTTTTTGTACAATGAAATGTATAATTTTCAATGCCATTTTTAAGTGAACACGATTGTATGAGCCATTTTCAAGATAGACTAATTTAAAGATTACCTTGCACGGCAAAAAAACGTACATTATTCCTCAGAATGTTTTGTGAATCTCGTTAAATATTTGTCTTATGACTATTGTTAGTTTTTTTTTCCAAAGAATAGATTAATCAAATTTTATTATTTTTCTATATTAGGTTTAGATGTTACTTTACATTTTTTGTAAAAAAAATAATTTCCTATTCTCTAATCAAGCGTCTATTATAAAAACAAATAAAGTAAATATCAAAGTAAATTTTAAAAATAATGAATATTTTGTAGTTAATATTATGTCGAAACTAGGTAGAATAATAGGCTGTAGACGAAAGGCCCCTACTGTGGAAGAAAATATTTTAGATTTGTTGGCAGACAACCAAATGAATAGTACAAGAAAATTGGCGGTATTATTTCATACCTCAAAATACTAGGTACATAATTTACTTCAAGAGCAATTACTTCATACAAATCACTTGCAAAAAATTCACTCTTTCTTGCAAAATTAATGGGTTGTGCAAAAACAACTAGGGGAAAATACTCTTTACAGATGAGTCCAGATTTTCTCGGGATATTGTAATAAATTCCCATAATCTTCATTTATGGGATGATGGGAATCCCCATTCGATTATTCCAATTAAAAATTAACGTAAATTTTTGATAAATGTCTAGATGGGAAGTATTGAAAATTATCGGATTGGGCCATATATTATTGATAGACGATTAAATGGAGAAAGCTATTTGCAGTTTGTTTGAGAAGACTTAAATTTAATGTAAGACGTTTTACTAAAAATTCATCCTATAATTCTGATTTATACACGACGGTGCTCCACTGCAATTCACTACTGGTGTTATTATAATATTTAAATAATATATATATATATATATATATATATATATATATATATATATATATATATATAAATATATATATATATATATATATAATATAATAGTTAAACTATCAGTGGATAGGTCGAGGTGGTCCATTTCACCAGCCACCTTGATTCCACGACCTCAATTTCTTGGATTTTTTCTTTGAGAATACTTAAAAAATCTAGTTTGTCCAAACGCGGGAAGAACTGTTAGAAATAAGGCGTAGTTCCGACATGCTCTTGAAAGGTTAAATAACTTCTTCTTAAATTTAGTAAGTATGTAACCGCATAAGAAGGCTATATGAAGCATATCCCATATATTTTTTTTTTGTTATTTTATGTATTTAAATTTAAACACACTTTACTCTTCATTATAAATCTTTATTTTTTTATTTTCCTTGTGTACCATCAAATATTTTAAACTTTTTGATGCTTGATTATGGATGTCCATGTGAAGCAGAACTTTTTATCACGAATAAATATGTAAGATTTCTCCATTTGTAAATAAATTTTTGGGACACACTGTATTTAATATATATATATATATATATATATATATATATATATATATATATATATATTTATATATATATATATATATATATATATATATATATATATATATATATATATATATATATATTTATATATATATATATATATATATATATATATATATATATATATATATACACATAAATACATATTAAAAGAACATCAAACACAAAAAAATGGTATATTTTTTTTAAAAATAAAATACTAAAATAGAATAATTGTAATTTGTATACCTGCAAATAAATATATTTTCGTTTTCATAAAAGTATTTCAAATAAATAACTAGTCCTAATTAAATCATTTTTTAAAATAGTAATTTAAATTATAAATTAATGTATATATGTTTCTATTTTAACTTGATATTTTCCAAAGGAATAAAATGTATAAATATATTTCCGAAATCAAAAGCGTGTTGTTCTTTGTGAAAGTGATATATTATAATTATTATCCATCAAATTAATATAGGAATTGAAATGAAAACATCACCAATTAATGTGAATTTTACACTACACAAAATACTTCGTTTTTGCGATCGACGAGCGTTTTGCTAACAATGTTGGTGTCATCAGGTGGGATGATTGACTAAATCAAAAAATAAGAACTAGGCTATTTATACTAAACTTGGAATTATCATTGTCTAATGGAACTGGTTACAGCCAGAGTTTCGGTTTAATAACCCGTACAGAGCACTGTTAGGAATAGGTCCTCGGTCGTTATTTAGACTATTTTTAGATTTTGTTATTTCAATACTTTTGTATGCATTTAATAATTGCTTATCACATGCATTCTCTATTAACCATAAATTAAGATCTGCCGTACCTTGAGCTACATTTTCTTTTAATTTTGTTTGAATCAATCTTGTTTTCGCAACACACTTCTTGTCACAATCATTACAATTGATCTCGTAAATTCCACTTCTATCATGTTAGTGAGTTTTATCCTTCGAGTTTCCTAAGGTATTTTTTAAGTTGTCTAGTAACTTACAGACTAACGTAAGGCATATAAAGGTTGTCTCAAAATGATCTGACGTTTTATTTTATTAATAAAACGCATTATTTATTTGAAATGTACGAATGTTTTTATTTTAATATAAGGAAGTTATGTGTGGAATACAATATCTGATAAATGACCGCCTCGACCCTGTTTGCAAACGTTCACTCTTTTGACGAAATTTTCAATAATATTTTGGTATAATTGCGGACTAATTTCATTAAAGGTGCGTCTAATTTCTTCATTGAGCTCCGGAATGGTCTGTGGATCATTGGCATACACTTTTCCTTTCAGAAAACCCCAACGAAAGAAGTCCAGTGGCGTCAAATCACACGATCTTGGTGGCCAATTCACATCGTCGAGGTGCGAGATAACACGGCCATGAGACTTCGTCTGCAATAAATGCATTGTTTCTCCCTCAGGGTGGCAGGTTGCGCTATCTTGTTGAAAGAATATGTCTTCCAAGTCCATGCCGTTCAATTCATTCCATGAAAAGTTGCTTATCATTTCACGATAATGAACACCATTGACTGTAACCGCATTTCCAGCAGCATTCTCGAAAAAATACGGCCCAATCATTCTTCCAATCCAAAATCCGCACCAAACAGTGACTCGTGGTGGATGCAGATCACTTGTGGATTTTCAGTTCCCCAAATTCGACAGTTTTGTTTATTTACGTAGCACACTAAGTTGAAAATGCGCCTCATCGCTGAAGATAATTTTCTTCGAAAAATCACCATCGATTTGTTGATGCTCCAATATCCAATTGGCGAATGTAGGGCGCTGCGCATGGTATGCTGCTGCAGTTCTTGTATCAATTGGATCTTGTAAGCATGCAAATGCAGATCTTTCGTCAAAATTCGTTACACAGAGAATCTTGAAATGTTTAATTGCTGAGCACGATGACGTTTCGAGGTGGAAGGACTTTCGTCAACATACGCACTCACTGCGACTATGTTTTCATTCGACCGGCCGGTACAAGGACGGCCACTGCTTTTCGCAGTCAGAATTGAACCACTAACCTCAAATCTTTTGATTAGCTGCACCACAGTGTTGCGAGATGGTGCGTTATGATGACCAAAAGAAGTGTGGACTTTTCGAACCGTCTCTGCAAAATTTTAACCATTTTTGTAGTGAATTTTTACAAGTTTTATGCGTTGCTTGATCGTGTAATTCTCCATGATTAAACTTCAATACTTCCTGTTGCCTGTTGTCAAAGATTAGTATTCTATGTTCTCAACAAAAAAATGGTGCCCAATTTAAAATGTCAGGTCATTTTGAGACACTCTTTATCATTAAATACTTTATTAAGTCCTCTGGTATATTTTGGATTATATGGAATTGAAACGTATTTCATCATATTTTGCTTATGAAAATTTTAGATATAAATAATTATTTTTTAAAAACTGCATTATACTTATTATTAGTAGTAATTATGGAAATATATATATATATATATATATATATATATATATATATATATATATATATATATATATATAAGCTTTTAAAGAAATATTATAATCTTTATTCATATTATTTAAATCTCGTCAAATCAGCCTAATGAGTTAAATTTATGAAAAGTAAGTACATTTGCGGTCAGAAATTATATTTTTCAGATAACAAATTATTTCCTAAAAATTTAAAGACATTTTTTCAAAGTAAATTTTTATGTAAACTTTAGTGTAATTTTACTGAAATGCGATGCAAAATTTTCATTGAAAATGTCATCGAAAGTTCATGTAGACTGATGACTCCGTATTCCTAGACGTTTATATAAATCGCTCACTGCTAGAGCTTTACTAGCAAGAATGTTGTGTTTTCTCTACAAAAATCAATAACAGATTTAGATACTAACCGTAATTTTAAAGATTTCAAAAGTTAAACGATACTTACGGTTTTACTGCTGCCCTAAAATGTTAAACTGTTCCCCATTTCTAATGCGTTTTTATTACACTATGTTGGACTCTTTATATTGTGACTTTGTATGACTTGAGTATTATCTATTAGTAAATGAAAATGGGAACATTTTTATCACCGGCAGTAATAGCGAAGACGGAAAAAATCTCTTAATTGCCATTTACAAGAAGAATTGCTGGAATTTCGAAAACTCAAAAGCCGAGAAATTTTAGCAAATAATTTTATTTTTATATCTCCTAATGCATTGTAATTATAAAAAAAAAACAGTAAAATAGACCAGCAAGCACAGTTAGCAAAGTAATGAGTAAGAAACTAAATTATCTATCAATATCAACTACTAAAATTAAACAAAGGAGGGTCAAAATGAAGATGCAAATCCTTGTATCTTACCGAATCTGCGAATCGTTGTAAGTATGTTGGCTTTGTTCTCTTCTCTGTCGATCCTAGCTCGCCAGATGAGTGGAGATACGATGAAATATGTCCCAAGATGGTGTAACAAGAAAGAGAATCGTAAATAACTGCTAAAATAACGACTTTCTTCAATTTTAGTAGTCGATATTGATGTTTATGTACATTAAGTAAAAAGAAAAGAAAATAATGGCGCTGTCTAGCGGTAAGCAACTCACTCAACAATTCCTCTATCGGACTGTGGCTTTAACTAGAAAACTATTAACATTAGTAGAACTCTTTTTTTATAAATATATTAATTTTCATTTAAGATATTAAAGTTATAACCGTTTATGAATTTTTTGCATGTTTAATTGCCAAATCACAAACTTTATTTTCTAAAATAACCAAAATTATCTCCCTCCTTTCTATAAATTAATGTAAATAAAAAATTTAAATGATCTTTGACTTTGACTGGTTGACTGTCAATAGGATTAGGTTAGATAAAAAGATAAGTGTTGCCGGAGTGTTCCATTGTTTCGTCCATATATTTGTGATTGAATCTATTCTTATTTGAGTAATCTATACTAATAAACTCCAAATCAAAATACAGTCGACACTGTTTGTAGTGAAACTCTATATAGTGAAAAACTCTTTATAGTGCAATTTTTTTCAAGACCTAGAATATCTTACATACATAGCAATATATACGGATTTTTTCTTTATATAGTGAAAAACTCTCTATAGTGAAATTTCGATCAACATTTTGGTCTTTCAATATATAGAGTGTCGACTGTATTAGCAAAATGAAAATTTGTTTTCTAATTTTAACATTAAATGTTTCCACTAATAGTGAATTAAATTGGGCGAATTGAATTTGTCTCAAACAGACGTCGTGAACAAGATTTTAAAAAAGTTAAACATTAATTCAGTTTTATAGGACTCTTAGAAACCACTTTGCAATATTTAATAACTTTTACTCCCCCAAACAGTATTTTCATTTATTTGACAGTGTGATTTTAAAATATTAAAATATATTGGGCTTATTGTTTCTACTACGGAAAACATGATTTTTTTTTTCTTAACAAGTTACAGGTCTAGTTTGCTATGAACTTCTCACATATGTACTTCTTAAAATTACAAGAGCAAGGTATATCGTTTAAGATTATCACTAAATTTACTAATAATATGGTAAATACGCAAATAAACGAGATATTAAAATGATTTATGTATTTCCAAAATTAAAACTTTTAAAACACCTTCATTATGCGGTAATTAAAATAATTTGAGTTATATTTTTAACTATTTTTGACCCTTCCTAATGATTATACGGATGATGACATGATACCAAAGTTCACGGTGAGAAAATCGTAGGAAGATGAAGCTGCTAGGTTAAAAATATCTATTATCCATTCGTATCTCCAGATGTTGTTGGTTCGGAGGGCATCACCGTGCAGTTATCGAAATTTTGAAGTAGATTTTTGCAATATGCAAAGTTCAAACTCAAACATTAATTCAACACCTGTAATAAAATATACCCTCATATTTTCGTTCTATATGAAACTAAGGTAAGTTTATTCACGAGCACAGTCAACTTTTCTTATACTGGTCAGGACTTCTATTCCCAGTATTGACATAACTTTAGAATCTGGCTATAAATACCGTTGACTTTGATATTATGTACAATAGTTAAAAAAAAATAATAACTTAACACACCGCGAAGTTAACCTGTTATGTTTATCAACTGCCAACCCTTGGAATATTTGTCGCTTCTCTCAAAGATGCCATTGAATACTTACAAGCTAATCACTCAAGCGCAGAAATAGCCATCCATGTGGTCTTTAATGACCATAATTTCAACTGTCAGGCCGTCAATCAATTGTAGCCTTAATGAACCAACACGGATTCCTGCTCATGACGGCATTCTTCTTGACCTGTTTTCAACCACCAATCCAGGGATATGGACTACTACCGTAAATCCACCGTTAGGTGCTTCCGCCCATAAAGAGGTTTCGACTTCGCGTATTCTATCGGTCAGGGACAAAGAGGGGCTTAAAGTGCATAATATTTAGCACTACAAATCTGTTAAATGAGAAAAACTGGATTATTTTCAAAGTTGCTCATGGCCACTTTTTCATTTTAGATCCAAAGATTCATCTGACAGCGATAAGAAGGTTTCGGATGAGATATTGATTGTCATTGAGGCTCACCGTCTTTTTAGAAAAAATGCCCTTCTATCGGCAAATTTTGGTTCAATCAAAAATGCAAAGAAACTGTTGTTTCAAAACATCTTGCCTACCGATAATGGCGTGACAACCTCAACGTCATAAAACCTAACGTGTCCTGAACAAGTTCGAACAAATAAACGACAAAACCAAAAAGGTATATAATTAAAGGATTAATAACTGGCCTGTCCCAGTAATTTTTAGTCTTTTTAATCAGTCGATAAGGCCATTACTCGAAACTTCGCTAAGTCCACTATCCAACTATTTCCACGGCTAAACAACTCCTTTCTTCAGAATCTAGTGTCAATTTTCAGTAAAAGACACCACCTACTATTCCCAATATGCCCCAAATCATCTTAAAAAGGCATATCGTAATGAAGTTGAACACCAAAAATCTTCTGGCATTGTTAAAATGCCTGCCCTAGTACTCATTAAATGCTCGAACGAACTATTGGTTTTTTGTAAATTTTTAAACTTATCCTACAGGAAAAGAATATTTCCTACATTTTGATGGAATATCGAAAGTTATGGAAAAGGCGCTCAATTGGCATCTGTTAAAATATTTGGAAGAAATGAGGAATATTACTAGTGACCATCAATATAGCTTTCATAAATCAATATGAACTTTTCTGGCTTAGGTCACATATATTTTAGGTAACGCGACTGAACATTTTGGAGAGTCTCTAGGGAATCCGTTTGAAATATCTAAAGCATTCGATTGTGTTTGAAATGAAGAACTGTTGACTTTCCTCAGAGAGCATTCTTTACGAGTTTCAGTTGACCGGTTTCTTTC
Source organism: Pachyrhynchus sulphureomaculatus (assembly GCA_019049505.1). Classification (NCBI taxonomy): domain Eukaryota; kingdom Metazoa; phylum Arthropoda; class Insecta; order Coleoptera; family Curculionidae; genus Pachyrhynchus; species Pachyrhynchus sulphureomaculatus. The sequence continues at coordinate 125,593,893 of CM032447.1, forward strand.
CGATACCTTCACTAGTAACGCCGATGTGCCCTAAGGTTCCATACAGTCTCCTACTTTCGTTTTTATTTACCTCACTGTTCCGCTGAAAAGGACCAAACATTTATCTATAGATTAGCCGATAACAGTATACTTGTTTGTTCATCTTCTTTGATTGCTCGACTTTTAGCTACCTATGCAAACATCTGCAGACAGATAGAAAACTTTATTTCTTTAGAATGAAATGTCCAGGATAACGCTTCCCACCGAGTACAAGTTTCAGTGATCCAAGACTAACGTGAATCGCTTTTTCCTCGCATGTGGCACTGCTGTAGTGCTTTATGGCTTGCCTTAAAGCCAAAAAACAACACACGCAACATAATAAATAGTTACTTTACTTCCAAATGAAATGTATATGTATATGTATATATATATATATATATATATATATATATATATATATATATATATATATATATATATATATATATATATATATATATATATATATATATATATATATATATATATATATATATATATATATATATATATATATATATATATATATATATATATATATATATATATATATATATATATATATATATATATATATATATATATATATATATATATATATATATATATATATATATATATATATATATATATATATATATATATATATATATATATATATATATATATATATATATATATATATACATTTCACTTGGAAGTAAAGTGACTATTTATTATGTTGCGTGTGTTGGTTTTTGGCTTTAAGACAAGCCATAAAGCACTACAGCAATGCCACATGCGAGCAAAAACCGATTCACGTTAGTCTTGGATCACTGCAAATTGTACTCGGTGGGAAGCGTTATCATGGACATTTCATTCTAAAGAAATAAAGTTTTCTATCTGTCTGCAGATGTTTGCATAGGTAGCTAAAAGTCGAGCAATCAAAGAAGATGAACAAACAAGTTTACTGTTATCGGCTAATCTATAGATAAATGTTTGGTCCTTTTCAGCGGAACAGTAAGGTAAATAAAAACGAAAGTAGGAGACTGTATGGTACCTTAGGGCACATCGGCGTTACTAGTGAAGGTATCGGAAAGAAACCGGTCAACTGAAACTCGTAAAGAATGCTCTCTGAGGAAAGTCAACAGTTCTTCATTTCAAACACAATCGAATGCTTTAGATATTTCAAACGGATTCCCTCGAGACTCTCCAAAATGTTCAGTCGCGTTACCTAAAATATATGTGACCTAAGCTAGAAAAGTTCATGTTGATTTATGAAAGCTATATTGATGGTCACTAGTAATATTCCTCATTTCTTCCAAATATTTAAACAGATGCCAATTGAGTGCCTTTTCCATAACTTTCGATATTCCATCAAATATTTTTTTCCTGTAGGATAAGTTTAAAAATTTACAAAAAATCAGTATTAGTTCGTTCGAGCATTTAATGAGGACTAGGGCAGGGATTCCATCAATGCCAGAAGATTTTTGGTGTGCAACTTCATTACGATATGCTTTTTCAAGATAATTTCGGGCATATTGGGAATAGTAGGGGGTATCTTTTACTGAAAATTGACACTAGATTCTGAAGAAAGGAGTTCAGCTAACAAGTTGACTTTCTCGATAGGTGTAAATGCAATAACATTGTTTAGCCGTGGAAATAGTTGGATAGTGGACTTAGTGAAGTTTTGAGTAATGGCCTTATCGACTGATTAAAAAGACTAGAAATTACTGGGACAGGCCAGTTTTTAATCCTTTAATTATATACCTTTTTGTTTTTGTCGTTTATTTGTTCGAACTTGTTTGGGACACGTTAGGTTTTATGACCTTGAGGTTGTCACGCCATTATCGGTAGGCAAGATGTTTTGAAGCAACAGTTTCTTTGCATTTTTGATTGAACCAAAATTTGCCGAGAGAAGGGCATTTTTTTCTAAAAAGAGGGTGAGCCTCAGTGACAATCAATATCTCATCCTAAACCTTCTTATCGCTGCCAGATGCATCTTTGGATCTAAAATGAAAAAGTAGCCATGAGCAAGTTTTTCAAATTCAATTTTTCTCATTTAACAGACTTGTAGTGCTAAATATTACGCACTTTAAGCCCCTCTTTGTTCCTGACCGATAGAATACTCGTCGAACCTCTTTACGGGCGGAAGCACCTAACGGTGGACTTACGGTAGTAGTCCATATCCCTGGATTGGTGGTTGAAAACAGGTCAAGAAGAATGCCGTATTCTCCGTCATGACCAGGAATCCGTGTTGGTTCATTACGGCTACCATTGATTGACGGCCTGACAGTTGAACTTATGGTCATTAAAGACCCCCAGGATGGCTATTTCTGCGCTTGAGTGATTAGCATGTAAGTAATCAATGGCATCTTTAAGAGAAGCGACAAATATTCCAAGGGTTGGCAGTTGATAAACATAACAGGTTAACTTCGCGGTGTGTTAAGTTATTATTTTTAACTATTGTACATAATATCAAAGTCAACGGTATTCATAGTCTCCTTTCTTTGGTAAGAGAAAACGCCTCTGACAAAAAGACAGATTCTAAAGTTATGTCAATACTGGGAATAGAAGTCCTAACCAGTATAAGAAAAGTTGACTGTGCTGGTGAATAAACTTACCTTAGTTTCGTATAGAACGAAAATATGAGGGTATATTTTATTGCAGGTGTTGAACTAATGTTTGAGTTTGAACCTTGCATATTGCAAAAATCTACTTCAAAATTTTGATATCTGCACGGTGATGCCCTCCAAACCAACACCATCTGGAGATACGAATGGATAATAAATATTTTTATCCTAGCAGCTTCATCTTCCTATGATTTTCTCACCGTGAACTTCGGTATCATGTCATCATCCGTATAATCATTAGGAAGGGTCAAAAATAGTTAAAAATATAACTCAAATTATTGTAATTACCGCATAATGAAGGTGTTTTAAAAGTTTTAATTTTGGAAATACATAAATCATTTTAATATCTCGTTTATTTGCGTATTTACCATATTATTAGTAAATTTAGTGATAATCTTAAACGATATGCCTTGCTCTTGTAATTTTAAGAAGTAAGTATGTGAGAAGTTCATAGCAAACCAGATCTGTAACTTGTTAAGAAAAAAAAATCATGTTCTCCGTAGTAGAAACAATAAGCCCAATATATTTTAATATTTTAAAATCACACTGTCAAATAAATGAAAATACTGTTTGGGGGAGTAAAAGTTATTAAACATTGCAAAGTGGTTTCTAAGAGTCCTATAAAATTGAATTAATGTTTAACTTTTTTAAAATCTTGTTCACGACGTCTGTTTGAGACAAATTCAATTCGCCCAATTTAATTCACTATTAGTGGAAACATCTAATGTTAAAATTAGAAAACAAATTTTCATTTTGCTAATATTTTGATTTTGAGTTTATTAGTATAGATTACTCAAATATTTTTTTTTTTTTTTATTGGTCTAGCACACGTGCTGCAGGGAAGTCTCTAAAGCGCTCCAGGAGCGGCACGAGTGCGGAAAAAGCGATTCACGTTGTTCTTGAATCGCTGTAAATTGTACTCGGTGGGAAACACAGCGCTGGGCAAATTATTCCAAAGGGATGACGTTCTCCATATAAAAGATTGCTTGAAAAGCGTTATACTACAGGAACTCAAATAAGAATAGATACAATCACAAATATATGGACGAAACAATGGAACACCCCGGTAATACCCATCTTTTTATCTAACCTATTCGTATTGACAGTCAACCAGTCGAAGTCAAAGATCATTTAAATTTTTTATTTACATTAATCTATAGAAAGGAGGGAGATAATTTTGGTTATTTTAGAAAATAAAGTTTGTGATTTGGCAATTAAACATGCAAAAAATTCATAAACGGTTATAACTGTAATATCTTAATTGACAATTAATATATTTATAAAAAAAGAGTTCTACTAATGTAAACAGTTTTCTAGTTAAAGCCACAGTCCGACAGAGGAATTGTTGAGTGAGTTGCTTACCGCTAGACAGCGCCATTATTTTCTTTTCTTTTTACTTAATGTACATAAACATCAATATCGACTACTAAAATTGAAGAAAGTCGTTATTTTAGCAGTTATTTACGATTCTTTTTCTTGTTACACCATCTTGGGACATATTTCATCGTATCTCCACTCATCTGGCGAGCTAGGATCGACAGAGAAGAGAACAAAGCCAACGTACTTACCACGATTCGCAGATTCGTTAAGATACAAGGATTTGCATCTTCATTTTGACCCTCCTTTGTTTAATTTTAGTAGTTGATATTGATAGATAATTTAGTTTCTTACTCATTACTTTGCTAACTGTGCTTACCGGCCTATTTTACTGCACTTTTTATAATTACAATGCATTAGGAGATATAAAAATAAAATTATTTGCTAAAATTTCCCGGCTTTTGAGTTTTCTTCCAGCAATTCTTCTTGTAAATGGCAATTAAGAGATTTTTTCCGTCTTCGCTATTACTGCCGGTGATAAAAATGTTCCCATTTTCATTTACTAATAGATAATACTCAAGTCATACAAGGACACAATATAAAAAGTCCAACATAGTGTAATAAAAACGCATTAGAAATGGGGAACAGTTTAAAATTTTAGGGCAGCAGTAAAACCGTAAGTATCGTTTAACTTTTGAAATCTTTAAAATTACGGTTAGTATCTAAATCTGTTATTGATTGTGATTAACATATGTATATATATGTATATATATATATATATATATATATATATATATATATATATATATATATATATATATATATATATATATCTGTTTTTAATTTGGACCACACATTTTTTGACCACCCATTTATATAAATTTGAATATTCATATACTTGTGCATGTTTATAGATTTGTTTCGCCAATCACAATAAACGGTTAAAGAATCTGAGTAAAACTTAGGTTATAGGCTTAGAGAATTGCATATGCATTCTATATAAAATTAAGAAAACGTTTCTTATTCATGTATAGTCCGATCTTAATAAAAAAAAAGTCGTTAGCTATTTGACCTTCTCAACTATCAAAATAAAAATACTTATTTCTTTTATTTTTGAACTGATTGCTATTAAGATCAAATTAATAATGTAAAAATAGTTTGCTTATATACCCTCCATTTATGAAGCAGTTTTGATTAAATCTGAAAGACAAAATAAAATTCAAGTTTCTTTGTATTAACAACTCTAAAATTCAAAATACTCCGTTATTTATTTCAATTTGAGAGAAATGTACAATTCGCCCAAAATGTTCTTTGAAAACTGATTGATTTTCGATATTGGTCAGAATTGAAGGGATATGTGAAATTGATGAAATATTAGAATTATAATACTTGTATGTTTTTTTATTTATTGACTGAATTAGTGCTCCGTACGTTGATTGCTTTTAAAATAAACATTTTTGTCACGGAGGTATAAAATGATCAACGACTTCACAAAACATACTCCAAATGAGTTTTCAATAAAGTTTATTTCCGATCTCTGTTGAAAACTGATGACCTTGAAATTTTTGTTTTTTTTTATATACCAGATAAATTATTAAAGGTAATGCACTCGTGATAATTTTCGATCAATCTACACTCTGAGGAGAATATTCCAGAAATTTTTCAAAATTTTTTGTTCAGTACTTTTCGAGATAAGGACAGCGACAAAGAAAAGTGTACGCAAGTATTACATTATATATTTTTTGAACTCGTGTTTTCGCAAGCTTTCATTTGATGCTCCACTCGACGATCTGGTAAATTTTTTTTTACTTCCTATTTCACCCCCGAAAACTAACCCTTTAAATCAAAGTTTAACTTTCAAAATTATACAGCTCTGATGGGGTCATCAATTAGCACCAAAATTTTTCCTTTCTGTTTCGAGTAGTTTCGGAGAAAATCGGGTGTGACAGAGAGACAGACAGACAGATAGACGGACAGACACCGAAGTGATCTTAGAAGTGTTCTATACAGAACACTAAAAAATGAATATTGATATCAACCAAATTTTAAATGTATCTTTCTGACTGAATCAATTTTAATCAAACTTAAAAAGTAAGTGTAATAACAATTATTTTGATCCGTATCAACGTTTAAATGGTTTTATTTACTATATCCGTTTGCAGATGAATCGACCATATTTGGCATGATGGATTGTTGGCTAAGTTACGTTCTTATGGTATGTCTAAAAGGCTTTTTTAGGACCCTCTGGTTTTCTCTTTAGGAGTGGTGGTTAATGGATTTCCTTCTAATATCACACAACTCCGGTGTGCCTAAAGACCCCATACTGTTTCCTACTCTTTTTCTCATTTACATTATCAATGTGATGGAAAGGAACAGAAATCAAATCTACAGCTTTGCAGATGAGAGTACGCTTATTTGTTCGGTCACTTTGAAAGCCCGAACATCGGCTACTCATGCAAATATCCGCAAATAGCAGGAATATTTTTTTCTCTATAATTTATAGAAAATATTTTATAGTCTTTAATCTATGCACGTCCAATTCTCATTAAGAATATCTGGCTATATCCAATCTTACATAATAATCACCCGTTTCCTTAAATATCGATCCTAATAAATATATCTGCATGACAATAGTTATTATTATTTGATAACATTATCTGCCAGAAATATAATCACAAGTGATTTTACTATTTAGACGGAAAACTCCTAAAGTTGATGACGGTTTTGCATGATATCGGAAGGCTCCATTAAAGCCGACTTTATGTCGACAGCTTGAAACGAAATTACTTAGAACCATAGAAATTTATTTAATATGAAAAATAAAATAATTTAACAATAATCTTTCATGAATCATTATGTCAGGTAAGCTCTACATATATTCTTTTAAACAGGACATATTATAAGATATGTGACTACAAAGCACTTCTCAATTTGAAATTATGATAGCCTACACAATTTCAGAAGACACATCTTATTCTTTTAATAACCGATTGACATAAACCGACAGACTGATAAGTATTAAATAGAGGAAATGACTCCTGATACAGAAATTCTCTACCAGTTACTGACATAGTACTGCATGAGTTCGTTTTCAACACTTGAAGCTTGTATATGTTAGTCTAATTACTAATAATATTCACAACATTGTTTTTCCATAAATGTATGATTAAATAACTTTAAAACCTAAATATTTCTTAGATTTATTTTTACAAATTAAAGTATGTCTTTTATAAATCAAGATTTAAAAGTTATTATTGCATATGTTTCTAATAAATTAATGAAAAATAACCTCTAAAATAATAGTGTGACTAAAAATGTATTATAATTCTTAAGGTGTATTCTTTTCTTTTATTAAGTTTACTTCAGAACATATGTATATATATATATATATATATATATATATATATATATATATATATATATATATATATATATATATATATATATATATATATATATATATATATATATATATATATATATACATATATATACATACATATATATATATATATATATATATATATATATATATATATATATATATATATATATATATATATATATATATATGTATATTAGGGTGACCGCAAAAAATCGATTCCCCTTTCTAGATATTGAGATAGCCGAAATTTGAGCTCGATTAAACGACGTTAACCCGTGCCGCTCGTCGCTTAAAGTTTGAAAAAATCCAAATTTTTGGCCAAAAAGCTGACAAATGGAGCCATAACTCCAGAACGGTAAATAATAGAAACACGCTTAATATCTCAAAAGAAAGCTAATGTTGTTCTTCAAAATTTATATTCTATACATAATTGTTGTTATTTTAAGTCAAACCGAGTTACAACAGCCTTTAGCCCCAAAAACGTGACCTGGTACCAGTAGGAGCCAGTTTGGGAGTATTCTAAGAATTTTACGGGTTTTTACATAATGTGCCTCGGAATTAACATTTTTTTGTTAAAAAGTATTTTGGAACTCAATTTTCAAACATAAAGAGCCTTTTGTTCAAATTTAATCTTTTATTATATCGGGCTTACCTGACTAGTTTACCAAAGAAAGACCCGTTTGACAGGTAAAAAGGAGGGTGAATCTAATTTGTATTTTAGGGATGGTGATTTTACTTCAGCGTACAACCGACCTTTTATTTATTCAGTTTAGTTTCTGAAGTGCCTTTGAGCTGGTTAGATCGAACAATTATCTAGTGAAGATATTTTAAGACACTGAAGAGGACAGCATCTACCAGGAACTTGAGAGCTTGGAGGAAATGGACATCCCTGAAGAAGCTGCAGAAGATCCAGGTCCATCTGAGAGCAAGAGGATGAAAGTTTCATTTGCAAGGGGCGTTAAAGAGATTTTAAACATGAAATTGTCCATTTTATTAGATCGATGTAAGGAATCCGACAGAAATGCCACGAGAATTTTAATAGCTACTCTAGAAGCACTAAACCTTGACCCTCTTGAGTACAAAGTCTCGAAAACTTTATTACATGATAGAAGGCAAATGTTCAGAGAACAATATAATAAAAAAATTTTTGATAAAGTAAACATTTCTGAAAAAGAGCCCGTGGTTGTCCATTGGGACGGTAAACTTTTACCGTGTGTTTTAAAAAATGAACAATGTGAGCGAATAGCTATAGCTATTTCATATGGCGAAAAGGAACAGCTGCTGGGAGTTCCTGTAACAGCAAACAGCTCTGGAGAGGAGCAAGCCGTAGCCGTATATGAATGCCTACATGAATGGGGTCTTCTCAACACTGTCAAGGCGATGTGCTTCGACACTACAGCATCCAACACGGGAAGACTCAAAGGAGCATGCGTCATATTGGAGCAAATGTTAGGAAAAGAATTGTTATACCTAGCTTGCCGTCACCATATCTTGGAAATTCTGTTAAGAGGCGTATTCGACACAAAAATGGGATCAACCACTGGACCTCATCCAGACATCTTCAAGAGATTCCTCACAAGATAGACAAAGGAAAATACGACACAGGTATCAGTGACAATCTAATACAAAAGCAGCTAACTCCAGAAGTAACTGCAAATGTTACTGCTGAATTCGAGACCAAATTAACTGAGAGCCACCCCAGAGATGACTACAAGGAGCTATTGCAGTTGTTTCTCGTATTTGTTGGATCACTAGACGGCAATGTTGTGGGTTTTAGAACTCCAGGAGCCATTCATCACGCTAGGTGGATGGCAAAGGCTATTTACTGCTTAAAAATGTTCATTTTTCGTCGTCAATTTAAGATGTCTAAAGAAGAAGAAAGTTCTGTGCGTGCCATTTCTCTTTTCCTAGTTAAAATTTATTGTAAAGCTTGGTTCAATGCTCCAAAAGCTCATCTTGCACCAAAGCAAGATTTAGGTATTTTGCATAGTCTATAAAGAATGTGACAACGACATTGCAGAAATAGCCCTGACCAAATTTTCGAATCATTTGTGGTATTTGAATGCAAAGTTGGTGGGATTATCGTTTTTTGATCTCACCATTACAGACGATGAAAAGTTGTTAATGGCTAATAAATTGCTCAGTAGCACAGATGAACCATCACAGCACGCTAGGGTTGTAAATCCAAAAGTTAGGAAAGAAAACTTGAAAGAGGTAGTTGATGGAGGATTGGTAAATTTACTTACCAAAGAAACGTTTACATTCTTTGACCAATTTAATATAAAAACAGATTTCCTAAGACAACAACCAAACACCTGGCCTCAAAATAATGACTTCCAAGAAGGATTGAAAATTGTCAAAACATTAAAAGTAGTTAATGATATGGCTGAGCGTGGTGTTAAATTAATAACCGACTTTAACGACCTTCTGACAAAAGATGAAGACCAAAAGCAATATGTCCTGCAAATTGTAAGTAAATGCCCAAATTTCGGCTACCTCAATATCTGGAAAGGGGAATCGTTTTATGGGGTCCAGACGAACAAGATTCCGACATTTTTTTTCCCCCCACTATGAGATCCGGTCACTCTAATATATATATATATATATATATATATATATATATATATATATATATATATGTTATATATATATATATATATATATATATATATATATATATATATATATATATATATATATATATATATATATATACTAGCCGGGCCCGCGGCTCCGCTCGCGTGGACTTGAGTCACTACTATCGTCATTGCTTATTCCTTATGTTACCCAACGTAATAAAATATCTCCCATTATTTCCACTTATCTCCCAATATTTCTCTTTATCTCCCATTATCTCTACATAATTTCCATTATCTAGGCTTATCTCTGTTCATCTCCCATTATTTCTCCTTATCTCTTATTATTTCTCCTTATCTCCCATTATATCACCTCATTTCCCATTATCTAGGTTTATCTCGACTTATCTCGCAATATTTCTCCTTATCTCCCATTATTTCTCCTTATCTCCCATTATCTCACCATAACACCCATTATCTAGACTTATCTCTGGTTATCTCCCATTATTTCTCCTTATCTCCCATTATTTATACTTATCTCCCATAACCCACCTTATCTCCTATTATCGAGGCTTATCTCGACTTATCTCCCATTATTTCTCCTTATCTCCCATTATCTCACCTTATCTCCCATTATCTAGGCTTATATCCAATTATATACAACATATGTTTAAATTTATAAAAACACGTGAATCGGATAAGTGGTTCTCGAGTGATAAGTGCACTAACGGACAGACAGACAGAGAGACGTTGCATTTTATATATATTATATTCTTTGCTACATGATATTGTTCCATATTTAATGCTTTAGGCACTGTATTGCAAGAGAACGCGTTAGCGGCAAACTTTTCTTAGACTTGATTCACTATTATCGTCACTGTTTATTCCTTATGTCACCTAACGTAATAAAATATATCCTATAACCTGGCCAGAGAACATACGTATGTTTAAAAAAAAAGCACGTAAATTGGATAAGTGGTTCTCCAGTGATAAGCACACAAACCGACAAACAGACAGAGAGACGTTGCATTTTATATATATTATAGATATCCTTTGCTACATGATATTGTTCAATATTTAGTGGTTTAGGCAGTGTATTGCAAGAGAAGGCGCTAGCGGCAAACTTTTTTCCGATTTGATTCACTATTAGCGTCTCTGCTTATTCCTCATGTTACCTAACGTAATAAAATATAGTCTATAACCTGGCCAGAGAACATATGTATATTTAAAAAAAAAAAGCACGTAAATCGGATAAGTGGTTCTCCAGTCATAAGCGCACTAACGGACGAACAGACAGACAGACGGAGAGACGTTGCATTTTATATATATTATAGATATAGGTTATTATTATTATTATATAACCTGGCCAAAGAATATATGTATGAATTTAAAAAAAGACACGTAAATCGGATAAGTGGTTCTCGCATGATAAACGCACTAATGGACAGACAGACAGACAGAGAGACATTGCATTTTATATATATTATAGATTATAGATATTCTCTGCTACATAATATTGTTCTATATTTAATGGTTTAGATTGTGTATGGCAAGAGAACGCGCTAGTGGCAAACTTTTTTCCGAATTCATTCACTATTATCGTCACTGCTCATTCCTTATGCTACCTATCGTAATAAAATATAGCCTATAGCCTGGCCGGAGAACATATATATGTTTTAAAAAAAAAAAGTACGAAAATCGGATTAGTGGTTCTCCAGTGATAAGCGCACTAACGGACAGACAGACAGACAGAGATCGATACATTTTATATATATTATAGATGTAATAAAATGTATATCTATAACCTGGTCAGAGAACATACGTATGAATTTAAAAAATCACGTAAATCGGATAAATGGTTCTCGAGGGATAAGTGCACTAACGGACAGACAGACAGAGAGACGTTGCATTTTATATATATTATATTCTTTGCTACATGATATTGTTCCATATTTAATGCTTTAGGCACTGTATTGCAAGAGAACGCGTTAGCGGCAAACTTTTCTTAGACTTGATTCACTATTATCGTCACTGTTTATTCCTTATGTCACCTAACGTAATAAAATATATCCTATAACCTGGCCAGAGAACATACGTATGTTTAAAAAAAAAGCACGTAAATTGGATAAGTGGTTCTCCAGTGATAAGCACACAAACCGACAAACAGACAGAGAGACGTTGCATTTTATATATATTATAGATATCCTTTGCTACATGATATTGTTCAATATTTAGTGGTTTAGGCAGTGTATTGCAAGAGAAGGCGCTAGCGGTAAACTTTTTTCCGATTTGATTCACTATTAGCGTCTCTGCTTATTCCTCATGTTACCTAACGTAATAAAATATAGTCTATAACCTGGCCAGAGAACATATGTATATTTAAAAAAAAAAAAGCACGTAAATCGGATAAGTGGTTCTCCAGTCATAAGCGCACTAACGGACGAACAGACAGACAGACAGACAGACGGAGAGACGTTGCATTTTATATATATTATAGATATAGATTATTATTATTATTATATAACCTGGCCAAAGAATATATGTATGAATTTAAAAAAAGACACGTAAATCGGATAAGTGGTTCTCGCATGATAAACGCACTAATGGACAGACAGAGAGACATTGCATTTTATATATATTATAGATTATAGATATTCTCTGCTACATAATATTGTTCTATATTTAATGGTTTAGATTGTGTATGGCAAGAGAACGCGCTAGTGGCAAACTTTTTTCCGAATTCATTCACTATTATCGTCACTGCTCATTCCTTATGCTACCTATCGTAATAAAATATAGCCTATAGCCTGGCCGGAGAACATATATATGTTTTAAAAAAAAAAGTACGAAAATCGGATTAGTGGTTCTCCAGTGATAAGCGCACTAACGGACAGGCAGACAGACAGAGATCGATACATTTTATATATATTATAGATGTAATAAAATGTATATCTATAACCTGGTCAGAGAACATACGTATGAATTTAAAAAATCACGTAAATCGGATAAATGGTTCTCGAGGGATAAGCGCACTAACGGACAGACAGACGGACAGAGAAACGTTCCATTTTATATATATTATAGAAAATAGATTATTATTATTATTATATAACCTGGCCAAAGAATATATGTACGAATTTAAAAAAAGGCACGTAAATCAGATAAGTGGTTCTCTCGTGATAAACGCACTAATGGACAGACAGACAGACAGACAGAGAAACATTGCATTTTATATATATTGTAGACTATAAATATATATATATATATATATATATATATATATATATATATATATATATATATATATATATATATATATATATATATATATATAGATATTCTCTGCTACATAATATTGTTCCATAATTAATGGTTTAGGCTGTGTATTGCAAAGGAACGCGCTAGCGACAAACTTATTTCCGACTTCACTCACTATTTTACGTCACTGCTCATTCCTTATGCTACCTATCGTAATAAAATATAGCCTATAACCTGCCCAGAGAACATATGTATGGTTTAAAAAAAAAGTACGTAAATCGGATAATATATATATATATATATATATATATATATATATATATATATATATATATATATATATATATATATATATATATATATATATATATATATAGTTTGCCTAAAATTAAACCCAAAATTCTAATAATACTGCTGATCGTAAACAAGATATATTCAGTTCCATCACTTTCAGATGGTGAAAGTCCTTTGAAGCGATATCGCTCAAACAATATAGGTTTTTTTTCTTTCGTCAAGTTATATGTATGTACCAAATTTCAAGTTAATATCTTATGTTGTTCATGAGTTATCATACCAACAGTCCTACATAGCGAACAATGGAAATGGAAAACTATGTTTTTAATGATCTTTCGTTTAGCAAGGGAAGTGATAAAATTACAGAATTCTTATAAAATTATTGCTTTTTTTCAAAATTTTAAAAATTTGTTTAGTGGTCAACAGGAATACAAACGCCACTAAAACTAAATGTATGTCAACAACAAATAAATGTATGAGTAATTAAAACAGAGCAAATAAAAGACAGTGTAAAATTTAGAATACTTGTAATAATAGCTCCGTTCTTTTAAGACTATGCTTTTATGTTGCAACAACAAATAAGAATATTTTTATCTTTTCCAAAGAAATTGTATTATTGTATTCTTAGAATCTCCAAAAATCGATTCATGTGCACTGTCAAATATCTGTAAAATATTTGCTTTTCTTGCTGGTTTTTAATCGGTCGAATAAATTATTGGCAAATATACTTCTTTTTCCCAAGCTTAAGGAAAGTATGGTGTTTCTGGAAAAATATATTCCCAGATTTTTGCTTTTATTCAAGTTTTCGGGTCTTTAGATTACAAGAAATTTAGTTCAATGAGCGGGAGAGGGGTTAATAAAGGTTGCTTGGAATATATTGTGTTTTTATATCATTTAAGTGTACAAAAGTCAAATTCAATGTTTATTTTGAAAGAGATCCGTGTATTAGCAAAAAAAGTACCGGTTAAACAATTTTGCCGATATTTTTTATTTATAAACTAAAAGGTACGTCTCAGTTCGGTGAGAGCAAAAAAAAAATGAAATATATTTCTATATAAGCTATGAGAGGTTTAAAGACATTTCTAAAATTTGTACTTTGCAATAATAAATAATAAATAAATAATCTATATTACTCATTATGCCTTACAAAATTAGTATTGAGGTCGTCAATGTAAATTTGTACATATTTATATAAAATCAAATGTATATATAAATAACAATATAAAACAATACATTATTAGACAAAAAAATATTATTTGAATAAACAGTTAGTTCGAAAAATCACTACACATCATTTATCCTATAATAAGCATCAGTTTTAATAAGTTATTTTTAAACACTCCGACATTATTAACTTGTTTTATTTTTAATGGAAATTTATTGAATATGACAGTGCCTTTGAAGTTTGGGAATTTCTCGACAATGCTGATTTTATGTAGTATAATCTGAAAGAGAGTCACCTTAATTCTTATAAAAATGATTATAGGATAACATTATAAACAATTCTAAATTTAATCTCACATACAATATGCCAAGTAGGAACATGACCGTTCGTATTCTTGAAAAAATGTAATTCGAGAACATCTTTTGCCGTCACTGTATTCTTTGGTGTACTAACACCGGCCCAGTTACCTTAGTCAGTTGTACAATCGCGCATCAATGTTCGCCTGGCCGCCATCTTCGAGGCATGCTGTCGACGAGATTTTCTGCATACTCTGTAAAAACTTTTCGAATCTCGCGAGACAACTGAGTCAAAGTCCTCAGAGTCTTCCTCTGAGCTTTCTCTTTACAAGGGACCAAACATGTTCAATAGGGTTTGTGTTCGGTGACTGTGAGAGCCACTCTAGTATCTTATCGTGGGACGAGCGAGCCGCTTCGCGATGTGATTTTCACCCAGCAAAGGTTCCTTCGACGTTCTTCGGAGTTTGACATCATGAGCCCGAAGATGTTATCGAATGGTCTCACGGGACACATTCAAACCCGATTTTCTTAATTTCGTCGCTCCTTGATGCAGCTTCAATTTCGGGTCCCGTGAAAACAAAGACACGATTTGTTTTTTGACTTTCAGAGTGACTTTGCTCACCGAGCTACAGTTTGACAAGTCGTCGACATTTTTCTTCTCATTAAAATGATTGATCCACTTGTTCACAAACGACATCGACTTTTTAATATATTTAGCGGCCGTGGAATGTGTCATTTTAGGCCCCTTTAAATGGGAAAAAAGAAAAAAACTGCCTCGAACCGAGTCGCAAAGAAGTGACTCATTTTGGATTTTACGTGATTTCGACGAAAGTTCGGAATCGATTGACACTTCTACTAAAAGCGTCATAGACAAAGGTTCCCTCTCCCGATTTTTTGTTGAATCGCATCTACCAAAAAAGAATTATCGCGGACACGTTCTTACTTGACAGACTGCATATGAAAAGTTTTTAGATATATATATGCATGGCACTGTCAGAATATTATAGAAAATCAAATATATTTTACTCTCGTGGTGGTATTTTAAATATACTACGATTTTTGCATTAGTAAGACACGAATTGCACTTACAGATCTACTCTATAGTTCAATATTGTAACTAGTAAATAATATATATTCCGAATAAATTAAATTCCTTGTATACGGAATTACGTAGTAAGATTTTTTAATCTGTAGTAAGTAAGTAAGTTTTCCATCTGTAATGACCAGGCTACTTAGAAATAGAGATACTTTGTGAAGAATAATTCTTTATTTGCCCCGACACACAGTGATTCGGCAAGAACATGCTAGCGGGACAATATTCATGACGTAATTTCCAGGAACCACTGATAACGACTTGTAAACAACCCCCCCCCCATTTAACGAATTCCAAGAATTAATTTGTTTATCACCTCATAAAGGTATCTTATCAGGGGGTCAAAGTAAGCCTTATAAGAGAGGTCATTTTCATTTGCAAATCAGTTGCATTTTATGCACACTTGTGATAACATATTTTAAAATTGGTAGCAAAGTGAAACGAGTTTTTTGTGATGGAATATTCTGTTGAAGGTATGTACTCAATTATGACTTATATTTTTTATAAAAAATATGTATACTTTTGGTGTAATATCAATTTGTAAATGTATAGATAAATCCAGCAAATTTTACATTAATTGTAAACTTTAAAAGTAGCAACTTTTTTATCCACATATATCCACCTAGATTTTTCTATATGTAATACCTACAACATTCAGGCACAGATTCATATATATTATAGACCCCGAAAAGGCCCGAAAGTAAAATTATTTTATTTTTTTCAGAACGAGTCGTGACTATGACGAAAATGGAGTTTTTTGAAGAATGGCTAAAACATGACAAAACTGAACGAAACAGTGGCATTTTTTATTATATAAGTCAAAAATTCAATATGTCTGATGTTTCTGACGATTCTCTAAAACGACTTAAAATGAAAATATCAAGCCTTTCAGCAAAATTCAATCAAAAGTGGACTTCTTTAAAGTGTAACAAAGAAATGTTTCTAATCAAACATAAAGATCGGTTAGAGGGATCCGGAATCGAAATAAAGATGTGTGTTAACCAGCCGTGCACTTCAACATCATCAGCGGCTCTTTCCGTAGGGCGACCCAGAAAATCATTTGAAGACTCATCAACGAAAACGAAGAGACGGAGAGTAGAAGATCTTTTGGAATCGCGAAGCGCAAGTGAGCTTATTACAGCAGCTGAGTTAGCTACTCGAAAAGAAGGGCATCGAAGTGTTGCTAAACAGATTCATAACGTCGCGGTCAGTGAAACTAGAGAAAAGAATAAGTGTTCTGAACAAAGTCGGCAGTTAACACCAGACGAAGCTTTAGCTTATTATGTGGACTCGAAATCGACTTCTCACTCATATAAACAAACAAGAAAATGGTCAATGAAAGCGGAACATCAAGTGTATCCATCGTTTTATAGTTTAGGTAAGTCCAAAGCTTCTTGTTGTCCTTCCGACGAATATATTTCTGTGACTGAATCTCGAGCTGAAATTAAACTTCACGCGATTTTGGATAAAACGGCTGAACGATTAGTTAAAGCTCAGACGGAAGTCATTAGAAGTGTGTTACCTCGTTCATATTATACGTTGGTAAGCAAATGGGGCTGTCATGGGAGTTCGGGGCATAGCACGTATAAGCAGAAATTTGAGAACACTAACGCTACAAACGAATTTTTGTTCGTATACTCATTTGTCCCTTTGAGACTGCTTGATGGCGAAACTGTGATTTGGCAAAATCCAAGACCTTCCTCTACTTTATATTGCCGTCCTATTAAGTTTATTTTTGCCAAGGAGACAAAAGAGTTTACGAAAGAAGAAACTTCTAAAATTTTAGATGAAGTAAGTCAGCTTCTTCCAACATTATGTAACGTTGCTGGATCTCAAATCTCTGTTAAACACGATTTGTTGTTGACAATGACTGATGGCAAAGTGTGCAATGCCTTAACAGACACAAGTTCAACACAAAAGTGTTATATTTGCGGTGCCACCCCGTCTACTATGAACGAGGAGTCAAAGAAATATCCCAGCAACGAAGAACGCCTTGCATTTGGTTTATCTACTTTATATGCATGGATCCGCACGTTTGAATGTTTGCTTCACATCAGCTATCGTTTAGAAATAAAAAAGTGGCAAGTCAGGGGAGATAACGACAAAGCTATTGTGAAGCAACGCTCACAAGAGATACAAAAAGTGTTTAAAGATCGTATGGGTTGTAGATAAACCAAAACCTGGGTATGGTAACACAAACGATGGAAACACAGCACGTATATTTTTTTCCAAAGCTGAATTGAGCAGCGAAATTACAGGATTAGACGTAAACCTTATTCGTAGATTTCATGTAATTTTAAGAACTTTGTCATCGGGATATGACATAAATTATATAGAATTCGAAAAGTTTTGTGTTGATACTAGAAAATTATACCTTGATCTGTATTCGTCATATTCCATGCCCGTTACTGTGCATAAAATTCTTGTACACAGCGCGGAAGTTATAAAGTCTTTTCTTCTTCCCATTGGACAACTCTCCGAAGAAGCCCAGGAGGCAAGAAATAAAGACTGTCGTAGATTCCGTGAACGGCACACCAGGAAGCGGTCACGTATTGCCACAAAGACAGATCTTTTGAGAATGCTTTTAATTAGGTCTGATCCTGTTATCAACTCGTATAGAGAATTACCGCGAAGAAAACTTACTTCTTGGCCATCGGAGGTTCTGCAGTTGATTATCCCACCTTCATTGCCATCCGAAACACCATCAGTAAGTCATCATCACGAATTAAATGAGGAGGATTATTTACTCTCCGAATATTCTACTGAATGGGAGAGCGGTGATGACGACTCATCTGATGGTGATTAGTAGGTTTAAGTATTTTTTTATTGTAATTATTATTCTTATTTTATTGTGTGTTGTAGTTGCTTATAATTCATACCTTAGTATATAAGTTATTTAATATTATATTTCTTTTACTTATACACCTTGTTATTGTAAATAATTGATATATAGATACTGTTATTGTACTAATTTATTTTAAAAGAAATAATATTTTGTAAATTAATAAATGTGGGTACTATCATTATGATTTATATTTTTTTCCTAGAAATTTCTTTGTAAACA
The DNA here is from genome assembly GCA_019049505.1 of Pachyrhynchus sulphureomaculatus. Lineage (NCBI taxonomy): Eukaryota > Metazoa > Arthropoda > Insecta > Coleoptera > Curculionidae > Pachyrhynchus > Pachyrhynchus sulphureomaculatus. The sequence continues at coordinate 125,612,971 of CM032447.1, forward strand.
AACATGATTGTGCTTTTCACACATAATGAGTAGGTAGACGTATGTAGCTAATTAAAGAACAATTAGCGACAATAGTGAACAAATGAAACACATTAGTAAACCACTTCCGTCTTGCAGCTACATATTTCGATTAATACACATACAGTACACATTTTTCAACTTTTTTTTTCTTAAAATAGCTTAAGATACCTGGGATATACATACATAAACAATTGAAATAAGTGAAGAAATAATATTGTCCCGCTAGCTTGTACCAGTCGAGACACTGTGCGACAGCTACAGCTTTGTGCAACACTTTTCTATAGCAGCGCTACAGGAGCTACGATTGAGCGGAAAAGCGATTCACGTTGATCTTGAATCGCAGTAAATTGTACTCGGTGGAAACATAGTCCTGGGCAAGGTTCTCTATATAAAATACTGCTTAAAAAGGGTTACATGAGGGGTGATAAGCTGAAAGCTTCACACGGATGTGAAGTATTAGCACGTCGTGTATTCCTAGCATGCACAGCTTTGAGAAGAACTAAGAAGAAAATACTTGTAGAATAGACTCAGCTTCTTTGCATTTTCGGTCAAACCAAGGCTTGCCGTTGGAAGGCATTACTTCGGCTTTCGTACCAGTCGAAATGATATCGGAAATCCCCTTAGCGCATTCATATGGGTAGGCGGATCTAAAACAAACGTCTAATCCAAGATAAATTCAAAAATATTCAATATATACACATACACAGGCACATGTTCATATCATGTAAGACAGTAAATTACAAGTTAATATCCAACATTACTGATCAAAAATATTTCTCATTATATATTAACAATAATAATGAATTTGCCGGCAAAGGATCTATAATTTAAATTTGATTTAGTACAATAAATAAATTTTTAATTTGACATTGGTATGAATTATGCTTTGATTGTTTGTGGGTCCTAAAAATTTATTGCCATTTTACAACGCTACAATAATTTATGTTTTAGAGTTTATAGTTCTCCAAGGTTTGTACTGAACTTAGTTTATCTTTTTATTAATTCAGCTTTGGACGTATAATATTTACTACATCGAAGCCATATTCTTTTATTTATGATTAATATATCTGTATGGTTTCGAATACTAAAATTTTATATCCCCATATACGTTTAAAATGTTTAGAGTTTCACAGAAATGAACTAAAATAAATCGTAAAAAGAAACTCTTTAAAAATTCAAGCTATATAAGTATCATTACATATGTTAAGCTGTATGAGTGCTTATACTGAATTATACGATTCGCAAGCGCAAAGATTTACCGGATTTTCAGACATAAAATGGTAAATATCGGAAACTATAAAACTTGCAGTTGCTAGTAAGATTTTGAATGTGACGGACTCGAGAGAAAATTGCATGTATAATATATGACAGCAAAATACGAATCTTACAACTATAGCTAAGTATAGGCGTTTATAATTCAGAGAAACATCATTTTACAATACTGTGAATAAAAAACCGGTCAAGTGCAAGTTGAACTTGCACAATTAGTATTCCGTACGTTGATTGTTTTTAAGATAAAAATTTTTGTTAGGGTGGTATAAAATGATCAGTGACTTTACAAAACACACCCTAAATGAGTTTTCAACAAAGTTTGTTTCCAATCTTTACTGAAAACTGGTGACCTTGAAAATTTGGTTTTTTTTTTTCTATACCAGATAAATTATTAAAGGTAATGATAATTTTCGTTCAATCTATACCCCGTGGAGAATATTTCAGGATTTTTTCAAAATTTTTTGATCAGTACTTTTCGAGATAAGGTAGGGGACAGCGATTTTTCACGATTTTTTAAAAGTAATACGAAGAAAAGTGTGCGCAAGTATTACATTATATACATATTTTTTACTCGTGTTTTCACAAGCTTTCATTTGACACCACACTCGATGACCTAGTAAAAAAATTTTTTTTTCACTTCCGATTTCACCCCTCAAAACGAATCTCTTAAGTCAAAATTTATGTTACGGTGATATAAAATGATCAGTGACTTCACAAAACACACCCCAAATAAGTTTTCAACAAAGTTTATTTCCAATCTTTGCTGAAAATTCATGACTTTGAAATTTCTGTTTTTTTTTTATATACGAGATAAATTATTACAGGTAATGCACTCGTGATAATTTTCGTTCAATCTACACCCCGTGGAGATTATTCCAGAATTTCTGCAAAATTTTTTGATAAGTACTTTCCGAGATAAGGCGGGTGGACAGCGATTTTTCGCGATTTTTTAAAAATAATACAAAGAAAAGTGAGCGCAAGTATTACATTATATATATATATTTTTTACTCGTGTTTTCACAAGCTTTCATTTGACACCACACTCGATTACCTAGTAAAAAAATTTTTTTTTCAGTTCCGATTTCACCCCCCAAAACTAACCCCTTAAGTCAAAATTTAACTTTCAAAACTACATGGCTCTGATGAGGCCATCAATTCCTATATTACTACCAAATTTTAACTTTCTACGACAAATAGTTTCGGAGAAAATCGTGTGTGACAGACGGACAGACACCAAAGTGATCTTATAAGTGTTCCGTACGGAACACTAAAAATGTTAAGAAGATGTTTATGACAACCAGAATTTGGTAAGATTGTTACTTCCAATCTAAACAATGAATTAATCCCTCTAAATTTTGGTTGCTATAAAAATCCGTATGCTTTTCTGTTTATATTGTTGTGAAATGGTACTTTCAGATGGCTATACTCAGGAACTACATTTATGGATTACCAAAAAAATATGTATATTTTTGTAATAAGGTGTCAATAGAACTAGAAATAATAATATGGAAGTCAAAATATTACATATTTGCAACAAAGGCACTATCCTTAATTTACTTGAAATTTTGGAAATCCTTAAAGCTTCTAAGTCCGATATTCTTATTTGTTTGAATGGTCAAATTAATTTTAGTTGTTTACCTTTCTTCTTGTCCTTAAATTTGCTCACTTAATTATTTAATTCCTTGTAATAATTATTATCCTATAACCCCCCCTTTTTCTTTTCCTCACCTTTTCTTAACTCGGACCATAACCTTTTCTCTCCTTTAATAATCCTATCTCTATTCTAACAATTCAAAATTCTTAGTAATCAACCTGTGATGTTATATATCACTACAAGCTCCAAGAAAATAGAGCAGAAACATATTCTTTATTACAAGCTAATTAAAACAATTTTTTTTTTGCAATAGGCCTCAGTTTCGGAGATAAATTCTTTATTGGTGCCAAATCTCTTTCTTGCGAGCATTTTTTTGAGGTCTGCGAATAGATAATAGTCGCTGAGGGCCAAATCTGGAGAATACGGTGAATGAGGAAATAATTCGAACTTCAATTCATTCAATTTTGCCATCGTAACCATCGACTTGTGCACGGTGCATTGTGCACTTTTTTCTTGTTCATTTAGGACCGTTTCTTTGCAATTTCTGCCCTCAAATGCACCAATAACTTTATATAATATTCGCTATTGATGGTTTTTCCCTCCTCAGCATAGTCGATGACAAGTATTCCATGTGCAGTAAATTATGGAAATCCTTAAAGCTTCTAAGTCCGATATTCTTATTTGTCCTTAAATTTCCGCACTTAATTATTTAATTCCTTGTAATAATTATTATCCTATAACCTCCCCTGTTTCTTTTCCTCACCTTTTCTTAACTCGGACCATAACCTTTTCTCTCCTTTAATAATCCCATCTATATTCTAACAATTCAAAATTCTTAGTAATCAACCTGTGATGTTATATATCACTACAAGCTCCAAGAAAATAGAGCAGAAACATATTCTTTATTACAAAAACCCGTACTTTATATTTCTGGTTTATTTCGTTCAAATATTTTAATTAATTTAATTCAAATAAACCCTTTGATCAAACTTCCATTTCCTTCACTTTGTCATTTTCACTTTATTTCTTGTTAAATCAACCAAAAAAAATTTTTTCATTTATTCGTACACTGACGCCATTGAATTATCATTTTGTGCTTTCCATCAAGTATCCTTGTACACTCCTGTTTTATTTAATCTTTGGCCTCGTGTTTTCCACGCCTTGAAGTTAGGCAACAGTCTGGACAATGGTTTAAACATAAGCTTAATTTTACTTTTTCCTTATTTTTTTTTCCGTATTAATTACTTTTATAGTTGATGTTCACTTTAGTTTTTACAGCTTTGTCTTTAATTTTACTTTTGTGTTTCAATTCAAATTTATAACTTAGGTTACTTTCATTCCCCCTTCGTTTTCAAATTTGGGCGGCAAACTGGTTCTTTTGACTTTTGTCAACCAAAGAATTTTATATTCAGTGTGCCGTTACATAACCTGTAATTTAGATGGCCATGTGAGACTATAAACCTTAAAGGGTTTTCCCCCGTTCAAATTATTTATCTATAATAATCATGTATTTAGTTTAATTATGTATGTTTTTTAAGTATTTAAAGTTTAATTTTCAACAGAATCTCCACATGGTAAGGGTTTATATAACATAACTTTTTAACATGCTTCATAGTTTTTTCTTTTATTTTAGAATTATTAATTACTTACAAGCCCTAAACAGGATGGTGAAGGTTATCCAGTGTGCCCCCTAAATTTTATTTTAGACGATTTTGTGCTGATGATGTAGATTTATGTCTACGAAAAACATGTCCACAATTTAAACAGTGTATGTTACCAAAGGTTTTCTTTATATTATGTGGAGTAGACAGTGTTGTTTTACTATTAAATTCATCAACTCCACTGAGAGAAATGGACTATTTCTATAAAAAAAAAAAATAATAATAATAAAATAAATATAATATTCTTAAGTTGAGTCGTCCACTTATTTATATTCAGAAACTATATTAATAAAGGGCTTTATTTGTGTCAATAAAAATAACAAACTAAAAAGCTAGTACATACATACTATATTGATAATAAAAATAATAACTGAAACAAAAAATGATAGAAATATATTAGTCACACGTGTTTTAAAGAAACGTTGGTTATTCTTCTAGTTTAATCCCGCAAAGGATTCATCAAAATAAGTTCAAGTTTTTAAACTCAGTGTACTGTTATAAATCTACAATTATATTTAAATAAGAATTTTTATTTCTCAGTTCTTTGCATAGGTAACACGTAAGCTGAAAATTTCTGATCTGACACATAGATGTGTCTTCAAAAAATCCATGTCCATACCAGCCTTCAAATGATACGTGTCAAAATTTCATGACATCTCGACGATTAGTTTTCAAATTATAGTGGTTTTAGTGACGCAGCCTTTGATATTTTCAAAAAATACCGTTCAAGCAAAGAAAGGCTTGATAAGTATTGCGGGAACTCTGCCTTTGGAAAATCACTCATCGTTTACTGGTATGTTGAATTTAAACGCGGTCGTAGAGACACAAATGATGCTGAACGCTCTGGACGCCAAAATGAGGTGGTTACACCAGAAAACATAAAAAAAATCCACAAAATATTTCTGGATGACCGTAAAGTGAAATTGCGTGAGAAAGCTGACACCCTAACGATATCAAAAGAACGTATTGGTCATATTTTGCATGCACATTTGGGCATGAGTACCGCATTTGCTCACAGTGGACCAAAAACAACAACTTGTTGATGATTCTGAGCGCTGTTTGGACCTGTTTAAGTGCAATAAAAAGGATTTTTTTCATGCGATATGTCATAACGGATGAAACATGGAACCACCACTATACACCGGAATCAAATCAACAGTTGTCTGGGAAGGTTCTGGCCTTTGTATTTTGGGATGCGCATGGAATATTTGTCATCGACTATGCTGAGGAGGGAAATAATAAAAAAAAACCATCAATAGCGAAGATTATATAAAGTTATTGGTGCGTTTAAGGGAAGGAATTGCAAAGAAACGGCCCTAATGAACAAGAAAAAAGTTCTCTTTCATCAAGACAATACACCGAGTCACAAGTCAATGGTTACGATGGCAAAATTGAATGAATTGAAGTTCGAATTTTTTCTTCATTCACCGTATTCTCCAGATTTGGCCCCCAGCGACTATTATCTATTCGCAGACCTTAAAAAAAAATGCTCGCAAGAAAGAAATTTGGCTCCAATAAAGGAGTTATCGGCGAAACTGAGGCCTATTGCAAAAAAAAAATGTATTTTAATTAGCTAGACCAAAAACATTTCAGTCTATGTATTATTTGTGAATTATTTATAATTTCTAAATTGAATTCCAGTAAATAAATAATCAGGTTTTTATATCAAAATTACCTTAAATATAAAAGTTAAGTGGACTTTGCATCTATACTTTAGTCTTATCAAATTTTGTTAATTAAATATAGACGATTTTTTTTTTGCCCTGATGAAAATCAAAAACAATTATAATAAGAAATATACTGTTTTCATTTATCATTAAAAGTGATAGTTTTGTGTGAATAAGATCACAGTAATATAGTATACTAAAAATAAAAACTATTAAATAATATTGTAAAATTCTGACGTCATTAATTTATTCGCCAATATTTAGATGTTGATCAAAAACGACACCAAGTCTTTTTCTAAGTTATGTTAGTATTACGAGAGAACTGTTAAGAGTACCTAATTTGCAACACCAAATCATTTTTGTATTCAATACTCCAGGAAAGGGGTTCCCAAATATGTTCGACTCCCGGCGCCCTTGCCGAATAAACGTCTTCCCAAGACGCCTTATGTAATGTAATATTTACGTGGAATATATAAGCCTATCAACTACTGTACATTTTCTCAAATCTTGGAGTCAAACTTGCCACGACTACCTTCATTTTCTTCTTCGAAAGATTTTATCGCGATACTTAGTTCTTATCACAGCAACTGCCAAAAACCAAGCTTCTCCCAAGTAAGAAGTCGCAAATTGAATTAAAATTCTTTAGGTTTTACCGCGCAGAAATTGAAAATTATCTTGTACTTACTCGTATATCCACAATTTATTCGTATTGTCGTAAGACAACTCAATAAGATTCTTCTCTTCTGCAACAGCAGTTTGAGGTGTAGTACTAGTATTAAATAAATCTTGAATCAATTCAAATGTATTGATATTATTATTGTAATGGTGATTAGCTGTCACATTTATTTATTTATTTCGTATGGATGTACATTGCACATAGCACAACTGAAGTTAAATAAAATTATCTAAATGAATTATACAAAAATTTTAGTAATAATATAACACAGAGTTAGACATCTAGGTTCTCCAGCATATGGTAGATGTTATTTAAAAATATTATTTCAGTCCAAAAGAACATTCTATATCTCCGTCTTCATTCATTTTATGTTTGAATAGTTTTTATAAAAGCTGAAATTTTGTTAATTGACTTGCTTCCCTGCACGAAGAGTTTAAAATTATCTTTTCAAGAATTTCACATAAATATGCTACTTTTACTAGCTGCAACCCAAACTCCTTTCCTTTCATTTTCTCCAGTAATTGTTCACTGAGGTTTTCTCCTATCTGCTTTATTGTCATGCTATTTTTGGACAAAGAAAGCAGTTTTCCAGCAGCGCTGATTATAACGGAGCCGTTATATATTCTGCGATGGTATGAGGTTTCTTACATTTTACGTTTCTGTGTGCTAGCAAAGTAGTGTTTGGTATGGAAGCAGGCATATCAAAAAATAGTTATGAGATTTACTAATTATTCTAGAATAATTGGCTATTAAAGGGCGGTTCAACTTATTGGTAGTACGCACTCTTATGCCAAAACTTTAATACACATTATGTTCTACGGTCTCTCTTCACCAATGACTTTTGACGACGTAAAGTCAATATTCAAATACATGTTATCATACACTGTTGTTACTGTTTAATGGTATGCCATCTTCACTTTTAATTTCACAAGGCGTATTACTATTTAGTAGAAACTGATCTATTTTTAATAATATATACGGGAACGAACGAAATGTAACTACTGCCAATAACATTTAGTTGATACAATGTCCAAAAACGAATGCGACATGACTGAACTAAATCGACAGATATTTGTCCACGTGGACAAATAACTTAGAAAGTTGAAGAAACTGACAAAACAATTGGGACACCTAATTATATTAAGCGTTAATTAAAAATGATTAAAATTTCGAAGTGCCAATGTGAGGATATCGCTGCTTTTCAGGGCACTATGGTCCATAAATTGAGCGCCAGTGCTCTAGAGCCTATTAGAAGTAAATTATTTCTTTTTCCACTTATTTTTAAGCCATAGTTATGTACAACTAGATTTCCTAAAAGGGCATAAAATTGCAACTTAATCTAGTTGCCATCGAATCTAAAACCACTAGCTGCCCAGTTGACTCTTATTGTCGATAATGCGGTACCCTGGATTTTAAATATCAGCAGACAAATGCTTTAGTAAGGAAATCATCAAAAAATATCAAAATCAAGAGTCCGGTGAGAAATATAAAAGATTTTGAAACTTAACAAAATTTTGTTTTTGCTGGTTTATTCATAAATAAAAACGATTTTTCTGGTCTGATACTGCACACACAACTTTAGCTGGCTTATTAATGCTCTGATCAATTTAAATCCCTAATTGCTGAATTAGGCCAGTTTTAATGTAATACTTTTCAATGAATCAGGCATTTAGGTGAGCGAAGGTTATAATGCTTAAATATTTTTTTGAAAGATGGAGATTAAAAGCATGAGACATAAATAATAATTGAGTTAAAACATACCTTTTGGAAATGCCTTTTATTAATGTTATATTCATTTAAAATTAATGTAATTTGATTCCCCTAAAATAGATAATTACGAAACCACTGAGGAATCTATAAATTAAAGATAATATTTTTAAGTTGAGCCAATATTTCCTAATTAAAAGATCAACTATATTAGTGGCAAAACAATATCTAGTTACACCATAACAAACATTTTCACTGATTATATTGTCTCTAAATGAGAACCTTAAATTATAATTAAGCTTCTGCAAATAAAATCTTTGCTAAATTATTAGCTGGAAATGTTTTATATAATGACTGATATTATAACGATTATGGTGAATTAGACACAGGTATAAAGTTCAAATTTACTTTGCACTTTCTACAATTTGAGATTGTCTGGCCGCTTTCCGTAATTTTTAGTTCTCTCTAACTCCAGTTGAATTATTTTGGTATTACTGGGGAAAATTATGCTGTTTGGTATTTTTGCAATTTTTTTTTTTAAAGCTTAGATAGAGTTCACTGATAATATATACTTTTAAGAAATAAGTAACTCAATTCTTCAAATACCATACAACGGGGTATTTGAATTAAATTAATTAAAATATTTGATCGAAATAGACCAGAAATATAAAGTATGAGTTTTTGTGATAAAGAATATGTTTCTGCTCTATTTTCTTGGAGCTTGCCTAAAAAACTATTTTAAGCTCAAATTTGAGCGATTTGTAACATTACAGGTTGATTAGTAAAAATTTTGAATTGTTACTGAACACTAGACATCCGCTAGAACCAGATCGAATAAAGTTTTTAGTCACCTGCTTCATTTTGAATTTGTTATAGATTGTATTCAAAAGGTCAAAAAGAGTATGCTTATTTAGGAAAATATAAAATAAAAATGTTCTGGTAGAGTAACAAAATAGGAAACAAAATATGGTCCTCATAATTTTAGCCCTATATTGAATTTCACTGTTTAATAATAAAAATAAAAAAACCATATTATATTAATCTCCACTAGAAAATTTGTTTAGTTTTAGAGTTTTTATAGTGAATTAGACAATTATGCTCGTTAAGAAATATGATATTAAAAACTGGAAGCAAAACAGCACAGAGAAGTTATTTATAACAACAAAAATTTGGCGAGAGTAATATTACTAATGAAAATAGGCAAGTAATCCCATCAATTATTTTTTGTGTAGTATGTACGATTTCTATTCCCAGTTTGCTAATAAGTCTGGAATCTGTCTTTTGTCAACGAGAGGAGGCTTTAGAACGCCGAAACTTTGATGTTATGTGGTTAAAAATAACGAATCAACAAATTACAAGGTGTATCTACTCCCTCTGTCAACCACCCAGTTATATTTACTTAAGAATACTTTTTGTTTCTCTTGCAGATACCATCGATTATTTATAGATTAATTATCCAAGTACTGAAATTGTCATCCTGGGCGACTTTAATGTACCCACCATCTTACTTAAGTATTTAAATACGGACGACGAACAAAACCATGAAGCGTGAATCGTTCTTAATCAGTAGTAGCTTTACTTAGCTTATGGATAAACGGACATGGATTCCTGATCGAGACGAAGAGTTCGACAGCCTTCTTGACCAGTTTTTAAGCGCCAATTCAGAGATTTACGCTGTCACCGTAAATCCGTCGTTAGTTTCTCCCCACCTTAAACTGATTTAGGCATCGAATATCCACCGATCAGTGACAGAGAAGCACCTAAACCGCGCAAGATTTAGCACTACAATTCTACTAAATGGGAAGAACTCATGGAATATTTTCAAACTTTACCGTAGGTAGACGTTTGTTTTAGATCTGATTACCCATCTATTTAAGCTAAGGAAGTTTTCGATATCATTTTGGCTAGCATGGAGGCTTCCATCCTTTTTTCGAAGAAACGCGCTACCAACGGCATGCCTTAGTTCTAAACATCTTGGCTGCCAACAATGCGTGATATTCGAAATGTCAGAAATTGTAACACCTTTTTTCGTACTCGGAACAGATGCAAAGAAATGATTGACGAAACCAAGAAGTCAGACATTCAGAGAATCGAAAACAAACTTCTTGCCCCCCTCCCCCACCCAACAGTTCCAGGCCTCTAAAGCCATTAGTCAAATCTATGAGGACCACCCACTCTTTCAAACGGGCCGTCAAGGATGCTCGATATTGTCTTCAGATGACGTGTCTTAAGACGCATTTTCATGAATCTAGAAAACAATGAAGCCCTTAGTACTGATAACCGCCGTAGTGCTCAAAAAATGCTCGAGCGAACTGACACCAGTTTTCTGTATTTTTTTTAACCTATCGTACAGAAAGAGCATATTTACATTATGCTGAAAATGCGATATCCAAAGAAGGCCAAATGGCAGGAAGACCTTGTCAAACAACTGCCGACCAGTCGTACTGTTTTTAATAATACCAGTAGCTATGGAAAAGGCTATCAATCAGCATCTCCTGAAATATCTAAAAGGATTTAGTATTACCAGCGTCAATCAGTGTGGCATTCGTAAGTACAAACCAACAGTAGATCTTCTAACTTACGTCACACATGTTTAAAACAACAAGCGACGCTTTTATGGCATATCTGAAAGTTTTTGTTTATCGCTCTGGTATTTTCTCAGAGAGCGTTCTTTACGAATGGTACTCGATGAATTTCTTTCCAATGCCTTCACTATCAACCCTATTCACTTTCTCATTTACATTAACGATCTGCTGAAAATGACCAGAAATCCAATCTAAAGCTTTCTAGATGAGAGTATGCTTTTCTCTTCATTCATTTTAAGTGCTCGATCATCGGTAGCTCTTGCAAATATCCACAGACAGTAGAAAGTCGTTCAACTTAACAAAGACCTGGAAGAAATTCTATCTTGGGGTGACAGTAACCAGGTGGAATTTAACGAGGCGGCGGATTTTTCTAAAAAAGTTAACGTTGCTGCACCCGATTTAGCTGTATTTGCACACTCCATTTATCTAGCATTGTCACTTAATTTCTTCGGGAGAAAATATTTCTTGGCATGAACATTTTGCATACGTAGCAAGGAAAGCTTCGCAAACGCTGAAAATATTATTTCAAACTCCACGTTTTAGGTCTATTTTGACGGACATGAACGGAATTCCAATCTAGTGGGATTGCTTTTAAGTTTTGGAATAATTTTAAAACCAAGTAGTTGCATTATTTTAAATTTAGTAAATCAGTTTTCGTGAATGAAGTACCATACTTGATAGATTTTTGATTTTGGTTTTTATTTAAAATATAATAACCCTCGAGTTGTGTAATTGTGACCGAACGATGTCGCTGCCGAACTGTTCGACCTTGAATAGATTGTTCGAGATAATTAATGAAAGACGAAATTAGTCATTTTTTTAAAGCACGTGGCCTGTGATTTTGTTGGCAATGAACTTCCGGACTGGTTGGTATATAAGACGAAGACGTTCTAATTTTCCTTTCCCTTCAGCACAGAAATTAGAGAATGATTTAATTTTTTAATGAAAGTTTAAAAAGAGCAAATATGTCGACTTAATGAAAGTTAAATTTTTGGCTATGATATTATTAGATTTTTTGGTCAAATTGGCAATTTAATGGTAATTTGAATTTTTTCTTATATACAATAAGCGACATTGTAGGTCGTTTTTCGAATCTCGAGGTAAGTAGCCTTTTTAAATTTTTTGTTGCATCATCAGATTGTTACTCTCAAAGAGATTTTTAGCGTGGTTTATGGAAACCAGTTGGAAACTTGATGATTAGAACTTTTAGATAAATGGTATATAGAGATTGTGTATTTTTAGAGTTTTCATGTACAAGTACGGGACAACTAACTTTCAAGTTTAAATTTATGCACAAATGATCACGTTCCAGTCCAGATTTGAATTTTATGGCTATGTGCTATATCCGAGTAAAGTTTACAAGTTTCCTTTCTCTTCCTGAGAGAGAGAGAGAGAGAGAGAGTCTAGAAATCTTCATTCTGACAGAAACCAGTTATAACAGTGTTTTGGCGAGCCTCGAGTCAGAAAGTTTACAATTTTTAATAGCAAATAACTAGTAAAGTGTAAGTTGAACTTGCGCAATTAGTGTTCCGTACGCTGATTGCTTTTAAAATGAAAATTTTTGTTACGAAGGTATAAAATAATCAATGACATCACAAAACACACCCCAAATGGGGTGGAGTTTTTTCCCGATCTTTACTGAAAACTGATGACCTTGAAACTTTTGTTTTTTTTATATACCAGATAAATTAGTAAAGGTAATGAACTCGTGATAATTTTCGTTCAATCCACACCCTGTGGAAAATATTCCAGACATTTTTTGATCAGTACTTTCCGAGATAAGGGGGAGATAGCGATTTTTTAAAAATGATACAAGGAAAAGTGTGTGCAAATATATTTTTGAACTTTTATTTTTACAAGCTTTCATTTGACTCTCCACTCGATGACCTGGTAATTTTTTTTTCACTTCCGTTTTCACCCCCCAAAACTAATCTCTTAAGTCAAACTTTAACTTTCAGAACAACACGCCTCTCATAAGGCCATCAATTCCTATACTAGTACCAAATTTTAACTTTCTATGTCAAATAGTTTCGGAGAAAATCGAGTGTGACAGACCGACGGACGAACGGACAGATGGGTAGACAGACAGACAGACACCGAAGTGATCTTATAAGTGTTCCATACTGAACACTAAAAAGATGTTTTAAGAACTTTTTTTAATATATTCAGTAGTTTACTTCCTATCTTCGCAATTCTGCGATTTTCAGAAAGGTTCATACTTTTAACACAAGGGCAAAAACTTACTTGAAGTTAATTATTTACTTTGTTTATATTTGCTTTGTCTACGAGTTCCACGGCCCCCTGGTAAGATCAGGAATTCGATACTTTCTGAAAATCGGGGAATCGCGAAAATGAGGGGAGAAGTACTCGGTATCGGTCATCGTACCGGGGTCAGCAATGTTTCGATGTCCCAGAAAACAAATACAATAATTATTAATGCAAATTTATTACAGTAAGTCCGGCCTCTTCTTACAAGTTCAATTTAATTTTAAAATAATGAAAAATCTTATGGGTAATTGTTAAATCATAGGATTTGATGACTTCAAGAATACTAAAAATAACATTAAATGTTATATTCGAAGTTAGGCACACTTGATGATGTGTTTTCTTCAGATTCTGGTCATTAAGTACCCGGAAAAGTAAATAAAACATAACGTTATCCCTCTTCTTGTACCTCCTATTTTTTTTTATTGGTCTAGCACACGTGCTGCAGGGAGGTCCCTAAAGCGCTGCAGGAGCGGCACGTGTGCGGAAAAAGCGATTCACGTTGCTCTTGAATCGCTGTAAATTGTACTCGGTGGGAAACACAGTCCCGGGCAAATTATTCCAAAGGGATGATGTTCTCCATATAAAAGAGTAACAAGCTGAACCTTATACGGATGGGAAGTATCAGCGCGACGTGTATTTCTAACATGCACCGCTCTGGGAGGAATTAAACGGGCCGCATCCTCCGAACACTTTCCATGGAAATACTTGTAGAACAGGCTCAAGTCGACAACCGTTCTTCGATGTTCCAGCGAATCAAGGCAGCCTGTCAGCTCTGGGTCTCCAATCAGACGAACAGCTCTTCTCTGAACAGAATCCAACAAATGTAGTGCATGTTTGGGAGCGGAGCTCCAAACATGGGAGCAGTATTCCATAGTTGGTCGAATTTGAACTTGTAGAGAATTAGCAGCTGTTGTGGAATGTAAAGCTTTCTGGTTCGAAATAATATTCCCAATTTTTGAGAATCTCTCCTTGCTATGCCTGCAACATGATCATGCCAGGACATATTTGCTCCCAAATTAACGCCCAACAAATTGAGTGACGATGTTAGAGGAATGGAGTGCCCCGCCATAACTATGTCGTGTTCAGCAACGTTAACTTTTTTAGAAAAAACTGCCACCTGGGTGTTTGTAGCGTCAAATTCCACCTGGTTACTGTCACCCCAAGATAGAATTTCTTCCAGATCTTTGTTAAGTTGAACAACTTCCCGCTGAGCAGGCGATGTCCCAGCGTTCAAAGTGAATGAAGAGATAAGCGTACTGCCATCTGCAAAGCTGTAGATTAAATATCCGGTCTTTTCCAGCAGATCGTTAATGCAAATGAGAAAGAGAGTAGGAGATAGTATGGAGCCTCGGGACACACCGGCGTTGATAGTGAAGGTGTTAGAAAGAAAACCGTCGACCGCCACTCGTAAAGAACGCTTACGGAGGAAACATGAGAGCCACAAACAGACCTTTTCAGACATACCATAAGAGCATAGCTTAGCCAACAGTGTATCGTGCCAAACACGGTCGAATGCCTTGGATATGTCAAGAGCAACCGCTCGAGATTCTCCAATGTGTTCAATTGCGTTGTTCCAAACATGTGTTACATAAGTCAGAAGATCTCCTGTTGATCTATGTTTACGAAAGCCATATTGGTGATCGCTAATAATGTTGAATTCTTCAAGATATTTTAGAAGATGTTGATTGATAGCCTTTTCTATGACTTTCGATATTAGTGAAAGCAGTGCGACCGATCGGTGGTTATTTGGCAAGGTCTTCTTGCCTTTTTAGGTATCGGCTGCACTGTGGCACACTTCCAGGAAGGAAATATTCCCTTTCTGTAGGGTAGGTTGAAAAGTCTACAGAAAACTGGTGTTCCCTCGCACAGTTTTTGAGAACTATGGCGAGTATTCCGTCAGTGCCAGAAGCTTTTTTGGTGCCTAGCGTCATTAAAATACGTTTTATGATACGCTGTCTGAAGACAACATCGGGCATCCTTGACTGCACTATGGGGATAGTAGGTGGTGTTTTTCCCTGAAAATCGACAGTAGAATGTGAAGCAAAGAGTTCAGCCAACAAATTCGCTTTTTCAACAGGTGTCGCAATATAATTATCTGGCCGTGTGAGTGGTGGTATGGTAGATTTAGTGAAATTTTGGCTAACTGCCTTAGCGACTGACCAAAAGGACCTGGAATTGTTGGGACAAGCGAGAAGTTTTTTTCTAATTCGCCGATTGTGTGCCTCCTTGCTAATTTCTCTGCATCTGTTCCGGACACGAACAAAGGTGTTACGATTTATGGTGTTAGGATTGTCACGCCATTGTCGGTAGGCAAGATGTCGGTAGGCTATATGTTTTATTGTAAGTAATTTTGTGTGTGTAAAATTTTCCGTGATATGGAGACCCTGAAACGTTAAAAAACTAAAAAAAAGTAGATGGTGATTTTTTCAGGTATATAATACTCTCTTTACCCAGAAAAATAGACAGTTTTTCAAATTTTTTACTTCACAAAAAAAGAATAAATTACACTTATCTTATTACAAATAAACAGAATTATTTTGCAAAATATAACAGTAAAACATTTAATATAAAATTTACGAAGCCCTTCCACTTCGCTTCAGTATTTTCGAAAACGTAGAAATACGGGAAATCTCTTAAGTTGTTGCAAATTCAACATAACACTATGAAGAATAAAAGAATCGATCGAATCCAAATAATTTAATATCTACACAGAAACTAATATTTTAGTTGTTGGCTACATTCTAACATTATTTGGAAAAGTAGTTAACGTAACTTCCAAATAACTAACACAAAATTGTTGGCCAAATCACTTTTTCCTTTTAATCATTAAAAGAATATATATTATCTTTATTTAGTAATATTTTGTGAATAAGGCAAAAAATCGACTTTACATGATGTTAATAGTAGATATATACATACACACACACACACAATATATATATATATATATATATATATATATATATATATATATATATATATATATATATATATATATGTATATATATACATATATTTAATATTTTTTTTGTTGTGAGTTTCTCGACCGTACTTTAATATGGAATAGGGATTTATATCAGGTTTGCAGTCTGTAGACAATTAACACTGAATTGTTGTTAATTCAATATTTCATCACTATATTATGACTTCATCAGGAACAAAACTAAAATAAAATACGAAACAGTGGTCAGACAAATGGTGAACTACAATCGAATTTGGTTCACAACCCGTCAGTAGTGGCAAAATTCAACAGGTATGTTCGTAAACAGGGAGACCACATCCAAAGAAATCAACACATAATTCTCCGAAATTTGAAATTGTCAGTGATATTAACGAAGGCGAAGGTATCTTTGATGTCATAATCTGTACTTTCAGATAAATCATTTTTTAATAAATCTGATAAAAATTTTGAGATATTTTAAGTGGTGGAATTTACTGAACTTACGATTGGCCTTAAGGGTATATCCGGCTTATGGATCTTCGGCAGACAATATAATTTAGGAAAATTGAAATTGTAAATAATTACGTGTTTTGCAACCTCATCACTTATTTGTTTTTTTTTGTTTTTAACTTTTTTATCAAGTTATTGTATGTTGTTTGAATTAGTATTGGAGATCTTAGGAAACAAATGGACCTTCATTGAAACACACACGTCCTTATCGAAAATTAACTTTTTAAGACTTATTAAATTTATATTCGAAAACACCTATTTCGGTTTTAATGAGAAATTCTACAAACAAATAGACCAACCCGTTGATGTTATATTACCAAAACTACCTTTTATCACCCCTTTTATTTTCAAATATGTGGATGATATTATTTGTGCTGTATCCGCCAATAAAACTCAATTAACCTTGAACACCTTTAATTCCTTTAATAAACACTTACAAATTACCATAGAATTAGAAAATAATAGAAGTGTACCCTTTCTTGACACAAAGGTCATTAGAACTGAGGACAATGTATTTATTTTAAACTGGTACCAGAAACCAACCGCATCCGGTAGATTTAAAAATTATTATTCTAATCACCCAACTAGGCAGAAATACAACAGTATAATAACTTTAAAAAACAAAGTAACACACACCAGCCATGAAAGTTTCTTACGAACTAATTTAAACATATTATTCAGAATGTTCTGTAATAACGGGTACCCCAAACACATCCTGAGGAGACTAATTTATGATTCTAATAATTATGATGGCCCCACAGAAGAGACTTACAATGAAGTAAAATACAAGAAACTACCATTTGTACGTGAGTTAACAGACTCTGTAATCTCGGTTTTTAAAAGATTCACACATATAAAGATCTCAAAATATAATAGTCTGAGCAACTACGCCTTGTTCACCAAAATCAAAAAAAAGCCAGCATTACTGTTTAACACCGACATGATTTACAAATTGTCATGTTTGGGTTATGACTCTTGCTACGGTGGACAAACCTCACAATGGCTTAAACAAAGAAGCACACAACAAAAGAGTGATTGTCTAATACGCAAAAGATCATGTGCCATTGTAGACTACCACCTAAAAACGAGACATCGGTTTGACTTTCCGAATGTAGAAATATTGGACAAAGAAAAGAATTATAAGAATCGTTTGTTCCTTGAAATGTGCCATATAAATAGGCAAATAAACTGTGTATAATATAAATCGGACACGAATAAATCGAGTGTCATCAATTGTAACGTTTTAAAATTTGATTAAAAAAAATTGTTGTGAACCACTGCACATGTTATTATGTATACTATTGATATTTAATTTGTACTAGCGCAACCTTTTAGTTAGTTGATAAATATGAGCCATGTAGTGTCCCTGTTGCATTGTTTTATTTACTTTAATGTATCTAGTTAGTTAAGTGTTGGTAATGATGTGTGTTATTTTGCATATACAACATTGGTAGTTGGTAAGTTCTTCCCAAGTATCGATTGTAGTACACCATTTGTCTGACCCATTGTTTCGTATTTTATTTTAATTTTTTTCCTGACGAAGTCATAATATGGTGACGAAATATTGAATTAATATATATATATATATATATATATATATATATATATATATATATATATATATAGATATATATATATATATATATATATATAGATATATATATATATATATATATATATATATATATATATATATATATATATATATATATATATACATATATATATATATATATATATATATATATATATATATATATATATAAATATATATATACATATATATATATATATATATATATATATATATATATATATATATATATATATGTATATATATATATGTATATATATATATATATATATATATATATATATATATATATATATATATATATATATATATATATTTATATATATACATATATATATATATATATGTATATATATATATATATATATATATATATATATATATATATATGTATATATATATATATATATATATATATATATATATATATATATATATATATATATATATTCATCTTTGATTGTGTTAGCCGATACTTGTTGGAAATTCATAATAAAATTATATAAAAAAAAACCGGTCAAGTGCAAGTTGAACTTGCACTTGCAATTAGTGTTCCGTACGTAGATTGTTTTTAAAATAAAAATTTTTGTTAGGGTGGTTCAAAATGATCAGTGACTTCACAAAACACACCCCAAATGAGTTTTCAACAAAGTTTTTTTCCAATCTTTACTGAAAACTGGTGACCTTGAAATTTTGTTTTTTTTTTAAATACCAAATAAATTATTAAAGGTAATGCACTCGCGATAATTTTCGTTCAATCTATACCCCGTGGAGAATATTCCAGAATTTTTTCAAAATTTTTTGATCAGTACTTTTCGAGATAAGGTAGGGGACAGCGATTTTTTAAAAGTAATACGAAGAAAAGTGTGCGCAAGTATTACATTATATATATATTTTTTACTCGTGTTTCCACAAGCTTTCATTTGACACCACACTCGATGACCTAGTAAAAAAAAATTTTTTTCACTTCCGATTTCACCCCTGAAAACGAACCCCTTAAGTCAAAATTTATGTTACGGTGGTATAAAATGATCAGTGACTTCACAAAACACACCCTAAATAAGTTTTCAACAAAGTTTGTTTCCAATCTTTACTGAAATCTGATGACCTTGAAATTTTTGTTTTTTTTATGTACCATATAAATTATTAAAGGTAATGCACTCGTGATAATTTTCGTTCAATCTACACCCCATGGAGAATATTCCAGAATTTTTTCGAAATTTTTTGATAAGTACTTTTCGAGATAAGGCCCGGGACATCGATTTTTCGCGAATTTTTAAAAATAATACGAAGAAAAGTGCGCGCAAGTATAATATTATATATATATTTTTTAGTCGTGTTTTCACAAGTTTTCATTTGACACCACGCTCAATGACCTAGAAAAAAAAATTTTTTTTCACTTCCGACTTCACCCCCCAAAACTAACCCCTTGAGTCAAAATTTAATTTTCAAAACTACATGACTCTGATGAGGCCATCAATTCCTATATTATTACCAAATTTCACCTTTCTATGTCAAATAGTTTCGGAGAAAATCGGGTGTGACAGACAGACAGACAGACACCGAAGTGATCTTATAAGTGTTCCGTACGGAACACTAACAACCCTATGTTTTAAATTTCCAATATATTTAAAATGATTTGACAATTGTTTCACCATACAATGGCTTCTTCAGAAGTGAATTAAAAAAAAATTCGTTAATTCACTTCTGAAGAAGCCATTGTATGGTGAAACAATTGTATACATACATACATATATACATATATATATATATATATATATATATATATATGTATATATATATATATATATATATATATATATATATATATATATGTATATATATATATATATATATATATATATATATATATATATATATATATATATATATATATATATATATATATATATATATATATATATATATATATATATATATATATATATATATATATATATATATATATATATATATATATATATATATATATATATATATATATATATATATATATATATATATATATATATATATATATATATATATATATATTTTTTTGACGTTTTGACGTTTCGTCCTATGGTTATGGTCATTCTCAAAATTTTTTTTTCTTAGCTACAGTTTTCATTTTTAAAAGTAAAATCAAAAATAAAATCGCAGTCAACTTACATGTACAATTCAGATCACAAAATACAAAAACATGTACACTTTAAAATTTTGTCTTTTATATATTAAGAATGGGTTAGAATTTTTTCTTTAAATTAACAATAAGTTAATTAAAAATTATACTCACTAATCAATACAATTTACATTACTCGTACCTCGAAAATAAGTAAAACCAGACCAATACATTTCGGTCTAAGACCAACGATGAGACTGGCGAAAAGTTTTGTAGGTTACGGAAAGCATCATTTTTAGTATGCTTATTTTTAGTTTGTGTTTTTGCGAGTTCATTTTTGAAAATATATTATTATTAAATATATATATATATATATATATATATATATATATATATATATATATATATATATATATATATGTATATATATATATATATATATATATATATATATATATATATATATATATATATATATGTGTATATATATATATATATATATATATATATATATATATATATATATATATATATATATATATATGTATATATATATATATGTATATATGTATATATATATATATATATATATATATATATATATATATATATATATATATATATATGTATATATATATATATATATATATATATATATATATATATATATATATATGTATATATATATATATATATATATATATATATATATATATATATATATATATATATATATATATATATATATATATATATATATATATATATATATATATATATATATATATATATATATATATATATTCATCTTTGATTGTGTTAGCCGATACTTGTTGGAAATTTATAATAAAATTATATAAAAAACAACCCTATGTTTTAAATTTCCAATATATTTGTATACAAATATATATATATATATATATATATATATATATATATATATATTATTTTTGACGTTTTGACGTTTCGTCCTATGGTTATGGTCATTCTTAAAAATTTTTTTTCTTAGCTACAGTTTTCATTTTTAAAAGTAAAATCAAAAATAAAAATTACAGTCAACTTACATGTACAATTCAGATCACAAAATATAAAAACATGTACACTTTAAAATTTTGTCTTTCATTTATTAAGAATGGGTTAGAATTTTTTCTTTAAATTAACAATAAGTTAATTAAAAATTATACTCACTAATCAATACAATTTACATTACTCGTACCTCGAAAATAAGTAAACCAGACGAATACATTTCGGTCTAAGACCAACGATGAGACTGGCGAAAAGTTTTATAGGTTACGGGAAGCACCATTTTTAGTATGCTTATTTTTAGTTTGGTGTTTTTTTGCTAGTTAATTTTTGAAAATATATTATTTTTAAATAACTAATTAAGCAAGATGTTGTTATAGATTAAACTTAGGTCTTTAATATCTGTTCTATTGTTCACTGCGTTTTTTTCTTTTCTTATTTCTATTATTTCTTTAATTCCCAATTTATAATAGTTGTGGTCTTTGTTTAATATTTTAGTTTCTTTGTAATTAAATGTGTGATTTGTTTCGTTTTCGTTTCTGTTAAGTGCAGTTGTGGCATTTTTTGTATATTTGTGGCCATTGAATCTATTTTTTAATAGTTGGCTAGTCATACCTACGTATTTTTTTGGACAGTATATTACGTTAGAGTTTTTTGTTATGGAAGTTTCAGTTTTCAGTTTGGTGAATAGGTAATTCAGTTCGTAATAAGATTTGTAGCCAACAGTTATATCATATTTGTTTAGTGTGTGTTTTAGTTTTTCAGACAGGTTTTTATATATGGTAATGCTACGTATTTTTTTTTGTGTTTGGTTGTTTGGGTTAGGTTTTATGTTATTGTCTTTTGTATTGTTGTAGAGTCGGTACGTGCGTTTTTTTATTATTTGATTTATGTCATTTATTTTAAAGCCGTTTAATGACAGAACTTCTTTTACTTTTTTGTGGAGAAGTTAATGTGACAGCTCTATCAGTCAAACCTATGATTACACTAATTTTTTGGGATTTGGAATGGTTTGAGTGGTAATTCAGGTATTTACTTAACCATGTTGGTTTAGTGTATCATTTTGTTTGGATTTTGTCATTCTCTTTTCCACGTATAAGTCTAAAAAATTTATTTCTTCTTTTTTTCTTTTTCTATGGTGAATTGGATTTTGTTATGGAAACCGTTGAAACTTTTGTGTATTTCATCTATCTTTGCCATAATGCATCATCGACAAAGCGTTCTAAGAATAAGGTTTTGAAATTTAGTTCTTCTATCACATTTTCTTTTAAGTATTCCATGGTGAGCTGTGTATCGGTAGCGGATATAGGTGATCCCATAGCACAACCATCCAGTTGTTTGTAGAAGGAGTCATTAAATTGACTGTGATTGTCTTTTTGATTTTACTTTTAGAAACGAAAACTGTACAAAAATTTTTGAGAATGGTCATAACCATAGAGCGAAAGGTCAAATAAAATAACCAGTCAAGTGCAAGTTGAACTTGCGCAATTAGTGTTCCGTACGTTGATTGCTCCTAAAATAAAAAATTTTGTTACGGTGGTATAAAATGATGATCAGTGACTTCACAAAACACACCTCAAATGAGTTTTCAACAAGGTTTGTTTCCGATCCTTACTAAAAACTGATGACTTTGAAATTTTTATTTTTTTTATATACCAGATAAGTTATTAAAGGTAATGCACTCGTAATAATTTTCGTTCAATCTACACCCTGTGAAGAATATTCCAGAATTTACTCAAAATTTTTTGATCAATAACATACTTCTCGAGATAAAGAAACATAGGAACTGGCTCTTGCTTGTAGCAAGATCTATTGCAGAAAATTCACCTTAAATAGCGAGTCTCCCTAATAAAGAAATGACGACATGAAAATTTTTTTCACGCCACTAGTGTACCAGACAACTGCACAATATCGCCGAGCGTTGTTAACCAGAATGTCAAATTCAAAGTCAAAAAAGGTTTATTAATTCTCAATAAAATTTACAAGGTTGGTTTACAGTTTTTGAGTTCAGTGGAAACAGTGTGCTTTTTAGCACATTCACCCACTGTAGGGCCTTGCGGCTGGCTGGTGTTCATAGCTGGTATGCCAGTCCTTATGTACCCGATAATCTTTCAGTCATTTCCGGATGTTTATCCTTTAATGACTATTATTAATTGTTCTTTTTTGTGAAGGTGCTTTGGCTATTGTTATTAAAGTTAGGGTAATTTTTAAATTAGTCGACTGGGATCAATTTTTAATAAAAAACCCAGGTTGAACCAGAATGTAAGTTTACACACAGTTACTACATTGTTGTTCACGTTTTAATATGTTCCTAAACAGATTTCTTAAGCAAATTTAATAGTAAAAAATATTCTAAAAATTGTTATGTCTTAAAATAATTACTTCCTGGCACCAAATATTAATTACACAAGTTTTATATTTCAATATTTTATAATAATAAGGCGCAACAACGGATTCTTTTGGGCGTCGACTGAGTATCGATAGCTTTTTATTTACAGATTTGTAGAGTTAGTGGAGGTTTAGGTATATCGCATTATTTTTGTGATCGGCTTGTTTCTTTTTTTTTGATTCCTTCTTTTGTTTATTGATGTCCTTACCTTTTTTAGTTGAATTCTTCTTCGGTTTGGCTGCGATGATTCTTCCAACATATTTTTGTAAGGAATTGATGTAATTTGTACAGTATTTTTTGTATGGTAGTATTAGTCATAAATATTTTGCAATTTTCTTTAAAGCTTTAGCGTTAAATCCCGAAGTAGACGGTTCACTCTTTAAATGTGGTAATCTATTTGAAGACATCAGGTTGCTGCAGGTAATTTGCTTCTTTTCATTATTGATAATAATAGAAGCGTCTCGGAAGATTGATGTGCTTTCATTACTTGTGTTTGTTTGAGAGAGAGAGATAGAGAGAGAGGGAGAGAGCCTTTATATTTTCAGCTGCTTGAAACAAATATTTAGGAAAGGCGTTTTTGTCCACGGTGCCAATGATAGCAGCTCTCTAGTCAGCATTTGTAAATAAACTTGCAACTTAATATTGCATTACTTGACGACCTTGATTTATCTTCAATCATTTTTCTGTGGCTTGAAAATGATAACTGGTTTAAAAAAAGAGACGTCCAGTGGTTGAAGCCAGTGCCTGGCAATTATAAGATTATTATTCCATTAGCCTTTGCTACGTTCATTGCTTCTAGCTTCTTCGAATGCATTGTATTTCCATCAAGTAGAAGTAATACTTTATTTTCAGGAGTTGGCTTTACTACGGTATAAAATATGTCATTCTACAAATAAGTTTGAGTTAATATAACCAGTGTCTGAAATGGTGACAATGCTCTTAGAAGACACTACCCAATTCAGAATATTGTCTCATTCTTCTAAATATAAGCATTAGCGGCACAAACTGACTGGCCAAATTGGCACAACACAACGTTGTCGTATTAACTCCTCTCTAATTGCGCCGAGTTGTTTCTTCCTTTTTAATCCTAAGACTTTCTGCGTTTTTTTCTGAACATCCACTTTCATCAACGCTAAATTTTTTTTTTAGACCAAAATATATTTTTATCTATGATTTTTTCAAGCTGAGGGTCGATTTGCCCTACTCCTTTCTACTTAAAAATCGGCTTTTAAGAGACAGTGATAAATAATTATTTCTTTTCAATGTCGGCCTTTTATGGGCGAGTTGTTTTTGTAAATGATTTGGTAAAATGCAGTTTTACCCTTTTTTTGAATTTTTCAAAAAGTTTCGAATTTGAGAAAGATAATATTGTATATGCTTCTACATGACTCCATGAGCCAACCGTTTCAATATATGCGGTGAATTTCATAACACTCTGTATATATATATATATATATATATATATATATATATACTTCTTTTCTGCTTAAGATATTTAAACTTTTCATATAATTTTAAGTGTTTTTTTTAAAAAAACTATCTCAATATTCTTATACCACGTATATCTAAAATTAATAGAATAGAGTTTAAGCTAAATCCCTTTGTAAGACATATTTGTGTTTCATGTGAAATATTACTAAAACATGTTATTAGTTACGACCGTGAATTTTAAATATATTCCACTGAGAACCAAAGACGGTTGAATAAAATATGAAAACTATCCAATGCGATTGCTTCTTTGTTTTATGCCTGCCTATGGATTCAATTGACATATTTTCATTACTCTGTATGCATAAGAGCTACCATAAAATTAAATTAATAATAAGTGGTGCATAACACGTAATTTGGCGCATATACATCTTTTCGTAGATTTATATGAACAGTTCGTTTTTTTTTTATGTAGAATTTCTATAAATAAGTATTCAACTTATTCAGCGCTTAATATTTTATTCAGTAATGGACAGCGGTAAACGGTCGTTAAAAAATATTCTTTGTCATAAACAAACATTGACGTTTACTACCGTTTTTATATGTTTACATTAGAAATCTATTGTAGGTAAACGTGGTTATTTACCTACTTTATTGATATGGTTAGGAACACTTTTATTTGCCGTAAAAATAGCTATTTTACATACATTAAGAGAAGACACCGTAGACTGCTTTGACTGTAGTAAACATATTTTATTATTCTCACTCTTGAATGGAAATGTAAATAAGTATTGACACGTAAACTGTCAAATAAAATAAAATTTGGTATAATTATATTTTTGAATATTGTTCTTGATCACTGATACTTAAAAAATTTCCCTTATAAATTCTACTGGTTTCCATTATTTTTAGTGTTCCGTACGGAACACTTATAAGATCACTTCGCTGTCTGTCTGTCTGCTGTCACACTCGATTTTCTCCGAAACTATTTTACATAGCAAGTTGAAATTTGGTAATAATATAGGAATTGATGGCCTCATCAGAGCCATGTAGTTTTGAGAGTTAAATTTTGACTTAAGGGGTTAGTTTTGGGGGATGAAATCGGAAGTGAAAAAAAATTTTTTTAACTAAGTCATCGAGTGTAGTGTCAAATGAAAGCTTGTGAAAACACGAGTAAAAAATATATATATAATGTAATACTTGCGAGCACTTTTCTTTGTATTATTTTTAAAAAATCGCGAAAAATCGCTGTCCCCCGCCTTATCTCGAAAAGTACTCATCAAAAAATTTTGAAAAAATTCTGGAATATTCTCCACGGGGTGTAAATTGAACGAAAATTATCACGAGTGCCTTACCTTTAATAATTTACCTGGTATATAAAAAAACAAATTTCAAGGTCATCAGATTTTAGTAAAGATTGGAAACAAACCTTGTTGAAAACTCATTTGGGGTGTGTTTTGTGAAGTCACTGATCATTTTATACCTCTGTAACAAAATTTTTTATTTTTAAAGTATTAACGTACGGAACACTAATTGCGCAAGTTCAACTTGCACTTGACCGGTTTTTTAAATTACGCATTATTAACCATATGCCATAGCTTCAAGGGCACATTTTAAAAGATAATACTTTTAGACTGTGGCCAGTTTATATTATAATTAAAATGGTTTCTTGGAGAATATTTATATACATTTTTTCAGGTCTATAATTACATACCTTCACGTACTATTTTTGTTAAAGTTGAAAATAATGAAAAAATAACATAATTTTCAGATTCAGACGTTATTAGGTTTGTAGTAATCTATCTAACCTCCTCCTCCACCTTTTTAACCCCTTTTAGGATCCACTATAAATAACACTTACTTACTTAATCCTTATGCCTTTCTACCCCTTTAGGGGTGTAAGGCCCGTGGAGTTGAGTTATTCTATATTTATCTTTTCCATATTTCCTTCCACCTCTTTTTATCCTGTGTGACTCGTCTTGCGTGTTTCCACTCTATTCCTCTTCTGGCCACTCTCTAACATCCCTCAACCATGCCCTTCTAGGTCGACCTCTTGTTCTTTTCTTGCTCACTTTGGCTTTAAACACTTGTCTAACTATTTTTTGTTCAGGCATCCTTTCAACGGGTCCATACTATCTTAGTTGTGCTTCCTCGACCTTTTCCACCATGGGTTTCAGTTTCAAATTCTTTCTGAGTTGTATATTCCTAACACTGTCCATCCTTGTTTTGTCCTCTATTTTCCTTATGAATCTCATTCCTCTAGCCGTTATCTTTCTCTTCTGTCGTTCTGCCATTATCCATGTTTCTCCTCCATACAAAAGTATTGGTGTTGCAACCTTCCCGAATACTTGGGCTTTAATATTTTTCGGTATCTTTTTCTTTCTTAGGAATGTATTCTTTATACTATTAAATAATCTTCCTCCTGTTATTATTCTCTCCTTAATCTCCTCTTCCATCCTTCCATCCTTCAATATTGTTGATCCAAAATATTTAAACTTCTCCACTTGGTCTAGTCTTTCCTCTCCTATCTTTATTTCATGTTGCCGTTTTTGTTTTCCTGTTATCATAGTCTTTGCCTTTTCTTTATTAATTTTCATGTTTATTTTTTCCAATCCTTCTTTATATATCCGTTTGTTCTTATTAAGCATTTCCTCGTATTTTGCTATAGTAACCATATCATCTGCATAGCATAGTTCTGATATTTCCATCTTTTTCATTTTCCAATAGCCTATCTGGTATGCTCTTACCTCTTTCTTCTTTGCTTCTTTTATTGCTTCATCCAGAACTGTTGAGAAAAGCATGGGGCTCAGGATGCATCCCTGTCTAAGACCCATAGTTGTTTCAAATATATCAGATCTGTCTTGTCTTGTTCTTATATCATTTGTTGATTCTTTGTATAAACTCTGTACGCCCTTTATTATTATTTCTGATATTTCTCTTTTTCTCAATATTTCCCATATGTCTTCTCTTTTAATCTTGTCGAAAGCCTTTTGTAGGTCTATAAAACCCATGTGAACTTCCATATCTTCTTCTATTGCTTTTTCACATAACTGCCTCACTACAAATATTGCATCATTCACCCCTCTACCTGGCCGAAAGCCAAACTGCGTTTCTTCCAATGTATGCTCAAGTTTCTTTCTT
This sequence comes from Pachyrhynchus sulphureomaculatus, assembly GCA_019049505.1. Classification (NCBI taxonomy): domain Eukaryota; kingdom Metazoa; phylum Arthropoda; class Insecta; order Coleoptera; family Curculionidae; genus Pachyrhynchus; species Pachyrhynchus sulphureomaculatus. Next base: position 125,641,570 of record CM032447.1, read on the forward strand.
AGTCGTTTTTCTAGTATCCTAGTATATAATATTGCTTATAATTTGTTCATTACTTCAATCAAAAACGCAGAAAAATTTTCATGCTCAGCCGTTCATCCTCTCCACCCCTTTTCGTGAAGCGAAGTTCCTCAAAATTTATAGGTTGTTTAAATAGTCAACAGATAAACAGGCAGACATACCGACAAACTGATGCAAATTAGAGACTAAGTTTCTCCTGATCTAGTGGCCCTATAATGTGATGAGATGGAAAAATTTCAGACTACGAGTCTTTTTACTACTTAATACATCCCCTAACAACGAAAGTAAAGTCGTTATGCTCATTGGTGTGGACTTACTATGTCAAAGATTTTATCAAAACATCTAAAAGAGATTATACCTACTTCTTAAATGAAAGTTTGTATGTAACATAAAACAAGAATAAATAAAGTGTACAAAATTGAGTCGACCTGAAGGTATATAGAAGCCTGCAAGCAAAACAGCCATTCAAGTATTTGACTCTTTGACTGTCTTTTGGACAGCAAGTTAACGGTTAGCAAAGTTGGTAACGGGTCTTGGTAAGTTGTTTATAATAGTCATCATCATACTCTGATGTAGAATGTTACTCTTTTATATAAGTAGTAGTTTATTCTTAGATCTACATAGTTAGAAGTTAGAAAAAAGTTTATTTCGTTAAGATAATCTATAAAATCATGAATTTTGTTGGAAAAATTCTTGCTCAAAATACCCAAGAATATTAATATTCCTTTGTCACATCTTATGAGCAGTCCACCGGAACAGTGTATCCAGCTTTGCTAGTTTTTCATTTTTTATACTTTCATCATTATACAAACTCAAAACCAGCGTTTTAATTTTTACAGTTGTATCAGTTTATTATTTATACTAAAAATATGGCAATAATTTACAAATACACATGTATTTATTATATAAGATTATTTCTTTTACTTAGTACTGTTGAGACACAAAAAAATGTAAAAATCTGACCTAGTATGGAACACCATTAGGATATCGACACTAAGATATTAATGTCATAGCATTTGGCAATGGAACGATAAACAGCAACATTTTGTTTCCATTTCTTCTTTCGCAAGCTTACGTCCTTAAAAAATTCGAAAGTGAGTAAAATTTTTATTCAGGAGAAGTAAACGAAACCAGAAAGATTGGTGTTACCGGTTCCTGATGTCCTCTTAAAGTAGTTGCGATGTTGAAATTATAAGTAATATCGCCTTCGATGTTGAAGATGAAACTCTATCTCCCTTATTAGTGAGCTTTTAGTTGGGCTATATTTGGAGAAGTGAGATTCTGCCACAATCAAAATTTCAGCCGCGTAAGGACGACAATCTGATATCGAAAAAAAACTTATTAATATTATGCTCTCTCATCTCACTAATTGCAATTAATTAGAGGATTTCTTTGTTCCAGAAGATATAGATATTTGTAGCATGTTACAGCTAGATGGTGTGATGTAGTCAAAATGGAAAAATGAATGTAAATGTACCTAAGAAACAATTACTTCCGGCAGCATAAATTTGAAAGAAAGCAAGATTACAGAAGGCAGAAAATCTTAGATAAAGAGACTAATCTGAGGTGATTAGGTGAGTCGTAGCCATATGTTGCGTTTTTACGTTACTCCAGATTAAACGAAATACTATCCAAATTCGAAGACAGTTCATTCTACAGTATGATTTCTTGCTGCCTCTTCAAAATGATACAAAACATTTTTTGAAAGTCGAAATTAATATCACAGAACTGTACTGCAACTATTGGATACGAACGTAGAAGTCTTTCAGCAAATAGCCTTGGCACTATTTCAAGAAAACGAGAACATATTTTCTGCATGTTCGCTTGCTATATAAATAAACAGCAGTATTTTCTTATTACAAGTTAGTTGAATAGGAGTTTGCAAGAAAAATGTAAAAATGTTTAGTGTTAACCGGGTACAGTGACCACATTATTAAAGAGTTGGGTTTCACTATTGGTGAATGTATAAATGTATAGGGACAAATAGAGGGAATTATCCAGAAACAAATAGTCAGAGGGAATTATCAAAAAGACGATTGAATATTCCATAAATTTGACGATCTTCGAAACGAGCGAACGACTAACCGGACCGGACCTCCCTCTGTCCATTTTTAGTTTCGATATAAAATGATTTTTTCAGCTCAAAATTTTCGTTAGAATGTCTACTTTTAAATGTGTGTCCCCTTAAATAATTCAAAATTGTGGCTGCAATATGGCCGCTAAAACCAAAAAATTGCGTCAAATTTTTTTTTCAATATGTAGATATATTACTTAAATAATGAGATATTCGAACGAAACTCGTTATTACGGAGTTTTTTGAGGTGCTGAACACAAATTTGAAGTTAGGAAATGATTATTTTTATTCTAAGTTAGCGGATCCAAGATGGCGATCGTTAATTCGAAAAATCAAATTTCCATGCAAAGCTCGGTACTCGGGGGTTTTTTGAGGTGCTGAATACGATTTTCAAGTCAGAAAACGATTATTTTTTATTCCAAGATGGCGAGCGAAAAATTCTTAAATGTAAAAAATTGACACAAAACATGTTTCCCACTTTTTCCAGGAAGCACTGATGACGAATCTGGAGTCAAAAATTGACGTTTGAACTAGGTCTCATACTCTTAAAATTATGGAGCACTTCTTAGATGTTTTAAAAAATATATGAAAAATTTCAGACACATTTTGAATGTTCGAACTTAATGAAAATCAACTTTTCATACTTTGGAGCTTTGAAAAATGATCTAGGTGTGCTCGAAAATTTTTGTTCTATTTTTTGTCTAAAAGATCAGAAAATTTGAAAAAAAATTGTTATAGAGGATTGTTTTAAATTTTCGTGTTCGAATAAAATTTTCATTCGATCAGCTTCACTAGATAGTGTTTTTCATTCGAACCGAGTAAAAATTTCTCAAAGGGTTTGAGAGTGTATACACTCGAGAAAAAATCATTTCATTCATTCATTATTTATATGAAAATGATCATTATTTTTAGATTCATTTTTTTATATATAAAATGCATCAAAAGTACTTCAAATGTTGAAATACGACAAAAAATTAAACTTCGTTAAATTGCTTGAAGTCTAAAAATTAAACATGCACATCATTTTTGTCTCAATACTAAAGCTTTTTGAAATCAATATCTGTACCGAGCTTTGCATGGATATCTGATTTTTTGAATTTACGATCGCCATCTTGGATCCGCGATCTTGGAATAAAAAATAATCATTTTCTGATTCTGACTTCAAATTCGTGTTCAGCGTCTCAAAAAAACTTTCTAGTAACGAGTTTCGCTCGAATATCTCATTATTTAAGTAATTTATCTTTAAACTGAAAAATATTTTGGTGTCATTTTTGTCGTTTTAGCCGTCATTTTGAATTATTCGAAGTGACACACGGCATTTAAAACGAAAATTTTCGATTTTCAAAAATCATTTTATTTCGAAACCAAAAATGGACAGAGGGGGGCCGGTTGACAGAGAATGACCCATATGTACATATTTGTTCTAATCAACTTTGTATATAATTTTGCAATTACAAATCATCATATTTTAGATATTGGAGTAAGTTACTCAAAATGAAGTTATTTTCTAGGAATAAAAATTTAAACAACTGTTTAAGATCACCAATTATGTTTATAATATTATTGCTGACAATTGTTTCGACACACTGTGTCTTCCTCTGGAGCACGATGTAAATTAACTAACAAAGTATGTTACAGAATATGTAGTTTATCTTAATATCTAGAACAAGTTCAATAAAGGAGACCCTCCCCCAACTAACTGATCGTTGAGTAATAAATCTGAGGATTTTTTCTGATTCATTTCTACCTGTTCTAAACAATTTAATAATTTTCCTTTCTTTCCATTATGCAAAATTTTGAAATCTTAATTGAACGTATGATTTTCATCTGTTAAATATTTAGCGTAATGAGATTTGTTATTTTTCATTCTATAGCTTTGTTTATGTTCCTTTATTCTTTTGTAGAAAGATCTGCCTGTTTGTCACCATTAACGGAAGAAAATTTTCAGAAAGAATTAAATATTATAAAACAAATTAGTATAAACAATGGGTACAGGAGCGATTTCGTAGATATTATTTTAATGAAAAAACAATTTAAAAAAGCAATAGGACTGGTGTACCCGTACAAAAAACTAAACAAAGAAAAATTTCATACACTCACTTATACCGGAAAACTGACCAATAAAATTATAAATTTTTTCCATAAAAATCATGTAAACATCGCTTTCCGTACAAATAACACATCAGCTCGTCATATTAAAAATAGTAAAAGTAAAACAAAAAAAGAAAATAAAACGGGAGTTTACGAATTATGCTGTGGCACTTGCAATAAAACGTATATAGGACAAACAGGCAGATCTTTTTATAAAAGAATAAAGGAACATAAACTATAGAATGAGAAATAACAAATCTCATTATGCTAAACATTTAACAGATGAAAATCATACGTTCAATAAAGATTTCAAAATTTTGCCTAATGGAAAGAAAGGAAAATTATTAATTGTTTAGAACAGGTAGAAATTAACCAGAAAAATCCTGAGGTTTATTACTCAACGATCAATTAGATGGGGGAGGGTCTCCTTTATTGAACTTGTTCTAGGTATTAAGGTAAATATTGTTAATGAATTTAGTACTTGTAATTAGGTAAACTATATATTCTGTAACATACTTGGTTAATTAATTTACATCGTGTTCCAGAAGAAGACACAGGGTTTCGAAACAATTGTCAGCAATAATATAATAAACATAAGTGCTGATCTTAAACATTTGTTTAAATTTTTATTCCTAGTTATTATGGATCTCCATCAAGTAACGGCTAAGTCAGTGCAGAAGTTTTTTTCGTCAAGAATTTTAGGCAATAGAAGAATAAAAAAATTTACTGTATTATTATATTGTATATTATAGTCTTAGATAATTTTACCCCTTGTTCAGTAATATATAAATGAAATAATTATAATGCTAAAAATACCTGTAATGTCAAGGTGCTTTGTATTTCATTCGTTTCTTCCAAGGTATCATTTGAGCATTCCCATACAAAACGTAAAATATTTAAAAGGTAAAATGTAAACAAATTTTGTTTTCTAATGTTTCAATAATTTTTACTTTCGTACCTCAAAATATGTTTCGCATTGTTAGGGTTTTTCAAGGGCACCTATTATAATAAATTCTATGAACACAATTGTTTAAAACAGACGTCTAAAAGGCGAATGCCCTACATATTTAAGAAATAACCATTTATGGAGGTTTTCACGAAATGTTATATTCGTTGATGTTACGGTTGGGATGTATTTCAAACATTTTTTTTAGCTGTTCCAAGACGTCAAATCTTTTACCTTTATTTAAATCTGCCAAATGATTATATCTAATATAATGCATTGACATGCCGTTGACTTTTTTTACTACCTTTGCTATAAATTTTTTGTTCTAAAACCCTCCTTTGTTTTCAAAGATAAAATTATTCTTATTAAAAAGCTAATAACTGAGAATAAGGTTTCTTCCTCTAACTTTTTAATAATCTAGCCCAGCCTATAATTGGAGACATTCCCTGGAAGACTAATTTTAGCTAGGTATAGTACTGCATGAATTTCGGCCAATATAGTCCGGATAAAAGTATTTACATAAAGATATTTTATAACACATCTTAAAAATGTATCAGAATGTATTTATTTCAATCCCATTACCGTTCTGTTTTTCACAAAGTCTTACTTTTGATATTCGATAATGCAGATTAAGATATTTCTCACGAGAAGACAGAGAGAGCATTCTGTTAGAGAAAGACCGAAATAATTTGGTTTTCAGGTTATAATGAATATGGCAACGTAGCTTCTCACTTGCTTCCGGGCGCACGCAATCACGTGTTATTTATTTTTATTATTTATATTAATTAATTAAAACGATACTTTGGATTATTTATTAAAAATATATGAATTATTAAGAATTAATAACTGAATAAATGCGCGTGCGAGGGACGCATTTATTCTGGTATCTTTTAAAATAAAGTCCGATCAGTGCAGTCCATATATATGATTCATAATTTGAAAGAACGCCCGCGTCCGCGCGCGCATTCTTCTTCAAGCTACGTTGCTACAGCGAAAATTCACTTGACAAAATACATTAAAATGTAATATTTATCTAATATTTTTGCAACAACTAGAAGGTAAACTGCCTTCATATTTTAACAGACGAAAGCAATTATGTAAATATTTTTTGTGACTTTTAACTTTTAATGCACATACAACCACAAAAATTGTAAAAACGCATTCTTTTGAACGAAGAAAAAATATGGATTCCTATCTTTTACGTGTTAAATATCTGAAAATTTTACAATTATTTACGGCAATTCGGCATCTTTATATTGAAGCAGTGAATGCATGATGCTGAAATCTATTATTTCTTAAAATTTCAAGCAAAACTTTTAACAGTTACTCGTAAGAAATACCTTAAAGAGAAGGTATCGTTCGCTTAAATTTTCATTAATAAATTTCTGTCTTGTATACTGACATGTAATTCCAGAGACAAAAGTAAAAAAAATTGCAGCCTATTGACTTTAGACGTCAAGAAAATTATTTATTTTTACCCTATTAATCTGAAATTTGATTTAGAGTAATTGCTTCTTTCCTGTCTAAAATGTAAAGGCGTGCGATTATTCGGTCAGGAACATTATACCAATGGAAGAATAGGCAAGCCATTAACAATACTAGCAGATAAATTTGATGAAAACTCTTGTTGAAATTTTGATGGGGAAACAACGTATCCATTTTCCATTTCGCGTCAGCATTTTTAGTAAATGTTGCCTTATCAATAACTAAACTTGGTATGTTCAAATTTTCGTTCATATTATTTTTCTGTTAAAGTTCCTCACAAAATCTCTGTCTATAGCACTGTTTTAGGAACAAAACAGATATGCACAATGTGTCTTTCTGATTTGAAATTATCCATATGTTTTTAACAAATGTTTTCATAAGGGTACAAGAATGACCCTGCTAACCCATTAAGGAAAAATAAATATACAATTTCACCTTCAATGTTGTTTAATTTCAACCATACATTTTTTATTCCCAAAAGATTTTTAGGAACAGCATTTTCAAGTAACTAAAAATAATGTATTTTTTTTTATTTTCGGTACAGAAATGTGTACGGAATAACATTTTTTATTGAGAAAAGGTTTTAAAATTGTCAATTTCCAAACAAAAAAATTAGGTCACAATAATAATCTTTATACCAAAGCTGATATAATCGAGAGCGAAATTACAACGGGAAGACGTTGTTGCACTGCCGAAGTTCAAATTTTAACTAAAATAAAAAGATTCTAACTCCTATATTAGTATATACTTATTTTATTAAGTACTGTAAATGAAAAATATTTCAACTTAAAAAATACACTACATATATATATATATATATATATATATATATATATATATATATATATATATATATATATATATATATATATTTACATATACATACATACATACATGTATATATATATATATATATATATATATACATATATATATATATATATATATATATATATATATATATATATATATATATATATATATATATATATTTACATATACATACATACATACATGTATATATATATATATATATATATATATATATATATATATATATATATATATATATATATATATATATATATAATATATATATATATATATATATATATATATATATATATATATATATATATATATATATATATATATATATCAGGTGTACAAGTATGAAACGCGGATTCTCTTTCTAAAAAAAACATGTTAAATTCGGAAGAATGATAAAAAGTGCTTTATTCAAAGTATGCTCCATCGCCTGTTATACATTTTTCCCATCTTTCGGGCAATTTGTGAATACCACGCCAGTAAAAATCTTCCCCTTTTGCTGCGAACCATTCATCGAGCCATTTTTTCACATCTTTGTACGAACCAAAGCGTTGCTCAGCAAGTGCGTGACCCATCGATGCAAACAAATGGTAATCGGAAGGAGTCAAGTCTGGTGAGTAAGCTGCATGGGGTAGAACTTCCTAGCTGAGTGCTTCCAACGTGTCGCGAACTGGTTTGCCTTATGTGATGGAGCATTGTCATGATGAAAAATGACTTTGTGTTGCCTCTTTCGGTATTCTGGCCTTTTTTCAAGCAGCGAACGGTTCAAATCGGTCAATTGTTGTCGGTAACGTTTAGTGTTAACCGTTTCCCCAAGTTTTAACAGCTCGTAATAGACCACGCCCCTCTGGTCCCACCAAACACAGAGCATCGTCTTTCTGCCAATGCGATTCGGTTTTGCGGTCGATGTGGATGGTGCGCCTGGGTCTACCCATGATTTTTTGCGCTTGAGATTCTCAAAATAAATCCACTTTTCATCCCCTCTAACTATACGATGCAAAAACGACTTCCTTTTTTACCGAGCGAGCAAAATGTCACACGTGTTTTTTCCATTTGCCTGTCGTCCAACTCATGTTGTACCCATCTACCGGTCTTCTGAATCTTTCACATCTCTCGTAGCCGATTGGAAATAGTTTGTTGACTAACGCCCAATTGCTCGGCGAGTTGTTTTTGTGCTTGCGAATCATCTTTGTCCAACACGTTCCTTGTCTGCAACATCGAAGTCACCATTTTTGAAACGCCGAAACCATCGTTCACACCTATCTTGCGATGGAGTATGTTCACCATAAGCTTCTTGAAGAAATTGGTATGATTCAACAGCAGTTTTCTTCAAATGAAAACAAAAAATTAATGCTGTCCGCGAATGCTCTTTGTTCGGTATAAATTTCGACAATTGAACACAATAACACAACACTATGCACACGCTTTTCCAATTTATCGTTCGTGCGCGTCTGACCCTTGTTGATGACACAAAATGGCGCAGTGTCAAATCTTTATGGCACAAACTGTATTGGTGCACTGCTGTTGTCTGAAATCCGCATTTCATAGTTGTACACCTGGTATATATATATATATATATATATATATATATATATATATATATATATATATATATATATATATATATATATATATATATACAGCCTTGACCAAAACTATTAGGCACCCTTAATAAACACGTGAAACTCATAAAATATTAAAAAAAAGAGACTAATTGTTTTAACAATACTATAGGCGGCGCTGTCAAAAGCTAACTTAAACAATAGACAATCTCTTTTACAGGTCCATAAAACACCTGGCCCACAAAATTGCGATAATGAGATTTTTTTGAAAAATATTTTTAATGTTTTATCAGTCTCTTTTTACTACTTGTAGTGTCAAGAAGCTTCCGTGCGTGTTTTATTTGTGAACTGGACACTCTTATATTTGAGAAATGCCTAAGAAAAGTGAGCTTGGTATCAAAAAACGAATTAAAATTCAAACCCTACATGAACAAGGCAAGTCCCAAGTAGAAATAGCCTCGGTGTGCAGTGGAATGTGCTATTAAAAGGTTTGTGGAGACTGGCTCCCATGCCAACAAAATGAGAACGGGCAGAAAACGTAAGACTAATGAGCGACAGGACAGAAAACTCATCCGTGAGTCTATTAAAAAACGAAAAAAATATCATCTGAGCTCGCTGTAACTCTGTCGGAAGTGATTGGGATGCTGATTAGTTCTCGAACGGCAAGGAGAAGACTGACAAAACCTGTATTAAGAGGGTGCAAAGCTAGAAAGGATTGGTTGGTCCGATGAATCCAACTTTGAGGTAAGTTTTTATATGATTTATTTTAACAAATAACTACATACAATTACTCTTGATTTAATCCGTTTTACTCAAAATAATAATTAATTTTTTAACTGAGTATTTTTTCTATTCTTACAGCTATTCGGAACGTCAGGTGTGATATCAAATTCTAGCACCTTGTCATAAATCAGCGGCTACGATGCGCTGGTTAAAAGACAATAACATTGTCTTGTTGGATTGGCCGGCGCAGTCTCCAGATCTAAACCCTATCAAGCATCTTTGGGGTATTCTAAAGCGCAAGATACGGGAGTATAGCATAACATCAAAAGCAGCGCTAAAAAGCGCTTTGATGGATGAGTGGGATGCCATAAGTACAACTGAATGTACTAGGCTTGTACGCAGCATGCCCCAAAAGAATTGCTGCTGTAATTAAAGCTAAGGGCGGACACACCAAATATTAATTTATTTCATAATTTTACCTCGATATACGATTTTACGAAACATACGAATTTCATTTTTTACCCCGAAACACAAGAAATGAAGTAAATTGTAGGGTGCCTAATACTTTTGGCCAAGGCTGTATATGGGTGATGTTATAAAAATAGTTTAAAATATTGAAATGGGTGATCTGTAGAATTAAATTGAGGCACACCACATACTAAATTTTATAAATTTCTACGTAGTTAAAAATTATGTAATTCGAAAAAGTATTGCGCCGCCATTAGAATCAGCTGAGATCGATACTGCAATGCAGGAAAAGAAAAATTTTTAAGGTGAGGTTGGCAGATCAATCCGTCAACTCTCAGAAATGATATGTTTCGTTTATGTCGTTAATCGTAGTGCGAAAAAAAAGTGTTTTCCCGTGAATAATAGCAAATCGGTAATACAAACAGTTCTTTAAATGATTTACTAATGTTGCAGGAATTTTAGTGACAATTATTATTTACTTTATTAAACACACACATTAAACACATACACACACACACACACATATATATATATATATATATATATATATATATATATATATATATATATATATATATATATATATATATATTATATATATATATATATATATATATATATATATATATATATATATATATATATATATATATATATATATATATATATATATATATATATATATATATATATATATATAGAGAGAGAGAGAGAGAGAGAGAGAGAGAGAGTTATTTTTTATGTTATCTGGATCGTATCTATCATATATATCTCATCTATTTAATATATTTCTGACTATAAAATTTTTAATTGCTGAGAAGAAATACTTGGTCTATTGCTTCTTTTGTTGCATACAACCAATTAAATACAGTCTGACGAATCCAGACAGGTATGGATAAGTAATTGCCAAGTAAAAAAGTAGAGATGATTCTGGATTAAAAATTTGAGACTTTTTTGAGTTAATTTTATGTGTTACTATTAAGGGTTGCTATTTATTACCATTTTACTACAATTCTAATGGCTACAGAGATATAACAGTTTTAATATAAGCAATTTTTACGAACATTAAATATTTACTTTGATAAGTGATTTTCATAAAAATCTATATTGTAAAAATGGTTTTGCTAGAGATAATTCATAAAATGTTAAAATTTTTGATTTTGGACTACGAACTTTTAATATCTGTCGGTATTACTCTGTAGAAGTAGATAAACTTTAAGATCAAAAATTTTACCTGGACTCTAAATGAGGCTAGGTAAAATTTTATTTTTGCAAAAAGTAATCTCATATTTTTTTTTGGGAGGAATTGGGTTAATTTAAATAATTCTATTTTGTTTAAAATCCTTACTTGATATTTATATGGTATTTTTTTCAATAATTCCATTTTTGCTTAATTAAATAAAATAAATTTAATAAATTCATAAATGGCATCGAACAATGCTGAAGCATACATTTTAATTTTATTTCATAACTTGCTGTGCCGACGGCTCCGCTCGCGTGGAGTTGATTCACTATTAGCCTCACTGCTTATTCCTGATGTTACCTAACGTAATAAAATATATCCTATTACCTGCCAGAGAACATATGTATGAATTAAAAAAAAACAAGTAAATCGGATAAGTAGTTCTCGAGTGATAAGCCCACTAACGGACAGACAGACAGACAGAGACGTTGCGTCTTATATACATATATTGTATAGATTATTATCATTTTTATTAAATAACCTGGTCAGAGAACATATGTATGAATTTAAAAAAACATGTAAATCGGATAAGTGGTTCTGGAGTGATAAGCGCACTAACGGACAGACAGACAGAGAGACGGTGCATTTTATTCTATTGCTACATGATATTGCTCCATATTTAACGGTTTAGGCAGCATATTGAGTGCGCTAACTGCAAACATTTTTCCGACTTGATTTAGTATTATCGTCACTGCTTATTCCTTATGTTACCTAACGTAATAAAATATATCCTATAACTTGACCAGAGAACATATGTATAATTTTAAAAAAAATAGTAAATCGAATAAGTAGTTCTCGAGTGATAAGCGCACTAACGGACAGACAGAGAGACGTTGCATTTTATATATTATAGATAATTTATTCTTTTTTTTTATTTAATTGTTTGCTTGGTGAACTTTAAATTATTCTTCTGTTGACGTCAATCTATGTTATTATATTTTGCTCGTATTTTTTTTATTATTTTAAAGTATGTACTTAATTTTGGTTTTTTTTCCTTATAAATTTCAAGATATAATACAAACATATATTTAACAAACTTATCCAACTTTATAATTTATCTCGTTACCAGGCCACTAGTACTACGTGATGGCCAACATTTAAACTGAGAAATGACTCAAGACCATTGTTCGGCCAACTGCCCCAGCCCCATATAATATGACATCTTTACAGCGTGCACGTGTTGCTAAAAATGTATTTTCATGAAAAATTATTGATTTTTGTCTAGTAAAGTGTATTAAAGATACACCTGGAATCTTAGTACTGATTGATTTTTTAAGTCTAAGTAATTAAAGAAAAATAGTTTTTTTTTTTTTGTACCAAATAAATTTGTGTCTTTAAGACGTCCCTTGATATAGATTTGTACTTTTAAAAGTAATTTGCTTTCGCTTTTTTATGATAAGTATCGATTCGTTGATTGATTATACCGCTAAAAGACTCTAAGCATATTTTCTTCAGTAGCGGCGGAAGGTATTTTTTTAGTTGAACAAAACTTTACTGATATATTTTCAAGAGCTAGCAATTATTATTTTTCCATTTATTTCGATACTAGAATTAACGAGTTCATATTAAACTATTTTCTTAATACAATATACCAATAAGTTAGATTTACTTAGTCTATTTTTTATATACAGTAAGGGAAATAAATAAAATGCATACGTAGTATTGCTAGAAGTAACTGCAATTTATTTATAAAATATTTTACACAAGATATCTACACTGTACAAAGGGATTCATTGTCAGTTTAACAACAAAAAATTAATAAATTAGATACAGTTCATATACATAGGATAAACTATATATAGCACCAGTCAAGACTGCAAATATACAACAAAATAGACAAAATATACAGATATATATATATACAAAAGGAACCATAACTGTTTTCTAATTTAATAAGGATGCCGTTATTTGTGTACACATAACCTTTAAAAAATTCCTCAGATGAACTCTACATTCTAGTCATATATATATATATATATATATATATATATATATATATATATATATATATATATATATATATATATATATATATATATAATGTCAACACGGAAACTTTTTAGTAGTTTAAAATATTAATTTTTGGGATTTTATAGATCAGTAAGTTTGAAAAACTTCTTAGACAGCAAGTAAAAGCTATAATTCATGTAAGAAAACTGGACTATTTAAAATTTAAAAAAAATTTCTCGGGTATTCGTTTCGTAATATTTGATTCTTCAGTTTTTTCTTTTTAGTCAACGTCCGACGTTTTATTCTATCTGGTGAAAGTTTTAAAAGGTCTAAATTCTATTTCAACAACGATAACATACTACGTGGAGATAGTACTTTTAGAGTAATTTCATATCAAATACATCAGGACATATTGCCAGGTTCTGAATTTTTGTCTTGGTAAGGCAAGAATTAATTCTTTCCTAGAAACGCAAAATAGTCTTATACCAAAATTTGTTATTTTAAGATTGGTAAACAATTTGACAAGCAGTTTAAGCTTTATATTGTGGTACAACCAAAGTATTTTTACGTTAAAGGATATAAAAGTTAAGAATGCAAGAAACAGTTAAGTAGGACGATTTTTCTAATTATCTAAAGTAAAAAGTGTCGAATATAACAACTCAGATATATTGCAAAGACCGAATATTTTAATAGATTTAAGATACTTAGTATTCACATATAAACAATAACAGAGGAAGTTATTTCCCACTAGGCATTGTTTATACCAAAAAATTTCTCTATTAACTCTTTTGCAATTGTAAGTTGAAAATTTAAAAAATACAGATAAAAAATTTGTGCGTCACAAAATATCTAAAATTTTAACTGCTATATATTTACCAGGATCTTTTATAGCCCTCAAAAATGGGTTAACTTTGAAATCTATTTTTTTACATTTGTCAGAAAAACTTTAAACTCTTTTGCCTTCCTAAGGAAAATTTAATTCTCATCAAGACAAACATAAATACTTTTAAAAAAGATATTATTAAAGACATATCATAGTACAGGTAATTACACTGAAAACAGGAAAAGGCATGCTTGTTTCATATATTTGAAATAAGATGGGTAAATAAGTATGTAAAAAATGTCACAGGTTCTATATTCAGATTTATGTCCCACAATATGACAAATTATATTATATTTAAATTAAAACTATATGTTTTCTATATTGTTGATATATTTTATATGAAACGATTCCCTACAGATTTTTACACAGAAAGATAAAAACTAAAATACTTAAAATTAAATGCTTACGACTACTTTCATCACAGACCTTACGCGGCAATTTTGCTGTCCCATTCGGCATTATGCCGCAAAATTAATTCAGCTTGATAAAACGTTCCTTGTTTAAATTAAAGACTTTTTTCAAGATCTTAATTATAAAAAAAAAGATTTTCCAGAATAAGCTAACAAAAAAAAAACAGGCTAAACAGAGAGGATGAGTCCAGCTTTTTCATCATTAGTGGTTATTAAATAAAATTTTTCTGACACGGAAAAAACAAATTAAAGCGAATGAACACCCCGCTGTTACGTTTTTTTAATAACATCGCAAATTATTTTTGAAGCATATTCAATGTAGCTGCGGTCATGTCAGGCGTTTGAATAATAATGAATAGAGCACTCAAAGGCATGTTGTAATTTTAGCAAAAAATTATTAATTTTCGTTTATTTTTATTTAATTTCGATGTTTCTCAACAAAAATGGAGTTTTTAATTGAGTGCAGTATCCGAAAAATATTTCATTAACGTAAATACAAACTTCGTTACACGTTACTAATTTGATTTGTATTTTTAAAAACAATAGAATTAAAAGAGGATCGCAACTTAACAATAACGTCTGCCCATATCAAAGGTAATTATTTAACCTCTGTTGGTGCTTCTTAAATAATTTAAATAAGTATTTGATCACTTATCGTTAATATTTAGTTTAAGGAATTTTAGTACAGTATGCCCACGATTGTATTATAGAGAGTTTATATAGTCTAAGAATATGACATCATGTTTTAAATATTTATTAAAAATAGTCAGTTTACTGTTTATAAACAGTATTTTATTGAAAAGTAATGATTTTATTGCCATGCCAACAGAACTATTAATAGACAGGTTAATACAAACTAAAGCCTATCTTGGGCCAAGTTTCAAGACCCAGGTGGTACCACTGGACCCAACTTAATAAGACGTAATACCTATGAAACATGCTAAAAGCTCTCTTGGTAAAAGTTTCTGAGATAGTGGGATTATATATATATATATATATATATATATATATATATATATATATATATATATATATATATATATATATATATATATGTATATATGTGTATATATATATATATATATATATATATATATATATATATATATATATATATATATACATATATATAAAATACATTAAAATTCCGGATTTCAATCCGTTCGTCTAACAATGAATTTGCACGACTTTTCGCCAAAATCTCATTTGGCATTTTCAAGTGCTCTCGCTGCTGCTGCTACTCGATACTGTGATCTTGCTGCTGCTGCGGCTCGAAGCTAACTCCCATTAGTTAGTTAGTTTTGAGCGACAGCAAGATCGCAGTATCGAGTAGCAACAGCAACCGGAGCACTTGAAAATGCCAAATTAGATTTTGGCGACACGTCGTGCAAATTCATTGTTAGACGAACGGATTGAAACCCGGAATTTTAATGTATGACATTCCACCATCCGTGAAAACCTCTATTCTAACATATATATATATATATATATATATATATATATATATATATATATATATATATATATATATATATATATATATATATATATATATATATATATATATATATATATATATATATATATATATATATGTATATATATATATATATATATATATATATATATATATATATATATATATATATATATATTTAAAAACTAGTGTTCTTTAATCTAGTTGTATTTTATAGATTTTGAAGGGAACATTTAGAAATTTCATAATATGAGCTCATTCTCCTGAATTTCTGATAATATGTTCTGAAATTAAAGGTTTTCAATTTGTCCATTCTTAACAGTGTTGTAACCAATGTCCTCGATCTAATAGGTTTGAGTTCGATTGGATTATGAAAACTAACATAATTAAAACATATATGAAGCAAACTAGTTTAGAATATAAAAAATAAATTAGATTTAATAGTAATCAAAATGCCAAATAAATTTTGACAAAAAACTAGTGTGAGTAAGTAAGCAACAAATAAAATAATGGATATTAATTCAGGTTAGTATAGATTACATTTGTTTTTATTTTTGTTTATTACTACGCTGTTGCTTTTAAATAGCTAAATCCTAAAAAGTTACAAAAACGAAACTAAAAAAGCACATTAGAACTAAAACGATGTTTCGGGATCCCTTGGTCCGGTTGCTAGGATAGTTATTTAAAGTTTCACAAAATGCAACAACATCGGTTAAAAAAATAATTTGTTAGCTGAACTTTATACATCACACTCATTTCCAAGAAAAAAAGACAAACTTTTCCTACTATATAGCCACAAATACTCGATGTCGTTTTGAAATAGGTGTATTATAAAACTAACAATCTTATTGAAACCAGACATCAAGAAAATCTCTCTGCTTCTGAAAAATATCTATCAATGTGTTTTAAAAAATGTCTAAGTAAATTAACACTATGTTTTTGTACGCATGTCAACTTATCCTCTAAAACGGTAATATTCGCCTTCTACTCGAAATCTATTCCAGGTAAGTCTCAAGGTAAAAAAACCATGCCAAACCACTATCGAGCTGTCACATTGCTATAACCAATCAATATCTATTAAAATATGGCAAAGGATTTACTGTTAGCTACCAATAATATGGTTTTGATAGGAAATTTCCACAGGTTAGAGAGTTTATAGGTATAGTTCTCCTATGTTCTCAAAGAGCATCAAAAGGAAGTACGACTTGGTAACATTTCAACTTAAGCACTTGCAAGACACCGGTATGAAACAGGACACCAAATTCTCTATGACCAATCATAAATCCTTGGAAAAAATCCTTTTTCTATCCTAGGAAAATTCAGGAATCACAGAAATATCTAAACATCCCAACAATCTCAATCATTACACTGGTCTTTAATTCTCACCAATCTGGGAATAGCCCCACATCCGATCCGCTAATAAAAAAGGCGTGTACAAACAGAATTAAATCAGTTCCGTGCTAGATTCTAAAGAACTTATCTCTTGGAACAAGTTATGAAGAATCCGGTACGATGATGAGAAAAAGAATAGCCTCACTTGTTCAACAATACCGGAGAAATTAAGGAGAATTATACCCATAGGGAATAATATAGGGTTATGAGGGCAAAATATTTAGAATCCGACATAAAAGGTGACAGTTTATATGAAAATTTATATTGTAAAAAACGCAAAAATTTATATAAATACCTTGATTTGATACTAAACATAGCATAACGAGCAAATATTCCATTTTGCATTTAATAGTGAAAACAAATAAAAATAGTTTTTGGTTCACATGAAAAAACGAAAAAGAGTGTTTTATCTATAATAAATACTGTTATTTTTGTTCATGTTATCTCCTAAAACTTTTTACAACGAACCTGTTTTATATTAGAATATCTATCTAATGATTGTCCTCGCATATTACATTTTGGATTATTGTGGTTTTTTTGCAAAACAGATTTTTTTGTGAAGGTGGTACACTGCATTAGTAATATTCTGTCCTCATTTATAAAATAATTAATTAATTTAAACTTATAACATCAAAGCATTGTTAATGATGATAATAGGTATATTATGTTACCTATTAAATGCATTTGGAGGGTTATTTGCCACATATTTTAATTCTTAAAACATTATATTTTCTTAAGATGATCGCGTTTCTCTATACAATCTGCTAATAATATCAAGTAGAGTTTTAAATATCCAGTGAGCATGTAATTATATATCATACATAAATCTTTTTTAAAAACGAATGTTTATATTTAAGTAGAAACGTGGCAGTAAAATTTTGAAATTGTAAAATTAGAATCAATTAAGCTATGCTATAAAAATATCTCAAAAATTGAGTTTTTTCTTTCTTCTATTTTTAAGATTTTATGATTTTGTTTTCTCAACTCTTATAACAAAATTAAACCGGGAACTTAAATAAAAAAAAATAATATTCTACAGTAACAAAATATTAAACAAGCGCCACGTCTTCGGCATAATAAATTAATTATAGTTGAAACATTAATTACAAAAAATATTTAATTTGAAACGAAGGCAATTTATTATGTAATTAATAAATAGGTACTTTTTATAATTAAAAGTAATTTAGTTATTACCTACCTATCTGCTGCAGAAACATCGTTATGTTAACATTAAGTAATTCAAAATAAGTGATAGAGGCGAAAAAAATTTTTTTTTGAATAGTTACACAAACCAATCGTTTTTTTAGCGACGCCGGTACTTTCTTGAATTTTAACTTCATAGACACCATAGAAACGACGGTCTTAAAAAATTCTTATGTAGATAAATTGTTATTATGAAAGCAGAAAACAATAAAAATAATGACACAATCCCACTAGCTAGGTATTTTAGCATAAATAATATAACATTTGTCGCATATAAACATAAAAAATCTGTTTCTGAACAATAGTTCTTCCGTGCTTGTTTTATGGCACTATATTCGGCAATAATGATGAGTCACAGAAAAAATGAAAATAAGACAAATTTATCTCAAAAAATAATAGGCTGCAAGAATGTATTGAAGAATTTGAATTCTATACATTTTTTCATATTTTATTTTGTTGTCCCCTAGTCACTGATGTACGTAATTAAATTAATTTTAAGTGCACCGTAAAAATAACAATTTAAAATAAACATGGGTTACAGATTACGATGTAGATGACTGTTAATAGCACAGCCCCACAAAAAAAATTAAAGTTCATTACTACGAACTAAAATATATGAATCCAGTGTATTTTTTGACACTGAATTTGAACTAAAAGATAAAAAAAAAATTAATCCTGTCATTTTTTTTTGCCGAAAACATCCCTTGAAATGGGCTAAAACTATAGTAATAATGTAATGACTTTTAATGATGTGTGGAAAATGGTGGATATTTTATAGTCTAGAGAAGAGCAAAAAGCAAACGACAGCAAGCTATTTCTATTAGTTAAACCAAAATCAACCCTTATAGGGGGTGAAAAGTACCTCTAAAACACAAGAAACGCACGTGAGTTTAAATAACATGTACAAAGGACAAATTCTTGTAGCTCTTAGGACAATATATCTGAATCTGGTGTGACAACCAGACATTACTCTTAAAGTATTGAGACTGACACATATAAGATGTAAAAACCACCCCCACCTACGGGAGTATTTCATAAGTTTCAGTAACGACGAAAAAGTTGTGGATTTTGCAGTTTTAGGCAGGGTGAATAAATAAGGAGTTAAGTCGCTTGAACCACCGATATACGACTATAAACCACCCTTAGAGAGTGGTAGAAATTACCCCTACGCTCTCATGATGCACATGAATGTTATTGAAATCGAAAAGGATTAAGTATTTTTATTTCATTGTGCCATTCAATTCAACATTCAAGACAACTAGATCTATCTTCCTAATAAGGTCCAAAATCATCCCTTGGAGGGGGGAACTATCCCCTGGGATTGATGGATCTTAGGAGTTCTAGCATCTGAGAAAAAAATACAGGCTTTCGTAATCTCAGGCAGAATGGACAAATACAGCCTGTATTTTTTTCTCAGATGCTAGAACTTCTAAGATCCATCAATCCCAGGGGGTAGGACCCTCCTCCACCTTCTAGAGATGATTTTCGACTTTATTAAGATCTAGTTGTCTTAAATGCTTGGCACAATGAGATAAAAGTACTTGATTCTTTCCGAATTTAAATAACATCCAAGTGTATCAATAGATAGTAGGGGTAGTTTCTACCACCCTCTAAGGGCAGTTTATAGTCGTGTATGGGTATTTCAAGTGAATCTACTACATAATGGTTCACCTTGTCTAAAACTACAAAGGCCTGAGCTTTTTTCGTCGTTATTGAAACTTATGAGATAACACCGTAGGTGGGTGTGGTTTTTACATCCTATAGGGATGAGTCTCAACCCTTTAAGAGTAATGTTTGGTTGTCACACCAGATTCAGATATCTTGTCCTAAGAGCTACAAGAGTTTTGTCCTTTGTACATGTTATTTAAACTCACGGGCGTTATTTGAGTTTTAGGGGTACTCTTCACCCCCCATAAGGGTGGATTTTGGTTTAGTTAATAGAATTAGTTTGATGTGGTTTAAATGCATATTCTCTTCTCTTGACTTTAAAATATCTACCATTTTTCACACTTCACTAAGAGTCATTACATTATTACTACACCATAGTTTTAGCCCATTTCAAGGGTATTTTTAGCCAAAAAAATGACACTATAAATCTTTTTTTAACTACGGATTTGAATTCAGGGTCAAAAAATACACAAGATGTGTATGTATTTTGGTTCGTGGTAATGAACTTTCATTTTTTTTATGTGGGGCTGTGTAGTCTTTTATTGAAATTTTATTTTAATGCTTTTTCTTCATAGAGAAAATATGCTAAATTAGATCCATATTTCACATTTTGTTTACTGGTCGCAATACAATAGTATTGTAACATTTTTTCATTGTAACTGAGAAAAATTTAAAATAAATTTAACTTCGGAGTAAGATAGCATGCAACTTGCAGTTGATAAAGTGTTTGGTTCTTACTTTGAAGATTAAAATAGCTTAAATGGCAATTTGTTAACCAAAGCAATTTTATTGAGGCAAATATTGACGATTCTTGCTAGCTTCATGCAGAAGGAAAAATACTATATAGCTTAAATTTCTACGATCTATTTATATTTAAATGTAGTATTAAAAAGAAAATTCCATATGAAAGTGTTGCAATCTTAATTTTTTTATGGAACTTACTAGTACACATATTTTAGTACTTCTGAAGCTTGTGGTGTTGTATTGCACGTGGCTTAAAAAAGAACCTACTACCGTCTTTCCTCAAGCGCGTTTTATACCTACATAAAATTTACAGATATCTTTAAACAAGGAACGCCTTATCCTATCTAACCGCACATTTTCTAACATTTTTTTTCTAAAATATACATGCTTTAATACACCTGCTGGCCGAACGGACTAGTACAGACATGACTTGGTTATACAAATTAAAGAGGATAGTTCACACCACAGCAGCTTATTCACTGACGAGTGTTCCATTTTAAAGAATAAACACGTAAAATAATTGTTTTTAACATCTATATCACAAAATAAACCAGTCAACGGTTAAACCAAACAAGTATAACGGACACCATTAATAATAAAAAGTTACACTTTGACTGATCTGCCGAGTTAAAAAATCTGCTCAGTCCGAGGGACTCTTCATGTGCTGGAATGCTGCTGCGTGACACTTTACTTTTAGTAACACCCTCTATGTGATTACCGTCCAAATCAAGGACCTGCGTGCCACCGGGCCAACCCTCTGTGCTGTATCTTCTATAACTGCATTGATCAATGGTGCTTTTCACATATGGTTTCGATATGTTGGGGTAGTGTGATTCTTTGTCAGTGCCCTGTAACAATGAGAGGCGGATATATAGTGAGTGTAGACTTAAAAGATAATGGAAAGAAAGAGGGATAATCTAGCAAATTATGCTTTGCAAAATGTAAAACGTCTTCAATTTCAATTGTATACATTGTGAACTTGAGTTTTTAAGCCTAGCTAAATAAATGGGTACACAACCATACAAGAAAAATATAAACATGAACACACAAAAGAACCCCGCACTAATCTTATGGAAATTGGATCCCGGTCGAATTGGCTAAAAAGGTAGTATGTTATGCTTTAAGCCATTCTGATCAAAATCTCCATGGACACGAAGTCCAAAAAGGGATAGATTAGGAATTATCGAGCATGAAATTAGTAAAAAAAAAGCAGCTGAGAAAATGCTATTTTTGCGTTTTTTTAAGGACTTATGTTGACTAGAATATGATTTTACGAAAAATTCCAAAGGGATTATTTGTTTTTTGAGTTGCTAATTATGAATATAATAATTAGTTTGACCCATTTCGCTCTTACTTTCGAATATTGGCCATTTTGGCCATTTCTGCAGTCCTTTTTGATTTAATTCATCTAGAACATACTTCTGCAAAAAATTCTAATGGAATTTTATGTTTTTGAGTTAACAATTACGAATACAATAATTATTTTGAACTAATTTGATCCTACTTTTCAACAGCGTTTATTTTTGGCTAACTTTTGGCTCTTTTCTGGATTTAATTAGACTTCTTACGACGCCGTCTTCTCACGAAAGTTGGCGATTCATATAGCTAAACGAACTTTAGGAACTGCTGCTCGAAAAATATCACTCGATGTACATCCAAGTCACCTTCTCATGTCCTCCAGCCAAGAATTCTCTCGTATTCCGATCGATCGTTTGCCCTTTATTTTACCTTCAATAATTAGGCGTAGCAATTCGTAAGAGGTCAAAATAATTATTATGTTCATAATCAACAACCCAAAAAACATATAATTCCGTTGGTATTCTTCATAAAATCATATTCTAATCAAAATAAGTCTGAAAAAACGCAAAAATAGCATTTTCTCAGCGGCATTTTTACTAATTCTATGCTCGATAATTCCTAATCTATCCATTTTTGTACTTTGTGTCCATGAAGACTTTTGATCAGAATGGCTTGAAGCATAATATACTACATTTTCACACGATTTGACAGGGATCCAATTTCCTAAGATTAGTGCGGGGTTCTTTAGTTTATTATTTTAATTGTTTTATTTTAACTATCTTTTTCAAAAGCCATCAGTGAAAAACAAATGATGATGAAAAAGATTACTGAGCTAACAATTGGATTTTCATAAAAAAGAACTTTTCTGTCACTTTTTTATTAATGTCTGTTACCCGAAAATATCAATTTCGATTCAAAAAAAAAATTGTTACGTCCAAAAAAACTTCTAAATTTAAAATTTAAATGTTTAAAGTCAATAATGATAATAAATTTATCAGCGATACGCAAGGATTTCCACATTTAGGGAACTAATATATATAGGGAACCATACTGAGCTCTCTACAGTGTGTCCCAAAAAGTTTTATACAAATGGAGAAAAAGTTTATCTCACATATTATAAAAAAAAATTATTCTTGATAAAAAGTTCTATATCACATGAAAATCCATAATCAAGCATCAAAAGTTTAAAATATTTGATGGTATATAACGAAAATATAAAATAATGATTTATAATGAAGAATAAAATGTGTTTAAATTTAAATACAGAGCAAAATATTAATTGAAAATGTAAATAGGAACTAAAAAATTATGTGGTTTATTGCAACTAAGGTTGATCTCTCGCAATCTTCCTGTCTACCTTTAGTGTTGGCTGTGCCAACCACTTTGTCGGCTTGTGGCAGCATCCGATTAAGTACTAGGTATGCGTATTTGGTAAAATTCGTTGACTCTTACCACTAAAAAATTATGCTCACATTTAGATTTGCGGCCTTCCTAGTTAAAAATCCCAAAAAACTCCAGTAAACACGTCAGTAATCGTCGGATTATTTATTGAATAAAGGAAAACGAAATTAGTTAAAACCTAGTGCACTGATTTTGATTGTATCATATTTTTGTTAAAAATTTGATAACCTTTTTATCTGCTTTGTAACAATTACATCCATTATAAATTTGTGCTAATATCATGTTATTTTGAAATTGTAACATTTCTTAATAACTGCGTACATAACACAACTAAACATATGGATTAACTCTAACTTTATTGCACAAGTGCTTCAATGTATCCCCGTCCCTTTTTAAACAGATGATTGTTCTTCGAGAAAAATCTTTTATTACATCTCTAATTACGTCAGGAGTTATAGCATTTTACTCTTTATTATAAATCATTATTTATTATTTTACCTGTATACCATCAAATATTTTCGACTTTTGATGCTTGATTATGGATTTCCATGTGATGCAGAATTTTTATCAAGAATAATTTTTTTTGTAGTATGTAAGATAAACTTTTTCTCCATTTGTATAAAACTTTTTGGGACACATTGTATATAAAGAAAATTCACCCGAATACCTTATTTGTGGTTTTACATTTAATTGGATGATTCAAATGTTGTATGTTGCTGCTGAATCAATATTTTGTGTTGTATGTTCTCAACAGGCAGGCTTCAAGATATTTTACAGAGTGATATAAACCCTTTAATTAACAGTATAATATGCATTCCTCTTTAGATTTAATTAAATATAACTTAACAAATTTGTGTATGGAATTTAAAAATTAAGCATCTACAGCTTTGGCGATAAAGATATTTTGTATTATGGTAGCCAGTATTTCAATTACCAATTTTTGTCAAATTTTAACACACGTAATACCATTGTTTAAAAGCATAAACCAAAGAACTAGCTTTGATGGCATGAAGAATTTATTACACCGACGAGGCGTGGTATTAAAATACATCAAGAATAGATAATGACATACTAAAGTTTTAATTTGCTTATATGGCCGAAGCCCATGATTTCGACCAATCAGAGCCTTTAATACGTTCCGCTTCGCTTCGGCTTTCGCTTTACGAATAATATGAGCTCAAATTCAACAAAACTGCTGTTGATGAGGTATGTACATGAAATTATATAAAAATAAATACAAATCTTTAAGTCACATTAACATTATTTGTCAAACGAAAACCAAAAATTTTGTTATTTTTAAATAAAATAATTTTAAATTTTTATTTGACACCAACAGTAACAATATGAATTTACTTGATAGTGTAATATTTTTTATTATATTTCAAACTATTCAGGAAAAATATATTATTTTGTTATTAAATTGAATATTAGACTGATGTTTTAAAATAAAATAGATAATATATTCCAAAATTAGGTCTGGGTCTACGTGTTATATAGTCACATATGTTAGATATTATAGGCTAGCTGCAGATATATATATGCTATGATCTACTATTGACCTATATTTAATATGTTACATACACATTTACTACAGTATAAGTTCAAATTCTTAAGTGAACTCATTAAAATTTTAGGAATATTCATGTTTTATAAGCGTCATATTTTATATTTAAAATAATAACACATAGGTTGAAAAGTTTTTGGTCGGACACATAGATCTCGCCCTTTTCAAAAATCCATTTGATTTTTATGAAATACCAACCCTCAAACGATATGTGTTAAAATTTCATGACATTTCGACGATTAATTTACAAGTTACAGTGGTTTAAGTGGGACTACTTTTGATATTTTCAAAACAGTGGAAAAAATCGAATTTCGTGTGTTTACTAAACATTGTTTTTTGATGGGAAAAAACATTGTTCACGCAAAGCAATGGCTTAATAAGTGTTACGAGGACTCTGCCCCTGGAGAATCGCTCATCATTTACTGGTTACACCGGAAAACATCAAAAAAATCCACAAAATTGTTTTCGATGACCGTAAAATTAAATTGCGTGAGATAGCTGACACCTTAACGATATCATATTTTGCATGGACATTTGGATATGAGAAAGCTCTGCTCGAAATGGTTACCGCGTTTGCTCAAAGTGGACCAAAAACAACAACGTGTTGATGGTTCTGAGTGCTGTTTGGATCTGTTTAAGCTCAATAAGAAGGATTTTTTCATGCGGTACATGACAATGGAAGAAACATAGATCCATCACTATACACCGGAATCAAATCGACAGTCAGCTGAGTGGACAATAGCCGGTGAAATCCGCCCAAAGCGACCAAAGACACAACAGTCGGTTGAGAAGGTTTTGGCCCCTATGTTTTAGGATGCGCATGGAATATGCTAAGAAGGGAAAAAACATCAATAGCGAATATTATGTAAAGTTATTGGTGCATTTGAACGCAGAAAAGAAAAGAAAGGGCCCCAAATGGATAAGAAGAAAATGTTCTTTCATCAAGACAATGCACCGTGTCACAAGTTAATGGTTATGATGGCAAAATTGCATGAATTGAAGTTCGAATTGCTTCCTCCTCCACTTTATTCTTCAGATTTGGTCCCTAACGACTGCTATTTATTCGAAGACCTCAAAAAATGGTCGCGGGAAAGAGATTTGGCTCCAGTAAAGAAGTTATGGCCGAAACTAAGGCCCATTTTGAAGGCAAAGACAAATCCTTCTACAGAAATGTCAGAAAAGCGTTGGACTCATTGTATCGGTCTTGAAAGAGACTATATTGATGAATAAAGTCGAATATTGCAAAAAACATGTGTTTTGAGTAGCTAAACCGAAAACTTTTCAGCCTACGCGTTACATATAATAAAATAATGAAATCGATTTTACCAATGGTATTATTTCTTATAATTTTTATTTAAAATACGATCCCATATCAAGCTTTTGAGGCAATACAAAGCCCAAAGAGCAAAACCAAAATCTCAAATCATAATAAATATTTTTTGCTTGAAGATTATAAAAAATCAACCTTATTCAAAAGTGCAGCGGTTACTAGAACTGATATTTAAAAATGTTAGGGTCTTTGCACTATATATTAGTTTAGTATGTTAAACAAGCAGCAAGTGTCCGATAAACATTCAGAAAACTATTTAAATAGGACTGAGTCGTGCTTTTGAGACAAAGACATCTTTTTGACTTTTTATTACTTGATTTACAACATTTGTGGATTCAGATGTCCTCCGGAAAAATCTACATCTTTTACTATTTACTCTCCACTGAGCATGACTGAAAATACTTACCCAGTGGAATGTTGTTATTTAAACAGTAAAGGCAACGGGGATTTAAGAAAACTCTTCAAAACGTCAAACAGTATTAAATTTAAAGTACGTTTTTAGGACAGATGAAAAAAGTTAGGGAACAAGGAAATAATTTATTTACGAAGAAAATATTTTTAGCCAATATCAAAAAGACAACTCCACATCCATTTCATTTACCGAATATAACCAGACATATTCGTTAACAAAATATAGTAATCCGCATGAAATAAAGAATTAGATTATATAGGCTATTCACTCAAATAGCGGCTACTCGACAGGAAATAAAAATTCCTAGGAGGTGTAAGCACTTTAAAAGCGCCTATTTTATTAGCATGTCTTCCGACAAATTCTATATACTATATATTACATCATATTTAGGATGTCTAAAATTTACATTGAAACAGGAAATAATAACATTCTTTACTTTATGGTAATCTAATACCGTATTCGTTTCTTACTGAAGCCAGATGCATTTCACCTCAGTCACTTTGTTGTAGTTTTATATGTTTAAAATTGTTCTAATAAAATTTTTATAATATATAATGATGTAGAAAACACCAAATCATTCAGTCTTTCCCCGGTCGCAAGTTCTGGGTGTGATAGTCATAGCTTTGGGATACATTTTTTCGGATTACAGTCTCTTTTGATCTAATTTTCTGTAATTTACTTCAGGGTCATTTGAGTTTCATTTGTGTAACAATTCTTATTATTCGTCTTAATCTTTTTTAATTGAAATTAAAGTAAGGTGTTTTATTAGTATCCTAGAAAAAGTTCATTATTCTTCCACGAATTAATTTTTTTTTATAAATTTTTCCGCAAATTTTTCGACACCATATCGTATTTTAGTTAACTTTACTGTGTTATTTTTGTATCACTTAAATTATTGTCCATTTTACAATAATTTTTTTGGCCACCGATCAATTTCTTTTGGAAAATTTTTTATGACTAGCCATATTGGAAACGCTATCTTTAAATATCATGTCGCGAAATCATGTTTTATTCAGTTCTTTTTGTTAAAAAACTTGCAGCCATAATTTTTTCCATTTTTTTTAAATATTTTTTTAAATATTAGTCGCCATTTTGGTGCCCTCGTACTGATTTCTTTTAATTAACCCCTAATGACTAAAAGACTATACATATAAACGAGTATTCTGACACTAATATTTTTTCGCACAATGTTCGATTTTTTTTTACCATAGTATACATTAATTTCCTGAATTGGCTAATTCTTGTTGCCATTTTGTGGACGCGATATTTAATTTCGAAAACGATCATGTTTCGTTCGAAAGCTCTCGAGCATACGAACATTTTGGGACCAACAAACTTTTTTTCCGTTAGGTTTAATTTTGGGAAAAGTATTGTCCCAGTTGACGTGGAAGGTTTCTCATTGCTTTCAATATTAACAGGGTGAGGGGTGCAAGGGGTGTTAGTTGTTGCAGTAGCTATCCTGCTCAAGAGTCTTGGAGTCGAAGAATGAGTAAATTAATTATTTTTTCATTGCTTTTAATTTTTATATTGATATTTCACCATAACGTGAATTGTATTAATGTATTCTTAAGTGTAAATAGTCAAATTTAATATTTATTTTAGAACTACGTATAGGGTAAATTACTTTGACAATTTTTTTCTTATATACAAAAATATTTTAACTTTGCAAAAAATAAAAAGTTTTAAATGAAAATATTTCTTGTGTCAACTTCATAGCGAAATTCTGGGAAACTTTAACATCATCTGCAGAACAAAAATGCATTTTTAAACTTTGTCCGCAATTACTGTTTTGCATGAAGCAGTTGGCCGCCTAATCCTGTATTAAAATGTACTCGTAATTAAAAAGCATTTTATTTCGTCACGTTGACAGAAATATTACAGCTGAGTATAATGCTTTAAAAAGAATAAATTAAAAAAGTACGATGTTTGTTGGAAAAATAGATAGCTTTAGCAGGACTACATGTATGTTTATAGTAAGTCTTACTTTAAACATATTTAGAAAGTAATAAATTTCTTTAGAAATGTGTTTGTCTGTCTACGGCAAACTGATATATAAAATAATATTTTATTCACGTATTTAGATTACATTGCAGATTATATAAACCACATTCGCTATATCTTGCAATGTTAATTACTGGAACAATATTCAGTATAAGCAGGATGTGGGGTTCAACGACTCTTTCCATAAAACATGTTTTCAAATAAAATTCAAGAAAAATCAAAAAGTAGAATTTTTCATTTTTGGTTGTTTACGAGCACGATACTCAAGCACATCACGAAATGGCGACGTGCCGCTCGGTTAGAGGCTAGATAAAAGACATGAAATGTGGATTAAAACAAAGACGTCTATTAATTAGGTCGTAAAAGCAGAAGCTTCATCTCGTCGATTTACCCACATATAACGGATGCTATAAAAATATAATCTAGTAAATTTCAACTCAAATCCTTTTTAGTGTTCCGTACGAAATACTTATGGAATCACTTCGGTGTCCGTCTGTCTGTATGTCTGTCACAGCAGATTTTCTCCGAAACTATTTTACATATAAAGTTAAAATTTGGCACAAATATAGCAATTAATGCCCCAATCAGACCCGTGTGGTTTTCATAGTTAAATTTTGACTTAAGGGGTTAATTTTGAGGTGTGAAATTGGAAGCGAAAAAAAAATTACCAGGTCATTGAGTGAGGTGTTAAATAAAAGCTTGTGAAAACACGAGCTCAAAAATATATATGATGTAATACTTGTGCACACTTTTCTTTATATTATTTTTTAAAAATTAGCAAAAACCGTTGCCCCCCGTCCTATCTCGAAAAGTGCTGATCAAAAAATTTTGAACAAATTCTAAAATAGTCTTTATAAACTGTAGAGTAAGTAAAAATTTTCACGAGTGCATTACGTTTGACAATTTATCTGGTATAAAAAAAATCTAAGTTGCTTGACAATAGGGTGGGCGTTTTTTTAATAAACATTTCAGTACATTACTGATACCGGGTCACGCATTGCACAGTAGGGCAAAACACCCGACAACTGGAAAAAACCTTCTAAAGTACTTCAGTAATATCAGGTACTTATTTATGGTGCCAATTCCAATGTATTTTTTTTGTGCCGTATCGAATAAAATAATTCATTCATAGGACTAATTGGCTGCATGCTATACCAGTTATTCAATGTTATTATCCATAAACTGTGATTTCTCTGAATAATTTCAAAATTAGTTCAATTTTTAATGAATTTTCATGTTTACTCAAACTATTTTAATGTCACTAGGATGAACTAATGTGAAAATACAGTAAGAATACTATTTCAAAACCAGATATTTCATTTAGGTAGGAATCAGAGATCACCGCTTACACACGATTTTTGTTGTGTTCTTTAGAGATAGTGAACTCTAAATTGCTTATAGCATTTTTTAATGGTTTTTATTCTTCAAGAAACTCGTCGAAATTAAGCAATTATGCAGCGAACCAGAGTACATTACCGTATATATTATATTATCGATTTTTTACTTTCATAAAAATGGAAGGATGGTGATAGTTTTTGTTTTTCTTGAGTTTTGAAAACTAGCTCCACTACCTCCAAAGAACCTCTTGTTTGCTTAGATAGGAGGTACTATGACATTTAATTTTCCGCAAAGAACGCTACCGAATATCACTGAATGCGATTACAGTTGATAGTCTAGTAAACCGGGAACAAAAATTGGTCATTCCAGGAAATGCAGAATGCAAAAAACCGGCCAAAAAAGCTCATTTTCAAGAAAAGTATAAAAAAAAACAAACTACACTAAATTATATTCTATAAATTTTTTGTCAGACAAACGCTTAAACCGCTAGAGTAACTTCCTCATTTCTTGCTTGGAGCTCTATTTTCTGGTCACAAATGTAGGATAATAATTTTACTAAATATCAACTACCTAAATTATTTTAAATAAGGATATCGTGAAAATAGTGCTCCGAGAGGGTATTCTTGGTTTAGCGATATGTCCGAAATTTGCTAAATTTCAAATTCTCTTGCGGCCAAACCACTCAACTCACAAAAAAACCTATAGAACATAATTTGTTGGAAATTTATATATATGTATTTGTAGTTTATGTTTGCATGGAAATGCTTTTATCGAAAAGTGTATAATTTTCAAGTTATAAGCGAAAAATTGAAAAAAGAGGAGTTTTTTTTTTTTCGCCGTTCTTTGTATGTCACTCAAAACTCACAACATTTACGAGGTAGCAAAGTTTACTGGACTATCAACTAAAATCGCATTCGGTGATATTCGGTGGCGTTCTTTGCGGGAAATCGAACCTCATAGTACGTACTATCTAAGCAAACAGGACGTTCTTTGAAGCGGAGCTAGTCTTCAAAACTCAAGGAAAATAAAAACACCATACTTCCATTTTCATGGAATCGGTAATATAATATATACGGTAATGTACTCATGTTCGCTGCTTGATTGCTTAATTTTGATGAGTTCCGTGAAGAATAAAAACCATTGATAAACATTATAAACAATTTAGAGTTCACTATCTCTAAGGAACATTTCCACATAAAAATCGTATGTAAGCAGTGATCTCTGGTTCGGGCTACTTTGGAAGCTGTTTTTATTCTTTTGTGAACGCTATTGGAAAAAAGCTTGTCAAAGTAGGAAAATTTGGGATTTAAACTACAATAAAAATTAACAATAATAATTTTTAAAAGTGTGTTGAAATTTAGGGTTTTTTCCACTTACTTCACGACTGAACGTCGGTCCAAATTAATTCCATTTTATTTGCTTATAAATAAACAAATATTTAGATAGTAAATATTTGTTTTACAATTTTATTACTAGATTCTAAATTGAGCTAGATTTATTTATTATACACTATTGACAATGAAAAAATGTGAAAATATATATTGGATCTTACGATATATACATGTCAGGGACCTAATTAACTTAGTCTGGGTGAGAATTTTATTTTATTTTAAATTAGCTGTACCCGGCTCCGCTCGCATGGACAACAGAATTATTGTTTAGGTTTTTTTTGCAAGAGTGCGCGCTGGCGGCCGACTTGATTCACTAATATCGTCACTGATTATTCCTTATGTTACATCACGCAACAAAATATAT
Organism: Pachyrhynchus sulphureomaculatus; assembly: GCA_019049505.1. Taxonomy (NCBI): domain Eukaryota; kingdom Metazoa; phylum Arthropoda; class Insecta; order Coleoptera; family Curculionidae; genus Pachyrhynchus; species Pachyrhynchus sulphureomaculatus. The sequence continues at coordinate 125,673,835 of CM032447.1, forward strand.
ACTAACACCTGGCCAGAGAACATATGTACGAATTTAAAAAAAAACGTAAATCGGATAAGTGGTCCTTGAGTGATAAGCGCACTAACGGACAGACAGAAAGACAGATAGAGAGACGTTGTATTTTATCATATATAGGGAAAGCAATCATCGTACGGAACACTAATTACCTAAGTCCGACTTGTATTTGGCCGGTTTTTTCTTTTTAGATAAAAACTGTTACAAATAAACGATGTGCCTCTTTACTTAAAGTATTTATGACTGACTAGTTACATTTATTGCAAATATATAAAAAAAAAAAATAAAAATACAATCTTAGGTAGAAAAAAATGTACTTACAAATTGGAGAGCCAGAGAACAGATTGTAAAAACATAGTGTTACATAAAAAAGTAAGTTATTTCGAAAATATTGGAATTGAATGGATTTTTAGGTAAAATAGTAAAATTTTTCGACTTTGATGGTATTTAAAAAAATATTTCCAAGAATTATTAGACAGATATGTATATATTCGTATTTTGTACACGAAGTGTTTCATACATGTCAGAAATATAAAATGATATAAATAAAGAAATAGAACAGGTCGAATAATCAAGGTACAGAAGAAAGTCACTGCGACAAATCATATTTTATATAACCAGAAAGCAACTAAAACTATTTTAATGTTGTTAAAATAATGATTATTAAACTTTAAACGTTTAATTTCTACATATTCATTTATATCGTAACATAACTGCAAGTGTAGGGGTGTTCCCACTGAAAAAAGTCTTAAAATTCGTTTTTTTTTTAATATTAAATAAAGTATGTTACATTTTGGTGCTAGGAAATTATTTAAGCAGATTACTAATTCAATTTTCAATTAATCCTGTATGTTTTACAATGAAAAGATTTATGTAACTGTCAGAATATTACTCTACCCCTTTCCTGTCTGTTAACCATGTTATTCACCAAATGTGAAATGGTCCTGATAGGATATACGTTTTCTCTGAGGCTTACCTGTGTATTGAGAAAAACATTTTTTTTTGAAAATAATTAAGTAACGTAATATTTATTGGTAATTTAAAAATAGAATAAAGTATTTTTGTCTCGTCAGCAGCTAAAAAACCCCGTAATTATTGAAAGAATTATAACAAGGAAAGACTTTGAACCCTGAATAAGTTTTGTTTTGTAAATTGGAATTTTAGATTGTATAAGAAAGTAAATGAGGGTCAGGGAAGTTTCTGCACATTTTATTTAATAGCTACAAATACCGTCTTATTTTGTAAGTTTTATTTGTTAACCAGTCTTTGTCACTATTTTTACTACTTTTTTTTTTAATTAACGGAAATGAAAAATTAATTAAGTGTTGACTCATAAATAATTCTTTACAAGTGTCCAATATTTGTTTTATCAATTATTATGAAAAAAGCCCATATTTTAGTCGCTTTAATTTATAATTTTTATGTTCGTGTTTTGAAAATATTTTTAGCCATTAACCACTCTATGAATATAGCTCTATAGTCTGATCCAATAGGATCCACCACACAAATTCGAAATCTTCTACTTTACACAAACCAGTCCATACAGTTATTTTGACGTATGACTTCATTAACTGTAAACGGGTTAAATTATACAACGTCATAAGAACAAAGCTACAATGACGGTAACAGTCAAAGGCCTTAAGTGTATCAAATACAGTATCATGAGATCCTTCAAAGTATTTAATTGAGACGACCTCTTGTTGATTTTTGCTATTTACAAAAACCCTATTGGTGATCGCCAGGATGCTGAGGTAATCTCTATCAAGAAACGCGGTACCCTTTCCCAGGAGGCTAGCAACTATCAACCAATTAGCCTACCTCCTTGTCTAGATAAAGTGGCCGAGAAAGTTATCCTCGTAATCTTCAAAGCTAAAACTTCAGCGCTCAGAGTCATTTCCCACGAGCAGTTCGAGTTCTAAACTTTCCTCCGAACCATATACAATACAACCGCCCTCTTATATCGCCAACAGATTCAACCGTAAACATCAGGACGGAGCTGTTTTTCTAGATGCCTCTAAGGCCTTTGTTCGAGTCGGACATGAAGGTCTAGTCTTAATCCAACTAACCTCACTACATTGGTTCTCTCCTTCCTCTTGGATCGCACTCTCCAAGTCAGCGCCGATCAAGACAGCTCCGAAATCGAGGCCATACAATGTGTAGTCGTCGAAGACTCCGTTCTCTCCCCCCATTTATTCAATATCTTTACCACCGATATTCCCAAAATAGACCAGACCTTCTTATTCATGTATGCCGACAAAACTGCCATCGTCGCCACCACCAAGTTCACCAGAATTATTCCCAATCACGTAGACAACTTAGAACCTTGGTTCGAACATTGGAAAATCCAACAGTCTCAAGCCAAGACACATGCTATTATCGTCATCAAATCTACCGGCGCCATGACGACCCGCCTCATCTTTTGCGACACCAGACTTCAATGGACCAACAACATCAAGTACTTGGGTATCTCTTCACTACGACAAGCAGTTAATATGGAAGGACCAGGTCGCTGCGTCCACCACAAATTGACTATTACAAAACGATCATCAGGGTTGGCCTCACCTACTTTAGCCCGGCATGCTGCCAGACGTCACGTACCTACAGATTCACCTATCCAAAACAAAGCTCTCCGCATAATCGCAAACGCTCCATGGCTCGTCCGCAACATGGAAATCCACCGCAACCTCTAAATGTCAACTATTCGCGAAATTATAAACACCGATCAGCTCAGATTTCTGGACGACAAAGTCACCAGCCAGAAATTCTTATTAACCTTCCCTAAACAACAGAGCTCGCTACCTAAGACCCTTAGACTCCCTACTCCAGTACCCCTAACGATAGAATTAGACTAGGTATACTAGTTTTAAGTTTGCAATAGTCCAGTTCTCAAATATAGTAAGTTCCATATTGTAAGTTGAAATAACTAAGTCTTAGATATCTTAAATTTTTTAGCTCATTCATATAAAACATTGATCTAGGCTAAGTTAATTAGGTTACTGACATGTGCATCTCTTGAGACCTAAATTGTATCACCATATTATTTCATCTCATGTTATAGTAGTGACAGGGCCTAACTCTGCCTAGTTATAATCGATAAAGAAAATTGGAATTGGTAGTCGGTAATAATAATCCACTTCCTTTAAAAGACGTTGTCTTATCCATAACCTTCAAAAATAAAGCAGCTAATCGATAGATGTTGATGGTGACTTTGTCAATGATCAGTTGAATTCGAAACCCCCCTAGGAGTTTGTTTCGCGTTCTTTAATTATACTTCTCATTGGTATCGTCAATTACTTGTTTGCATCTGTTCACTAATTACTAATCGCAAATCAATATTTAAAAACTTATGATCTACTGCATGGCAACCACAAAAATTGCATAATAATATATTTTTTGTTGGTTACAAAATGGTCACTATTTCCATAGTGAAGTTAGCTTTTTATCAAAAACTTGGTGAATTCTATAATTGATCATATTTGTTAAAGTAGCAAAAATCCCCTCAATCATTATCGTTACGATAAAATGAAAGATTGTAATTCTCTATTACTAAAAACTGGCCAATGACCTAAAAGATTCATTATTATAAATTACATATTGTTTAAATTTTAATGAGCGTGTTTTGTTTCAAGTCCTTTTAATGGACACAATGTATGAGGCTGATATAATAATATTAAGATAATTATAGTGTAACAGAGGTCAAGGGATAATATTAACTTTAGACTAAAGTAAATGACCAGTTTTCATGCCGGAATAATATTTTCTTTAAGTGTGTATTAATAATTCAAAATTACCATTAAAATAAATTCTTTGGAACTAAATGTTATTTTAATAGTGAGTTTTCAGTAATAACACATAAAGTATTTTTTGTATTTTCTTTAAAGTGTCACTAATTAAACTTATCTTTAAAAAATTGGTAAGATACAACGAATTGTATTAAGTAAGTACACCTAATCCTCCATCGTAGGCTGACACCGTAGCCACAAGCCGGCAGAGGGGTTGACAAAGTCAACACTTCAACGCACGTTTTCGAGGAATCCTCCTCAGGCATATGTGGTTTAATGTAAAAGTGCTGAAAACAGCCAAAGTCCATATTTCAGCAGTCTATCTACTGTTCTCTTATTTGTCAATCCATCCCGAGACGCGTTTCGCCGTATCACGGCTCACCAGTCGAGCTAGGATCGACAAAAAAGAGTACAAAATTTACTAGTCCTTATCCAGGTACGGAACATAACGGTAAGATATAACGAATTGTACTAAGTACACACACTTTATACTCCATCGTAGGCTGACACCACATATGCCTGAGGTGGATCCCTCGAAAACCGCGCCGCCTGCATTGAAGTGTGTATTTTATCAACCACTTGCTTGTGGCTGACACCGATGGAGTATTAGGTGTGTGTACTTAGTATAATTCGTTGTACCTTACCATTACGTTCCGTAAATACTTGGATAAGGACTAGTAAATTCTCTTGTTTGTGGATCCTAGTCCGATTGACAAATAAGAGAACAGTACGTAGACTGTTGAAATAATGCACTTTGTCTGTTTTCAGTAGTTTTACATTAAAAAAATTGTCGGCTACATTACCATTTGTCATTTTACTTATTTTTCAAATAAGAAAATTGTTACTTCTATAGCTACAAATGCTTCAAAATCAATGTATTGTTATACTTATCAGATTTAATTTTATTTAATAGAATTTCATTAATTGAAAACGTATTGAATCGGTCAATTTGCACATGTCAAACTCTCCTAGAATTCATAAGAGTGAAATGAAAAATCGACTCTAGGCTTAAGGATTTTCCCTACGTAGAACGACCGAATCACATTTTTTTACACTAACTTAATTTTAACTTGAGAACTATTTAGCTACCCTTTCAGTTAAGTAAATATGATTAGTATTAGTCCAATAACAAGTGTCATTTATTATTTTATTGACTAAACTTGTTAATTGCAAGTGAATCGATAGTTGCTAACGAGTAAATGAACTTGTGAACTTTTATAAACTACCAATAAATGGGAAAAAAAAAAAAAAAACATAATACGGTTTCTAGAATAAAATAAGTTATTTTAAATTAATTATGTCAAGAGGGTGGTCGATACATTAAAAAAAACTGGGCGTTTATACCCAGATTTTTAATTCCACGCTGACCCTTAACAACTTTATGTTATTAAATTCTAAAGTTGATTGGTAACAATATAAAAACATAATACAGGGTGTCCTAGTTTTCCATCTACATAGAGTTACTGTGAATTTCTGGGATGAAAATATGACCATTTAACTCAACTTACTTTAATCCAAAAATTCGTAATTTTTGAGATACAGGGTGTCAAAGTTATACTTATATTCTAGTTTCTTAATAATTGTACTATTTGTACAAGATTCGGTGCTAAGGAGTATTCTGAGATGAGAAACCGAAATAAGCTTATACTTTTATTATAAATTGTAGGGGGCGCCACTTATTGCACTGTGTATACTTTTAAATTATCATAACTTTTTTGTACTACTCTATATGATATTTTTAATGAAATATTCGTATTTTCCGCCTCCCTCTGTCTAAAAAAGCTCTCTTGGTAAATGTTGCTCCGTGCAACAGTTTCTGAGATAATGGAATGTTTGTTTCCATTTTTTAATTCCGTTGTCAAATTCGGAAATGCGTTCTTCCACAGTTCATCCAGGTTTAGGATAAGTCCAAAAGAATGGTCTTTGAAATTTGGAGCATGCCTAAAGGCAAACAGGCTAACAACAATAATAAGATATATATAAGGCTAACAAAAAATAATGAGATATATATATATATATATATATATATATATATATATATATATATATATATATATATATATATATATATATATATAAGAAGGAATGCATTAGCGAATATGAAACTGGAATTAAATAATGGAAACAAACATTCCACTATCTCAGAAACTATTGCTTGGAGCAACATTTACCAAGAGAGCTCTTTAGACAGGAAAAGGCGGAGAATACGGAGAATACGAATAATTAATTAAAAATATCATACAGAGTGGTATAAAAAAGTTATGACAAATTAAAAGTAAACACAGTGCAATAAATAGCGCCCCCTACAATTTACAACAAAACTGTGAGCTGATTTCGATTTATCATCTCAGAAAACCCCTTAGCACTACTTTTATAAATAGTACAATTATTAAGAAAGTTACTTAAGAAAAACTAAAATAAAACTAAAACTTTGATACCCTGTATCTCAAAAATTACGAATTTTTGGACTAAGGTAAGTTGGGTTAAATGGTCATATTTTCATCCCAGAGATCCACAGTAACTCAATGTACACTGTATAAGTCTAAAAGTAATTTAAAAAAAAACCTATAAACATTACATTTCTGTACAAAAGAAGAAGAAATGTCAGCTTTTGTAAAAATTAAATAACCATGATATATTGAACTTGAGAGACTTAGATAGTACTTAATTACTAAAATACAGAAACAACAGTTTTAAAGGCATTACAAGAAAATTGAATAATGTTTCTTATAGTTAAAAAACCAGCAAACCGACTTGCGCAATTAGTGTTCCGTACGTTGATTGCTTTTAAAATTTAAAAAAAAAATGTTATATAGGTATAAAATGATCAATGCCTTAACAAAACACACCTCGAATGAGTTTTCAACAAAGTTTGTTTCCGATCTGTGTTGAAAACTGATGACCTTGAAATTTTTGTTTTTTTATATACAGATAGATTAAAAATAATGCCCTAGTGATAATTTTCGTTCAATCTACACCCTGTGGAGAATATTCCAGAATTTTTTCAAAATTTTTTGATCAGCACATTTCGAGATAAGATAAGATTTGACAGCGATTTTTAGCAAATTTTTAAAAATAATACAAAGAAAAGTATTACATTATATACATTTTTGAACTCATGTTTTCACAAGCTTTCATTTGACACCCCACTCGATGACCTGGTAATTTTTTTTCATTTCCGATTTCAGCCCCTAAAACAAGTCAAAAGTAAAAATTTAACTTTCAAAACTAGACCGCTCTGTTTGGGCCATGAATCCCTATATTAGTGTCAAATAGTTTCGGAGAAAATCAGGTGTGACAGACGGACGGACAGACAGACAGACGGACAGACACCGAAGTGATCTCATAAGTGTTCCGTACGGTACACTAAAAAAATTAATATATAAACAATAATTTTCCGAGCTAGCGTTATAAAAATAAAACGAAACAAATTTTTGCAGATTTCTCTTTTTTTCTTCAATATATTCTTCTCCTAATTAATTGCAATTTTTACAGCGATTTAGCAGTGTTTCAAATAAATTTTCTAGCCTATTTTGTAAGAATGCACGTGTAGGACTTTTGAATAGCCTGTACGTCCTCCCAAACTCACCCTTTTAACTACATTTTAATTTTCGGGAATAATATCAATAGGAAGATGCTAAATTATGTGAATATGGTAAACGGATCCATACAAAGAGTTTGTTACTCGTCAACAATGAGTGACGTGTCAATAATTGATGCGATATTCAGGTCGAACAGGATCAATTTTACCCATTAAATGTTTTGATACTCCCAATTAATACTTGCCATTGATAATCAGATCAGTTGCAAAAAATTCATGTGGATAATACTTCTTTTTATAATGGAAAATAATCAACATTATCTTGATTTTAATGATATTTTTCCTGTTTATTTTCGGCTTGGAGTGATGAGTTTTACTTTAATGTTGTGTTTATGGGCTACATTGAAAATTCCGTTCTCGTAACCAGCAACAATTTCCCTGGAATGCTGCAGTCTCGATAACTTTTGATATTCATTTGAAGTATGAGAAATAAATTTTAATCAAACATTTGTTTTGCCTAGATTTTCTTTTAGAATCGTTCCATTTTTTTTTCCTGTTAATGCCTAATGTCTCCTTCAGCCTTTTCAATAATGCGTTACGATCATCCGCACACTAATTCAGGAACTGTTTGAGTAATTTCTAGTGTTCGATATGGTATTAGGTTGCCCGTATGTTTTCCGTCTTCAAGCTGTTCTTTTCTATCCAGAAAAGTTTTTGTGTCATTTGAAGTATGCGGAATAAATTTTACTTAAACATTTGTTTTGCCTCGATCTTTTTTTAGAATCATACCTCCTTCAACATTTTCAATAATGCATTACTATCGACCGCCACCACTTCACAAACTGCCTGATTAATTTCTGGTGTTCGAATTGATGTTAGTTTGCCCGTATGTTTTCCGTCTTCAAAATGTTCTTTTCTATCCAGAAAAAAATGTTGTGTGTGTGTCATTCAAAGACTTGTGTTCTTAATAAGCAATTATTGATGCATATTATTTTGCCAAACGTTAATTACAGTTCTTTCTTCCAATTTCTATATTTAAATTTTCTTATTTCATAAAATATCGTATCTCAGTAATATTTTAGGCTAAAATTTACAATGAAAATTGGGAACAGAAATAGCTACAAAATGGCATATTAAACTTTTAGATGACGCGACTAATTTATTGTGTACAGTATCAGTATGGAAAATGAATTGTGCAACTTTTTCTAATTACGTCACTGGGTATTCAATTATTTTAATTTTAGTAATGCACAGAATTAAATGGGATGAGAGAATTGTTAAGTACAGTTTTACATCATTCGCTCGGTTCCCGTCTAGAAGTTTTCAGGATGTGTATGTTAGCATAGAGTATCAAAGCATTTCTCCACCACCATTGATTGTTAAATATGTCAAAAATAGAGGCACCTTGTCTCTCTGTCATTCGTAGATCAAGAGGGCGACCCGAAACTTTGACCTGTCGACTAATCCTCTTCCTAGTTGTTCGTCGAATAAAAACCTTTAACGTTGATTTTGCAGCCACTCTGCCCTGGAATGCTCAGACAGGACCCAAAATGCTACATCCAAAATTGGGCTGTAGTTTAACCACTTGAATCCAGTATCATAACAGTTGTTAATACTAAAAAAGTTGAGCGCCCCAAAGGGAGACTGGACCCAGCTTTAGGACCCAAAAAACGTCACGCATTTTTTATGCAATTTCTAGGACAGCCTACCTATTGGGAGGGTAAATCGACCATTTTCATATGTAATAGAATTTGGAACAACTAGCCCCAATGAACAAAATCGTCTGGGTCTATTGCTATGGGCTTAATTAGGCCCCAATCGATATTTGTTTGTAATACCAGCTTTTGGTATAAAATTGAAAATTTCCTGATTCTTCAAGTATAATTACGTTCGAAAAGGGTTAATTTCCTATTTCCTATGAAACAATATGCCGACAGTCGCAAGAAATTCACACGGTAATAACTTTTAAACAATTTTTTTGTACATTTTTATTATAGAAAATATGCTGGAAAATATTTCACTGTAAAAAAACTTTAGATGAATTTTAAAGTATTTACTTAAAATTATGTATTTTCTAAATTTTTCAAACTTTTAATCGAAATTTCAAACATTTACTTGATTTTTCAAGCATTAATTTACTTTATTTTTTTGAATTTCAAAAATATAGCAAATACTTAATTTTAAGTAAATACTTTTAAATTCATCTAAAGTATTTTTTAACAGTGTACCTTGACAATAATAATTTCAGTCATCCGGTACGAATTTTATGTAGAACCTATAATAATACTATCAAAATTTCCATTTTTCTTTGAACTTTGAAAAAGCCTTGGCTTGTTCGGGGACAAGCGAGGCGTCTGCTCTCGTTATATTTTATTAACTAAGGCATATATTTTCCAAAAATAACTTGGCCAAACGTGTAGGACCCAAAACTTAGGACTTACGGTCTTATTTATTGAAAAACTCGAAAAAAAAAACGACCGTTTTTGGATGGAAAAAGCAGGTCCAGCTTCGTCCTCCGATATTGGTGGCATCCGCCTTTTGCAGGTCTCTTAGTTTAATAAGAACAAACTAAATTTAGTGATTTTATATGGTTAAATAACAGTCCATTTTTGGATTGACGTTTTTTGGGCCTTAAAGCTGGGTCCAGTCTCGGCGGCGTCTGCCCTTTGGAGCACTCGACTTTTTTAGTGTCAAAAAATGTTATGGTACTTGATTCAAGTGGTTAAACGACCGTCCATTTTTGGATGTAGCATTTTGGGCCTTATCTTGGCCTTCAAGGGCACGAGGGCAGTAAAACCAACGCTAAAGGCTTTTATTCGATTCGCCCGATAGAATGAGCAACTAGCCAGACGGTTAGGCGACAGGTTAAACTTTCGGGTCGCCCTCTTGGTCTATCAGATCGACGATTTGATGTTTTACAGCCTTTGTCTTCAAGAAACAATTACTAATTTCAGAATTTCGATTCCATTCATTGGAGATCTATTGTAAATTATTGTGTATAGTAAAAATTACTAGATTTGAACTATAATTTATGGTATTGCCTTCTTCTTTAAAAGCTAGCGTAGTTTTACCGGTAACAAAAATTTTAACATTTATTCAGTATAAAACATGATGTTGACGTTGATTTTCGGCAAATTAAGGACTACATTGTTTTTAGAAATCATAGGGAAACTTTACTGGTAAAACTTCAATATCAAATAAATAAATATAATATAACTGAAAAATTTCAGCACAAATATTGACATTTAAAAAGCCCAACGGAAAAAAATAAATAACTCTCAAAAAACTTACCGGTAATAACGTCAGTTGTGATGTCCAGCAGATGGGTTTAAATGAGCCCCTCATTGTCGCCTCCTGAAAACTCTGGAACTGATTATCCCAATCGTAAGACACCAGTCTGGATTCCAGCGTCATTCCAGCTAATTCCGGAGGCGCTGCTATTCTTACTGGATTAGAACCTCTGGAAAAGGAAAGCTGAAGTTAATACTTGAAACAATAAGGACCTCATTTAAAGGTGTTACTTTTTCGTTTTTCTTAGTTTTCAAGCTGTATAATGGCGTCTAAGAAAGAAAATTGTTTTTCTTACGTTGAGTGCTACATTGCTTTGTAACACTGATATTAATAGCTTGTCTGAAGGAAAATAAAATGAAAGAACAATGTAATTAGGAAACAGTGTAACTTTTTTTTTAAGACGGATATAACAACGGATTCTAGATTACGATTAAAGCAAGCATATCACTGATAAAAGCCAAAGAGGGTACGTAACGTCTTCAATTTCTCTTATGTTAGGTGTGGAAAAATATAATCATATGGAATAATGCTTAAATGGAGATCACTTGATTCCTTTTTTGTCGCACAACTAGTATTTGCTTATTAAAAACAAGCTTTATATTAGAATAGAATTGAAGCTAGAAAAACCACACACACACACACACACACGCGCACATACACACATATAAGATAAAAGTTCAAAAGTTCAAACAAAAACAATTTACCACAATTTTATCCAGACCTCTAACTCTACCCTTCATAATAACAAAAAATGTAAGCATTCTATCCCTCTGCGTTGCTTGGTTTTGGGTGTCTAGCTTATGTTTAATGTTTTAAAAAGGGCACAAACCATTACATGTTATTATTTAACTCTAGCCATTAAAAAAAACTTTTGGACATAGAAAAGCTACATTGGCGGCAAGACGTTCTCTTATGAATATGTTCTATAATTAGAAAACGGGAGCTTTCTCATTTTATTTATATTGTTACTTTCTTTGCTTAAAAAATACCCTCCGAAATTATTGCTGGGCTTCACGTTTTAGGGTTCCTGAGACATCAATTTCAAAGTTAGTATATATAGTATATAGCGAGAGGATAAAGCCTAGAGTTTTTGAGCTCTATTGCTTCACGCAAAGGAAGTGAAAAGAGTGGGGTTGATAATGTTATAAATATATATATATATATATATATATATATATATATATATATATATATATATATATATATATATATATATACGAGTATAAATATATATATATATATATATATATATATATATATATATATATATATATATATATATATATATACAGTCCCTGGCCAAATTATTAGACGCACTGTATTTTTTTTAGTAATTTTATGTTTCTTAAGAGTTTTTATGCAATAATGGTACATTTAAACTACAATATTATTGATTTTTATTTAAAAGAATTGTTGTAGACTACATATTTGTATTTATTTTTAACATATGGCAACACTGTGTTGACAAAGTGATACATGAACGTAAATAAGTACAAACCTGTATCAGTCGCGATCGGAATCGAGTCAGGTACGGACGTGTTTCTGTGGCTTTATGGACTGTGATTGTTTGTTTAACAGTTTTATACTACTCAGTTATTAGTTTATTTTGTATGCAGTGTTTTAAAAAAGTAATTGGACTATTTTCATTATGGGTAGAAAAGGCGATCTTTCACCACGTAAAAAAGCTGAAGTGAAGGCCCTTGTGATTGCGAAAACATTTACAAACCGAGAAATATCACGAAGATTGGAGGTTTCTGAAGCTAGTGTACGACGCATAAAAAAGAAAATTGAGTCAGGGAAGGAATTAAGCCCGAAAAGAAAGAAAAGATGCGGTAGAAAACCAATTTTCACTCCACGGTCAGAGAGATGTTTGAAGAAAATTTGTGTAGAAAACAGATTTGCTACCACAAAGGTAATAAAATCACAACTCCAGGATGCTAGCGTAAATGCTTCTGAGCGCACTGTTCGAAGAAAATTGAAAGAATTAGATTTTAAGGCCTGTCGCCCCGCCAGGAAGCCCAAGTTAACAGCTGCAATGAAAGCAAAGCGCCTGAAGTGGGCCAAACAATGGCAAGACAAAGACGTGGACTTCTGGAGATCGGTAAGATACAGCAATTTAATCAATAATTGATACATTATTATCATTTTCAGTTAAATAAAGCAAATAAACATGGAAGTTTATATATTTTTCCTATTTTTGACAGGTCTGCTTCAGTGACGAAAGCACATTCGAAATTTTGCAGAATAAAGCTCAGTATGTGCGTCGTCGTCATGGAGAAAAGTTTCATCCTGATTGTGTCGTCCCGACGGGTTAAACATCCCACCAAAGTGATGATTTGGTCAGTCATCAGCGGCAAGGGCACTGGACGTCTGTACGTCGTTAAAGGAATAATGAGGCAAGATCAGTACAAAGAAGTATTACAAAATCGGTTGATTCCGCAGCTCAGAGAATGGTTTCCAAATGGGGAACCATTCACTTTCATGCAAGATGGAGCTCCCTGCCACACTGCTCGGTCTGTTAAAGCTTTTTTGGCAGAAAAAAGTATCCCTCTGTTGGATTGGCCCTAATATGAACCCCATTGAAAATGTGTGGGAGCTGATGAAAAGAGAAGTGGCTAAAGATGTGATTAGCAACAAAACCCAGCTCCTAGAAAAGATTATTCATGTGTGGAATCATCATCCTCAAATGCAGGAGACAGTACAATCTTGCATTGATAGCATGCCGCGCAGAATTAAAGCTTTGATAGCGGCTAAAGGTGGCTCAACTAAATATTGACTTTTACTAACATTAATTTCACTTTTCTTTAAAACTTAATAAACTTATGCTTTTCTAAAGTAATGCTGTTTTATTTATGTCAAATAAATAGGTAATTGATTGGATAATATAAAAATAAAAAACAAATCAATTTAAAATAATAAAACGGTACAATATCACTCGGTAATTAATATTTTACATGAAATCTTGCAGTGCGTCTAATAATTTGGCCAGGGACTGTATATATATATATATATATATATATATATATATATATATATATATATATATATATATATATATGCAAATATGTTCTGGCATGAATATGTTGCAGGCATAGCAAGGAGAGCTTCTCAAAAGTTGGGAATATTATTTCGAACCAGAAAGCTTTACACTCCACAACAACTGTTACTTCTTTACAAAGCTCAAATTAGACCAACTATGGAATACTGTTCCCATGTTTGGGGCTCTGCTCCCAAACATACACTGCATTTGTTGGATTCTGTTCAGAGAAGAGCTGTTCGTGTGATTGGAGACCCGGAACTGACCGGAGGCCTTGATTCACTGGAACATCGAAGAACAGTTGGCGACTTGAGTCTGTTCTACAAGTATTTTCATGGAAAGTGCTCGAGGGATGTAGCCCGCTTAATTCCTCCCAAAGCGGTGCATGTTAGAAATACAGGTCGCGCTGGTGCTTCACATCCGTATGAGGTTCAACTTGTTACTCCGCGTACGACGTAGTCTTTTACATGGAGAACATCATCCCTTTGGAATACTTTGCCCAGCGCTGTGTTTCTTACCGAGTACAACTTACAGCGATTCAAGAACAACGTGAATCGCCTTTTTCGCACACATGCCGCTCGTGAAGCGCTTTAGCAACTTCCCTGCAGCACGTGTGCTAGACCCATAAATATATATATATATATATATATATATATATATATATATATATATATATATATATATATATATATATATATATATATATATATATATATATATATATATATATATATATATATATATATATATATATATATATATATATATATATATATATATATATATATATATATATATATATATATATATATATATATATATATATATATATATATATATATATATATATATATATATATATATATATATATATATATATATATATATATATATATATATATATATATATATATATATATATATATATATATATATATATATATATATATATATATATATATATATATATATATATATATATATATATATATATATATATATATATATATATATATATATATATATATATATATATATATATATATATATATATATATATATATATATATATATATATATATATATATATATATATATATATATATATATATATATATATATATATATATATATATATATATATATATATATATATATATATATGTATATATATATGTATATATATATATATATATATATATATATATATATATATATATATATATATATATTCTTCTTCTTCAAGTGCCCTCTCCTCGGCGGAGGTTGGCGACCATCAAATGGAATTTTTCTCTATCTTGAGCAAAACGGATAAGTGTGCTAGCCTCTTTAATATCAAACCACTGGCGTAGATTCCGCATCCAGGAGAACTTTTTACGTTCGATGCCTCGTCTTCCTTCAATCTTTTCTTCTGCTGCAGAAAACCATATTTAGCGTTTCTAGTAATATGGCCAAAGTATGCTGCTTTCCTCTTTTTTTATTGTAGTTAAAAGTTCCTGTCCTTATTCATCCTCTCCAGGACTCCAACATTGGTTACTCGCTAGGTCCACGATATTCTGAACATTCGTCGGTACAGCCACATTTCAAATGAATCCAGACGTGACATGGTTCGTGTCTTTAATGTCCACCCCTCTACCCCATATAAAAACGTAGACAGTACATAGCATTTAGTGGCACGCCGTCGAGTAGTCAGATTTAAATCCCGGTTGCACAGAAGTGCTTTCATTTAAAAAAAAAAGTATTTCGGGTTATTTCAATTCTACATTTAATTTCCTCATCGGAATCTCATTTATCGTTGAGCCAGTACACCAAGTCCCTACATCTTTGTACTCTTTCTATGTCTTGCCTTCCTACTCGCAGTTTAACTTTGTCGACCTTTGTCTTACTAATGACCATGAATTTTGTCTTCTTAGTATTTATTCTGAGTCCATAACTTTGGCTGATGGTATTGGCTCTGTCCAATATATATTGCAATTCTTCTTTATCATTAGCAAGGAGCACCGTATCGTCAGCATACCGGATGTTGTTGACAGGTTTCTCATTCACCTTTATTCTCACCTCTATACCTTCCAAGGCTTTGTGGAAAATCGATTCTGAATATAAATTAAAAAGTAGGGGTGACAATATACATCCCTGCCTGACGCCCTTTAAAATTTGTATGTTCTCCGTTGATATGTTTCCGACTCTTATTTGAGCTAATTGATTCCAATATAAATTTTTAATAATCCTTATGTCCTTGCCATCTAGTCCAATTCGTTTCAGCAAATAAATTAATTTGTCATGCTTCACATTATCAAATGCCTTCTCATAATCTATGAAGCAAGCGAAGACATTCCTCTGCTGATCGAGGCATTGTTTAGTCAGCACCTATATTGCAAACAAAGCATCCCTCGTTCCCATTCCATTTCTTAAACCAAACTGGTTTTCGCTTATGTTCTCATCAATTTCTCTTCTAGTCTAGAGTATAGGATACGTAAAAATACTTTTAGTCAGTGACACGTAAGGCTTATTAATCGGTACTCGTTACATTTCTTGGAGTTGGATTTTTAGGGAGTGTAACAAAAGTAGACTGCAACTATTGCCTGGATATTTTTCCTGTGTTGTAGATTCGGTTGAACAAGTTGAGTAGAAGATTAGCATTTTCATCATCCAATAGTTTTAAGATTTCAACATTTAAATCATCGGGGCCATTAGCTTTTCCATTTTTAGTTTCTTTTAGCGCTTTAATTAATTCCTCCCTAAGTATATCTGGCCCTTCCATATCACCATCCAGGTTATCTATTGCCTATCGATCATCGTTAAAGCATTTTCATATGTACGCTTTCCATATTTTCAATCCTTCCCCTTTATCTAAGATAAGTTTAGCTGGTGTTTTACGTTTGTAAGTATGTGTCATCTCTTTGATCTTTTTATGGAGATGAAAACTATTATGCTTTTGTTCTAGCGTTCGTATGTCATTACACTGTTCACTAACCAATTTCTCTTTAGCAATTTTTACTTCTATATATTCTTCATATATTAATATGGTAATTTTTCCTGTTTTTTTTTTGGTTGATACAATAAACAAATGTTGGGCTCAAATATTTATAGTAACAGATAAAAAGAGTGGAGAAGTGGTATTTATAGCGTTGTATTTCCTTTATAAAGTCGGGAAATTCAGAAATTAGATCCTTTTTAGAGGTCTTAGACTATGGGAATATGAAGATGAAATTCTTTTTTTATTTCTTTCAATTTTAATAGAGGATGCGGTTGAGAGAGATGGGACAATTTTGTGTAGTTTTAATAGTATTATGAGAATTTTTCCAGTTTTTAGATAGGAACATTGGCAATTTTAAGCATAATCATTTATAGTAAAATATTTAAGGTTCCAAAGGAGTGGAAAAGGGAGATAGCGGAGTGACTTCGCATTTACTGTGTTATAGGACTTTTACAGGGTTCTTTCAGTCAAAAGATTAAAACATTACATTTTTTTCATTATTTTCATTACATTGGAAAGAGGTGAAAGAAGTGGGAGTCATCGTATCGTTTCAATAGTATGAGAATTTTGACTTATTCTTGATTATGATATTGAACATTTATTAGAAATTTTTTTTATGGTAAAATGTACATGAGGTGCAATGGATTAGGTAGGGGGTTAGAAGGGTGATTGTGCATATATCTTAATATAATTGTATTTTAGTGTTCTTGTTTTTTATTGTTTTCAATTTTTACAGAAATAGTGTATGGAAGGAATGGAGCTCTGATTACAGAGTAACCTAAAAAAATATTAAGTTGAATAAAAAATAAGTTTTCGAGATAATAACGGCTAATTATTGTATTTATTTCCCTTCCTAAGGGGAAGTATAGCAAAATTTTTACTTCTTTTCTTAGGATCTTTAGTTTATAAAAAACATATTTTCCATTTTCGTCGATAAGTCTATCTAAGTGTCGATCTGTAAATTTGTTGACCCAATAACTCTCGAAAAAGTTTATAAGATAATACTTGACATATGGATGAAATCTACAGTTATTAATTGATATCTTTTTAGGGGAGCGAAGTGAAAGAGATGGGAATTTACTTACTCTCGACTTGAGAAAGTTAAATTAAGTATTTGTTTTACCATTTTTTTTTCTTTTATATCTTCCATGTAATTATTTTTTTATTACTAACCTATTATTCTTATGTAATATTGTGACTTTCTCTTCTCCTAAGTGATAATAATATAGTATATAGTTTCATAAACGAATTATAGTTTTAAATTAACAAGAAAAATTAGAATATTCTAAAAAATACAAAAAATCATTTTTTTTCTTTTCATGAGTTGTAAGAGAATTAGTTCTTCTGTAAAATAAAAAAAAATTAACTACTGACAAATTACCATTGAACATTCAATAAAATATTCTATAATAGGTATTTTAAACCGAAATAATGAAACTTTATACTTAAATTAAGTTACGATTATTCCAGATCTAAGAAGTAATGGTTCCTCCTTATTATAAATTTACTCTTGTAAAGAAAATAATTAAACTTTCAACTAGTATTAGTCATCCAGCGAACCTAAATTTCATTAGAAACTTTAACTGTAATCGACCCAGGCAATAAAGAACAAAGGGACTCCACTAACTAAATGAATCTGCTTTGAAATTATATTAACTCGTCATCGTAGAATGGCAAAGGAAAACTATTATACAATTCGAACAAATTTTGAACCAATTTGGTGAGAATTAGAAGCCTGGGGAAATTAAAATAAAATGAGATTTTAATGGTTTTCAAATTTCAGTTAGATATGAGAGGATAGGATTATAGTCAAATTAATTCAATTTTAATACAGGTTTAATATCTAACTCCGCCATATTTCAGTAACGTTGTAAAACATTACTTAAAAAAATATTTTATGGAGATCATTTCAAAACCTTTAAAAATTAATAATGGATTTTTGTCGAGACTTTCAGCTGTACTGAGATGAAAAAAAAACAGTTATAATTATTCGAACTTCAGAAATTACTTTAATAGATAAACGGACAAAGAGAAAATATTACAAATATCTTTAAAACGCCCACCAAAAACATTAAAATAAATATTCGCTAAGCAAAGTGAATAAAATTCAGAAGCTGACTCTACATTAATTAAGGCATTAATGTACTTACGGGCTAAGCTCTTGGATTCCAAGCGAATGGAGAACAGTCGGTAAGCTAGGAAGGCTATGACAAGCGGCTAAGAATTTCTGTCTCGGGTAATATAAGCCCATTACTAGGCACGTTTCTTCTCGGCTAGTTAACCCTCCTAAAGTAATCGCACTGCGTCCGGAACTGTTATATGTACACTCCGTTATTAAATGATCACCCGGTAAGATTCTCACTGGCACTCCGAGTTTGCGGTATTCCTGATAATCCGAATCAACATTATCATCGTTTGCGATTGGGGGTAACTCCGTACTTCCTCGAAGATGTTTTAGTGCTACTTGTTTACCGATTTTGTGGGTTTTCATCACTACGGCAAACATATTTATTCCAGCATGAGGGAATGCTTGACGCGTACAATCGGACACACAATGACCCGAAGAAACAACACGGTTTTGACCGGGAGGAATGATGTGACGCCAGTTTGGATCCATGCCTATAGAGATGACACCTGCGTCGTATCTACGAAGTTCTGATGTATAATAGAGTCGAAGACCGGAACCATCGATAGAACCTACATTGCCATCCATTGGTACTGTGTAGTGAGTTTCCATTAGATAATATCTGAAAAAAAGGATAATATAATAGTTATTTCTATAGGAACAAATACATATGTTGTAAAAATATTAGATATAATATAGTTTGTGATATTTCGGAACGAATTCTATGCAGTACGTAAAGTAAATCCCAAGATATAAGATCCTGTCTTTTTGCTTTTTCAATGGGGCAATAAACGACCCTATTAAGGTTTTGTGCACAGTTGTCAGGTATTACGATAAACGTATTTTTATTTACCTGCTTTGTATACCTCCCTCACTTGTACCTGCAATCATATTGGATCTATTTTTCCTATATATTTACTACCTAGCAACCCGGGTTGGAGCCCTTTAAGTATTTAATAATATAGGCCTAATGACCACAGATTCGAAAGATACTTTTTATTATTTTTATTTTTAGTTTTACTTACAACTTATAACGTAACGGTTCTATTTTAATTATGTGGCGTCCGTGGGAAAATTGTAATAGTGGCTATCGCAAGAGAAAACATTTATCACTTGACGCTAAACAAATAGTGAAAAAGGTTTACGACAGTTTGGTAAAAAGAAATTTGAATAAACAAAGTGCTTTGCAAGAAACCAGTGAACTAACAAAAACCCTAATTTCTACGATTAAGGGTATTGTAGGAAAACCATCACTCAGGAACAGGAAAAAATGGAAAGATTTTCAAATGCATCATGTAGACGATTGTGAAAAAGACGTCATCAGGAGAAAAATATATTCTATGTATGAAGGAACAGTTGGTGCCGACACTAGACAAAATAAAATTAAGACTGGTGCAGGACGGGACCAATATACATTGTGGCCGATCAACCCTTCTTTTTTTTTTTATTGGTCTAGCACACGTGCTGCAGGGAAGTCCCTAAAGCGCTCCAGGAGCGGCACGAGTGCGGAAAAAAGCGATTCACGTTGTTCTTGAATCGCTGTAGATTGTACTCGGTGGGAAACACAGCGCTGGGCAAATTATTCCAAAGGGATGACGTTCTCCATATAAAAGATTGCTTGAAAAGCGTTGTCCGCGGAGTAACAAGCTGAACCTCATACGGATGCGAAGCACCAGCGCGACGTGTATTTTTAACATGCACCGCTTTGGGAGGAATTAAGCGGGCTACATCCTTCGAACACTTTCCATGAAAATACTTGTAGAACAGACTCAAGTAGCCAACCGTTCTTCGATGTTCCAGCGAATCAAGGCCGCCGGTCAATTCCGGGCCCCCAATCAGACGGACTGCTCTTCTCTGAACAGAATCCAACAAATGCAGTGTATGTTTGGGAGCGGAGCCCCAAACGTGGGAGCAGTATTCCATAGTTGGTCACACACTTCACAGAATTCTCTAAAGAATGGGATTCACGTTCCGAAAAATCAACAAAAGGCAAGTAGTGATGGAGTCACAAAGATTACGAATCTTGCGACATACTTATTGACAAGAAATTAAAAAGTATCGATCAGAGAATTGGCCATTAATTTACCTTGACCAAACATGGTTCGATACCCATGACCCTCCGCAAAAAGGGTGGGTTGATAGCAGGACAAAATGTCAGACTAACGCACCTTCAAATAGAGGTAAACGAATAACCATTTTGCATGCTGGATCTGAAAAGGGATGGGTTTTAAATTATCTACTATTATCTGCAAAAAACATAAAAGATTCTAGTTTGGACTATCACGAAGACACGACCGCAGAACTTTTTAAAAATTCCCTTTTGTCAAATGTTCTCGAACAGAGTGTTATAGTTTGGACAATGCAAGTTACCATAGTCGCCTACTAAATAAGGTTCCTAATGCAGCCAACACCAAATCGGAAATACAGGAATATATGTTAGAAAATGACATTTATTTTGACTTTAGTTATAAAAAAGTGACCTTTTGGAAGTTTTGAAAGACTATAAATTGAAAAAGAAATATGTTTGTGATAGTATGGCTGAGAAAAAGTTGTGTTTTGCGGCTTCCTCCGCATTATTGTGTGTTTAATCCAACTGAACATATTTGGCATCAAGTTAAATCAAAAATAAGGGCACAAAATGTTTCTCCTACTTTAAGCGTGTCAGTGGTTGAATTAATAAAAAAAGTTATAAATGATATACCTTGTGAAAGCTGGAAGAATTCCATTCAGCACGTTGTTAAAGTTGAAGATTCATATATTTATGTAAATAATGTAAAACAATTGATAATTACCTCAGCTGATGATAGTGATAGTGAAACCGAATTAGGCTTAAGTTAAAATATATTTTTATTTATACAATATGCCACCTCTTGTAAACTCCATTCATTCAAACTGTATATTTGTACTTCTTATCCATTGCATCTATAAATAAACATCTCCAAAAACACTTACAATTTTATTTATTTGCATTAATGAATAAAATTCTTAAGTCTATCTCTGCAACCGATCATAAACAAAAGGTCAGAATGTTTATATTGCCCACTTAAAACGGCAAAAATCAGGATCTTATATTTTGGGACAGGCTATACTATTCTATTAAATGTGCTTGCAGGTTGTTAATATATTAAAATCGTTTTTTGGAATACTACTACGTTTTAATAACTCTCCTAAACTTATTTTCTTTGACAAAACTAACATAGTAACGTTAGATATAAGATACTCGATATTACTAATTACCCACTTGTGCTACTAGAGTAATTATTCAACATATTGAGTACGTATATGAAATGGCTTGTAATAGTAATTGGAGAGATACAGTTTAATGTAAGTTAATAAAGAAATTTTACTAATCAACAAAATAAAAGAACACTTTCAAAGACATTTATTAAAAATGCATGTTAAAATGCATATTCGTACTTACTTGTTGGTGGACTCTAATGGATATCCAGCTTCAAGAGGAAAACTAAATCCTTCAGATCCTTTTGCCCAACTAGCGACAACAGTATTGCACATGAAAGGCTGTGAATGGGACTCATGACATTGTCTGCCAGGAGCATCAGCAAGTTTTTCTACTAGAGGACTATCTTGGCATTCATAAAGAATAACATGCTGAAGACCACTGGTGCCAGAGATACTTTGCAGAGGTTCATACTGTAACAAAATAAACATGTTAAATTTAACTGAATTCATGATTTAAATTACAAAAATAGATTTCAGATTGTGACGACGAAAGATAAGATCTGCCTCAGATTTAACGGCTTCAAGGACTTTGAACAGATAATATATTCGACATAGCCCCCTTTTTCACCTCTTTAATTTAAAGTTATAGGGTCCATTCCAGCTTCAAGCATTCTATCTGTATCAAATTTGAAATCGACATCTCAGTTTCTTAGTGCTAGCAAACAGTCCGACATAAATTGGAGATCATGTTTTTCGTGGTGAGTCTGAGACGTAAAGAAACACAAAAATATAGAGGAGAATAGTTTTTCCGCGAATTTGTTTTCGATAATGGTACTAACCATAAGCACAAAATTGACTAATAAGATCTGGATATTGATAGTGGATTCATGTTTTTATTTCTTTTCTAAAGAAAAAATTTGTATTCGCGAATTAATCACCCTTCGAGATTTTTGCATTTCTTCATATTTCATGGTACTTAGATTACGAAGAATATAGTTTCCCACTTCTGTCGCTATATCGGTCTCTTGGCATGATAACTTTCGAATGAAATAAGCTATCGATTTCAAATTCAGCAAACACATAATACTTGAAGTAGGTATCCTATAGTTTTTAAGGTACATCGTTTCAAGAGATTGGAGTGAAAAGGACGGAGGTCGTTATATATTCTAAACTTTCAATGATATTGTGAACATTTTTGGTGATTATTGCAACATAATTATTAATAATTAAACACAGAACGGGTTAGAGAATTAGAGCCATTGCATCATATATATCATATGATATATATACATTTCCGAGTTTCTTGAGTTGAGGAATCCGAAAATTTCAAATATTTTTTTATTTTAACAGAAGCTCTTCCTCACTTTGACTCTCTATTTATCTCAGCATAAAGCACAAATTGTTTATAATGTCAAGCTGTGCTGCTCGGATTAAGTTTTTTTTAGTATCAAGAAGGATTTAGACTTCGCAAGAGTAAACAATAACATTTACGTAATATCAAATGAAAATTGTTTATTGCTAAATTTTATAAAAATCAAAAATCTTCACGTTCCGACACTTAGTCCGCAATGTACTTTTATCGAGAAACTACAAACAAAATGTCTCGGAAAATTCTTAAAAAGGTTAATTTCTTTAAACATAATTCAGAAGATTTTCATCAATATAGAGTGCTTGTTTTTTATTTATTTATTTTTTTAGTAATTTGTAACCATTCTTGATTCCTATTTTTGACAACATCTCACCTGATTAAAATAAAAACAAAAGAAAAGATTAATTAAATTTTGTGTATACTACGGTAAAGAAAACTCAAACAAAATCAATAAAAATTTAAAATTGTTCTGGTAAGAACTACGATTTATTTGTAATATTAAATAAATAAATAAAACATTATTTTGCTGAATTTTTATTATGACAATATAAACTTTTTCCTTTTCTGTTAAAATATATAGTCCTTCCTAATATATCCAATAAAATGCTCAATTATTCAGTATTCTATATTCCTTTGTCCAAAGTTTCTTTGACGGAGACAAAATTTATTTATTTAACTATATTATAAAGTTTTGAAACTTGGACGTCGGTCGTGTTTGTATATAAACAAACTTTTAAACAGCTTTAAGTTCGCTGTTATGGAAGTTTTTAAAATAATAATGTTTATTAAAGGTTTATAATTCTAAGTAGTAAGTTTATAGAATAAATAAGTTTTAAATTGCTTCAAAATAAAACTACGAAAGTTTTGTGTTTTACAGGGGTGGTAAGATGTATTTTTTTTACAAAATTTAAATAATGGGTTTTCCATTAGGGATGTCCGACTTTTGACAGTAGTTAGGTTAAACCAGTATATGTAACTTGTATCTACGTACTAAAATATAGAGGAGATATTTCCAGCCTTGCCAAGGTATAATTCTGTTGCAACAAATAGGGAGTATAAAGTAATTAATTATTATTCGTTTTAAATAAATATTTGATGTAAATTGTATGTATAGCATGATAAATGCTTTTGTAATTAATCACAAGAACATTAAAGCAAAAATACCTATGTAGTAAAGTTAATCTTTTATTATTATTCATTTTTTTGTATTATATTCGTTATGAGAAAGAAAAATATATTGACCAATCGGTAATGACATAAAGTAGCTCATAGAGAATTGCAGCCCAATATATTTTTAACCATCAACATATAAATAGTAGCCATAGAGAAGATTTGTGTGAAAAAATATGAAATATCGAATCTACCCACGTTTGAACCATTAATTTTTGATTGAAAACTACTTTCCATTTAGAAATAACCGGTCAAGTGCAAGTTGAACTTGCGTAATGAGTGTTCTGTACTTTGACTGCTTCTGAAATAAAATATTTAGTCACGGAGGTATAAAATGATCAGTGACTTCACAAAATACACCTCAAATGAGTTTTTAACTAAGTTTGTTTCCGATCTTTACTAAAAACTGATGACCTTGAAATTTTTTTGTTTTTTCTATATACCAGATAAATTATTAAGGGCACTCGTGATAATTTTCGTTCAATCTACACCCCGTGGAGAATATTCCAGAATTTTTGGATCAGGACTATTCGAGATAGAGGGGAGGACAGCGATTTTCTCAAAATAATACAAAGAAAAGTGTGCACATGTAAGACATTACCAGGTGTACAAGTAAAAAATGCGGATTTCAGACAACAGATGGTGTACCAATGCAGTTTGTGCTATAAAGATTTGACACTGCGCCATTTTGTTGTGTCATCAACAAGGGTCAGATGCGCACGAGTGATAAATTGGAAAAGTGTGTGCATAGTGTTCTGTTGTTGTGTTCAATATATCGAAATTTATACCGAACAAGGAGCATTCGCGGACAGCATTAATTTTTTGTTTTCATTTGAAGAAAACTGCTGTTGAATCATACCCATTAGTTCGAGAAGCTTATAGTGAACATGCTCCATCGCAAGATACGTGTGAACGATGGTTTCGGCGTTTCAAAAGTGGTGACTTCGATGTTGCAGACAAGGAACGTGGAAAACCGCCAAAAAAATACGAAGATGTGGAATTGCAAGCATTGTTGGACGAAGATGATTCGCAAACACAAAAACAGCTCGCCGAGCAATTGGGCGTTAGTCAACTGTTTCCAATCGGCTACGAGAGATAGGAAAGATTCAGAAGACCGGTAGATGGGTACCACATGAGTTAAACGACAGGCAAATGGAAAAGGGCAAAAACACGTGTGACATTTTGCTCGCTTGGTAGAAAAGGAAGTCGTTTTTGCATCGTATAGTTACAGGGAGAATCCCAAGCGCAAAAAATCATGGGTAGACCCAGGCGCTCCATCCATATCGACCGCATGACCTAATCGCTTTGGCAGAAAGACGAAGCTCTGTGTTTGGTGGGACCAGAGGGGCGTGGTCTATTATGAGCTGTTAAAACCTGGGGAAACGGTTAATACTAAACGGTACCAACAACAATTGACCGATTTGAACCAATCGCTGCTTGAAAAAAGTCCAGAATACTGAAAGAGGCAACACAAAGTCATTTTTCTTCATGACAGTGCTCCATCACATACGACAAAACCAGTTCGCCACACGTTGGAAGCACTCAGCTGGGAAGTTCTACCTCATGCGGCTTACTTACCAGACTTGGCTTCTTCCGATTACCACTTGTTTGCATCGATGGGTCATGCACTTGCTGAGCAGCGCTTTGGTACGTACGAAGATGTGAAAAAATGGCTCGATGAATGGTTCGCAGCAAAAGGGGACGATTTTTACTGGCGTGGTATTCACAAATTGCCCGAAAGATGGGAAAAATGTATAACAAGCGATGGAGCATACTTTGAATAAAGCACTTTTTATCATTCTTCCGAATTTAACATGTTTTTTTAGAAAAAAATTCCGCATTTCATACTTGTACACCTGGTATATATATTTTTGAACTCCTGAACTCGTGTTTTGACAAGCTTTCATTTGACACCCCACTCGATGACCTAGTAAAATTTTTTTTTTTCAGTTCCGTTTTCACCCCCCAAAACTAACCCCTTAAGACAAAATTTAACTTTCAAAACTACACGGTTCCGATGAGGCCATTAATTTCTATATTAGTACCAAATTTCAACTTTCTACGTTAAATAGTTTCGGAGAAAATCGGGCGACAGACGGACAGACAGACAGACAAAGACAGACGGGCAGACAACGAAGTGATCTTATAAGTGTTCCGTACGGAACACTAAAAATACAGCGGAATTCTTTTATGTGTCTCCTTTCTTGAAGTAATTTAAAATAAAGTAATGAAGGCAAAATTTTCAAACTAATAGTTTACTATAATTTTGAGGACCTTAATATGGTGCAACAAAACTAAAAAAAACATTTTTTTAACTTCTGGGGTGGAAAAAGACGAGTTTGTATTAACTGCATTGAAATGTATCATACTGTATGTCTCTGGTTTAGTTTTTGGAGTATAAAAGCTTGAAAGTAATATCAGTTTTTCATTATTATTTTCGTTGCTACTTTCTGGTTGGTATAATTAACAAATTTTAAGCCTAATTATTTATAGCCAAACATACAAGAGGTTAAAGGGCTGAAGGAGGTTGGTAGAGGAGTTTTCATACATATGTTGTGGAATCTAAAAATTACATATTTTTTCATCATTTCCAATTTTACCAAAACCTGTGCCTCGGATTGCCTTCTTTTTTATCTATACGTAGCCATAAAGTGCCTATTATTTCAAATATCGAGTCGTAATGCTCGGATTAACTTATTCTCGTGTGAGAAAGTCAAGCATTTATTATAAAACTAAGTTCTCACGTAAAAAGTACTGAGCAAATCAGTTTCTTGTGGACTCGTATGCCTAATTTAATCAATAAATAGGAATGGGATATGATTAACAATTAAAATACTGAGGACTATGTCTTATTTGAAGGTACCCTAATAAAAAAAAATGAGCAAAATTAAACATGACATTATTTGCACAAGGTCCATTTTTCTCCATTTTTTTTTGATTTTTTTGCCATAACTTGTATTAACGAAGTCAAACGTCTATCTTGGGGTAACAGCAATTAAGTAGAATTTAACGCTACAAAAGTGCAAGCCGCAGTTTTTTCTAAAAAAGTTAACGCTGCAGAACTCGATATAGTTATCTCGGAACACTCCATTCCAGTAGCACCATCATTTAATTTGTCGGCCGGTAACTTGGGAGCAAATATATCCTAGCATAGTAGAGACAGCTCCTCAAATGCTGGGAATATTATTTCGTACTGGAAAGTTTTATACTTTACAACAACTGGTAATACTGTATAAAGCTCTAATTTGACCAACTATGGACTACTGTTGAGATTCAGCTGGTCACGCCTAATACCCTTTTAAGAATTATTTTATATTGAGAACCTCATCCTTTTGACATGAATTACCCTGGATTGTTCCCCATCGAGTCGAATTTGCAGGAGTTCAGACGATCGTGAATTGGTGTTTCATATCCCCTATCTTAATCAAAAAGTAGGGAACGCTTCATAATACTACTGGAATTGTACAAAATTTAACTACCTGCACCCCATTCGCTTCCATCCCAGGAAGTAGTATAGCTCAAAAGCTATGGATTCTTACTTCAAGTTAAGTATATGTCCAAATTTGAAATCGATTTCTTCTCGTTCGAGAGATATCCTGCCAACAGACAGACAGACCGACGGGGGTTGAAAAAGCCTTTTGTAATATATCAACCCCGACAAGAAGAAATGCAAAAATCTCGGAAGGTTAATTCTTCACGAATACTATACTCCCATTAGCAAAGGAAGTAAATAAGCATAAAGAGGTTGCCTTTCGAAAATAACCATTTTAAACCGTTAGACCTTCTAAATAAGAGGAGATAATAAAAAAATGGTTGCTCTGGATCAACCATGAGCTTAACATAAGACTTTTCTTCATTTCCTTTGGTAAATTTAATACGCAAAAAAATGTATGTGTGTCAAAATAAAAAGACAACGATGTAATTAATACGTTATACCCAGCTGTGAAAACTTTCCAAAAAAAAAGTGCAACCGGACCTGCATGAAGTTGGTTAAAACTGTCCTACATCAAGTATCATGTAACCGTGACAAACAAAAACAATTGTTAACAATTGTTTTCTTGTAATATAACAAAGTTCTAGTGAATTCATCCTAATTATTTATAAACATTCTGGATTTAAAAGTTTCCCAAATTAACCTGAACCTAATACAATTTTACATTGTTCAAGAATAATTAATGTCATTTGCTAATGAATCGCAAAGTTGAGTAAACTCGCGTTCAGTAAAATTTAAAGCGGCGTTGCTGTATTAAAAAATTACACTGAGATTAGTACCCTACTAAATTAAAAATATAATGTAAATCAGTGATTACCTATTTATCTCTCCAAACAGTAGTTTTGATTAGTACTAGCATTTACTAGGGAATTTTAAAAATAAATTTCGTCAAATCTTTCGTTTATTTAAATACCTCCAAATAATTTTGAATAACATTTTAATCTACTAATCAAGCGTAAATAACCGGTAATAACGTTACGTCTGTGAAGGGTTATTTCCAGACTTAATATTACCCGTGATATAATTTGACAGTAAATAATGATGTCAGGGTAAATATTACAAATCGATGAACTATAAAGGTATTTTACAATTTAAATTGATAAAAAATAAGCTTATCTTGGGTAGACTATGGTACTTATTTCTTCCGCTTTTTGTTAGAACAAAGACATTTTAATTTTTGCGTTCCTATGACAAAGTTTTAAAATTTCACTTCAAATTGTTTTCTAAGTTTTGTGTGCAAATTGCCGTCTAATAATGCAAGGATTAAATGTGATATATGTATATATATATATATATATATATATATATATATATATATATATATATATATATATATATATATACATATATATATATATATATATATATATATATATATATATATATATGTTATATTTTGCATTTAGTTTCAATAATCAGTCAAGAATATTTAGAATTTCATATTATATATATATATATATATATATATATATATATATATATATATATATATATATATATTACATACATTATAACGCGACGATAACCTCTCTCGGGAAGGCAATGACAAACTACCCGTAGTATCATGCCTAGTAAAGCCCTCTCACTTTAGCCTTTCAGAACCGACATTAAACTGTAGGTCCCTCTTGTCTGTGGAACGCTTAAAAAAAAAGGCACGAACTACAGGCAAAGGCGAAAGGGTCATCTATTTCCGTATCGAATACGGCACTTCAAGAAGAAAAAGTATACAAATAAATATATATATATATATATATATATATATATATATATATATATATATATATATATATATATATATATATATACATATATATATGTATATATGTATATATGTATATATGTATATAAGTATATATGTATATATGTATATATGTATATATGTATATATGTATATATGTATATATGTATATATGTATATATGTATATATGTATATATGTATATATGTATATATGTATATATATATATATATATATATATATATATATATATATATATAACATATATATATATATATATATATATATATTTCTTTTAAAAAAATTTAGGCACGAATAACCTCTAAAAATCTGCAAGTAATATTTTGTAGGAATAGCAGAATTGTAAAATAAAATCCATAAAATAATAAAATTGTAGATATCCGTGTTCCTTTCTGAAAAGTTTTATACTTCGTTTTACTTGCAGGTCTCTCAAGGGAATTGATCGTTCCGAACGGACTTTCGGCACGTCGTTTTCTACGACTTCCATAGGACAATACCTTGATTGAATATAAAATTGGTTTTCTAGAAGCTATTCAGACATGATTCTTATAAATAAATTGAACATTCCTGGGAAACTTTAAGTAAAAGGAGCTATTTTGCTTATTATTCAAAAATCCAATTGAATTTGGCGCGGTATCTTTCCTATGATTCTCCGTATCTTATTTTAAAATTATTTACAATTTTATATAGTATAGTCACAAAGCAACGAAAACTTACTTTAATAACGTAATTAAACGAAAATAGATATTCGATTAAAATAAAATGGTTAAAGAATGGTTGGTGTGAGAAGAAAAAAAGCCGATAATAGAACTTAACTTTTTAAATTTTTTCTCACATTGTCTCCTATCTGTCTTCTCAGCCTCCAAAAAATAACTAAAAATAATGTTATTAACTATAACTTACAACGCTTTTATTATATATATATATATATATATATATATATATATATATATATATATACATATATTTGTTTCGATTCTGCTACCACCCAACATTACTGCCGGCGACTCATCAAATTTATAAATATTCTCCAAATTGACATGAATCTTTATATCAAGTAATTATATTTGTAACTCGGTTTTCAGGTTATGGCATTTACCATGAGGTTAACTTTTTAGGTAGTTGCTGAAACTTATTAGTTAATCGTTTTAGGTGTTTCGTACGGAATACTTATAAGAACAATTCGGTGTCTGTCTGTCCGCCTGTTACACTCGATTTTCTCCGAAACTACTTGACATAGAAATTTGTCACTAATAAAGGAATTGATGGGCTCATCAGAGCCGTGTAGTCTTGAAAGTTAAATTTTGACTTAAGGGGTTAGTTATGGGGGGTGAAAAATCGGAAGTGAAAAAAATTTTATTTGCTAGGTCATCGAGTGGGGTATCAAATGAAAGCTTGTAAAAACATGAGTTCAAATATATATATATATATATATATACATATATATATATATATATATATATATATATACATATATATATATATATATATATATATATATATATATATATATATATATATATATATATAATTTTTTATTTTTTTTTTATGGGTCTAGCACATTTGCTGCAGGGAAGTCCCTAAAGTGCTCCAAGAGTGGCATGTGTGCGGAAAAAGCGATTCACGTTGTTCTTGAATCGCTGTAAATATACATAAATACATATATATATATATATACATATATATATATATATATATATATATATATATATATATATATATATATATATATATATATATACATATATATACATATATATATATATATATATATATATACATATATATACATATATATATATATATATATATATATATATATACATATATATATATATATATATATATATATATATACATATATATACATATATATATATATATATATATATATATATATATATATACGAGGCTGGTTTGAAAAGTCCGTGCAAAGTCCGAGAGATGGCACCACCGGTGCGTATCGAGGTCATGTTTAGTTAGTAGCATCTCTTGAATGAACGCACACCAAGTTTCAGCCATATTGGTCTATTTCTTTGTGTTTGCATTCGTGTGAATCAAGGAAGTGGAGTGATTTTCAAGAAATGGACGAAAAAGAATTTCGTGTGGTGATTAAACATTACTTTATGAAAGGCAAAACGCCTCAGAAGACTAAAGAGAAGCTTGATAAACATTATGGTGACTCTGCACCTTCGATTAGAGCAGTTTATAAGTGGTTTCAAAATTTTCGGACTGGCCATATGGGCACAAGTGACGCTGAACGTTCTGGACGGACTGCGGAGGTTATGACTCTAGAAATCATTGATCAAATCCATCATATGGTTATGGATGACAGAAGAGTTAAGGTGCGTTAGATTGCTAGTGCTGTGGGCATCTCGACTGAACGGGAACATAATATTTTGCATAAACATTTGGACATGAGAAAGCTATCCGCAAGATGGGTGCCGCGATTGCTCACGCTTGACCAAAAACGGAATCGTGTGAAGTGTTGCAAGGATGGTTTGCACCTGTTCCAGAAGAATCCGGAGGACTTTAAGCGTCGTTTCGTCACTGTGGATGAAACATGGATACATTACTATAGTCCTGAGACCAAACAACAATCTAAACAATGGGTTACCAAGGGGGAATCTGCACCAAAAAGGCGAAGACCGTTCGTTCGGCCGGAAAGGTTATGGCGACTGTCTTTTGAGATTCGCAAGGGATAATCCTCATCGACTATCTGGAAAAGGGTGAAACTATTACAGGTGAATGTTATTCATCGTTATTGGACCGTTTGAAAACCGAGCTGCAAGAAAAACGCCTGTCGAAAAATAAAAAGGGTTTACCCCAAACACATAAGTAGTTTTTATTTTTGCACGGACTTTTCAAACCAGCCGTCGTATATATATATATATATATATATATATATATATATATATATATATATATATGTATGTATATATATATATATATATATATATATATATATATATATATATATATATATATATATATATATATATATATATATATCCGATATAACCGAACTGCAAGAAAAACGCCCGCGATTGGCCCACAAGAAAGTCCTTTTCCATCACGACAACGCACCAGCACACACCTCAGCAGTTGTGGTCGCAAAATTAATGGAAATATGATTCCAACTCGTTTCACATCCCCCCTATTCTCCAGACTTGGCTCCCTCGGACTACTATTTGTTCCCCAATTCGAAGAAATGGCTGGCAGGACAAAGATTTTATTCAAACGAGGAGGTGATTGCAGACACTAATGGATATTTTGCAGACTTGGATAAATCCTATTATTCGGAAGGGATCAACAAACTAGAACATCGTTGGACGAAGTGTATAAGCCTAAAAGGAGACTATGTCGAAAAATAAAAAGGGTTTACCCCAAACACATAAGTAGTTTTTATTTTTGCACGGACTTTTCAAACCAGCCTCGTATATATATATATATATATATATATATATATATATATATATATATATATATATATATATATATATGTATATATATATATATATATATATATATATATATATATATATATATATATATATATATATATATATATATATATATATATGATTAGAAAACAGGGCGTAGATTGAACGAAAATTTTCATTATCTTTAATAATTTATCTGGTATATAAAAAAAAATTTCAGGGTCATCAGTTTTCAGTAAAGATTGTAAACAAACTTTGTTGAAAACTCGTGTTTGTGAAGTCATTGATCATTTTATACCTCCGTAACATTTTTTTTAAGCAATCAATGTACGGAACACGAATTGCGTAAGTCCGACTTGCACTTGGCCGGTTATTTTAACTTAAAAAACACAACGCGTTGTTTGTATTTCTTTCACAGAATTATTCCAGATAATTACTAAAAAGGACAATAATATATTTAATAAAATCAGACACTACATATTCAAGAAGAGTAAATCCAGTATAAATTCCTTGAGCAGTTCTTAATTTAGTCGTGTTAAACTTAGAATTACCATAAAGGTGTTCCTTCAGTGATTACATACTCTCTGTGAAGAAAACTTAGAAAAAAAGCATATACTTCAGGCAAATAGGTCACTCTTGATTCAGAATTATTGCCTGGATCAAGAAGCGAGGATCTAAACTGTTGGCAATGTTAGGAAATATTGATCGGGATACGGATCGGGTATGTAGTAGTAGGTTTGTTTTTTCTGCAAACGTCGATTGTCTTTAATAGTAATTTCGCTGTCTCTTTGTGTATGGCAAATAAGAAACGTTTTTTAGTATTTCACTGATTGAATGTAAAAATAACACATTCGCTTGTGAGACCAAATGAAGCTAATTTCATCGTAAAATCGAAAAATGATTCTTTGCTGGAAGATTTTACTTCTTATGAGGGCTCTAAAATAAGAAATATACAGTGTACAGTATAATAATATGAGATTTCGGGTATTTATTGGCATACACAAAGAATACATAAATGCAGTTTATAGAATCTTTTTTTAGATATCTACCGTAAAGCAATGTCATAAATATATGCGAATAAAACTCTAAATATCCTGACGAATTTAAGTAAATATTCATAGTTTGAGCTTTGTACAAGAAGGTAAAAAAAATATTTTTACGGATAATTGTGAAAAAATCTTTTACCATTAAAAAAGTTACAGAAGTAATAAAAGACGATAAACAAGATGTGTTACGATAATGAGTCGTAAAAACTACTTTACATTATTATTATATTATTTATAAAATTTTGTTTATTTGGCAATTTATTGAAAAAATAAATGTATAGAACACAAAATTGTGCCTCCTCAACCAAGAGTGAAGTGAGTGAAGGATTTGGTTTCACAGATTTTAATCAATTGTTGCTATGTTGGTATGTCGTGAAAACATTGACAGTATCAAAAAAAACATGTAATTATGTTTTACCCCATCCACCGTATTGCTGCTATGGCAGAAAGAGAAAGGTTTTTATTCAATTTTATAATTCAGTTCATAAAAATACTTAAACAATTTGAAAACGCAGGTGAAAATCCAATATTCCTTAATTGTAGCAAAATCTAACATTATAGAATGTAGTCTATTATTTCTTCATGGAATAGTGTCATTTGATACATTATAATGATTAAAATAGATGGAGCGAAACCTTTGTTGAAAACTGATGACCTTGAAATTTATGTTTTTTTATATATCAGATAAATTATCAAAGGTAATGCACTCGTGACAATTTTTGTTCAATCTACAACATATAGAGAATATTCCAGACTTTTGCCGAAGTTTGCGCGAGTATTATATCATATATATTTTTGAACTCATGTTTTCACAAGCTTTGATTTGACATCCCACTCGATAACCTTGCAAAAATTTTTTTTTCACTTCCCAAAACTAACCCCGTAAAGCAAAATTTAACCTTCAAAACTATGTTGTTTTGATTGGGCCATCAATTTGTATATTTGGGCCAAATTTCCACTTTTTGTGTCAAACAGTTTCGGAGAAAATCGAGTGTGACAGACAAACACCGAAGTGATCCCATAAGTGAACGAAACACTAAAAATTAAAACGTCTCATTTTATCAATATTAGGGTACATTTCTTAAAAACGTTAGTGCCATATAATTCCGTTTTTTTGCGATAGGTTTTGTAAAAAATTTGACATGATAAAGGCATTTTAAAGTCATATTAATCGTTAGTAGCTTAAATTTTTTTTCAAGAAAATAGCGTTTTTTGCGATCACAAAAAACGCTTAAGGATCATATCTCAAAAAATATTTGTAATCAACAGAGCTCAAGGACATTTGACGTGAAATTACTGAAACCTTTCATGCAAGACTACATCACATGAGCGGAAAAAGAAAAATATCCTGCTAAAAATCACCATATTTAAATTATATATATATATATATATATATATATATATATATATATATATATATATATATATATATATACATACGCGCGTCCAAGACTATGAACTACCTGATACTGATTAGTATTAAAAACAACTAAGGAACATTTTATTTAGAAGTTACATCATTGTTATAAAAATGTAAATAAAATTAATGTCTAAAAACTCTCTATACACTCAAGAACTGCACTGAAAAAAACACGTTATAATCAGCCGCATGTTATTAAGCTATCTATTGCTCGCTAAACTGAAAACAAATGAATCATTTTCGGGCATACTTTATAATCTGTTACTTGTTGCTAGTAATTTTGCAGTGGGTTTTCAAAGTTGTATTAAAAATTAACTATAGAAATTGTGAAATTCCATTTCAAGTTCGAAAGATCATAACTGATTTGTGGAAAGATGGAAAATCGTACAGAAATATAGGAAAAATTGTTAAAAAGTCGCATGCTACCGTTCAGTACATTGTAAACCAATATAAATCAACGGGTTCCTATAAAATTCGACCACGCTCCGGTCGTCCCAAGAAACTGACTCTACGTGAAGTGGCCAGTATTGTTAGACAAATAATTATAGATCCCAAGAAAAATGCACCAAAATTAAAAGAAGAAGTACGGGAACTATTTTCGAAAAATGTTTGTTCACAAACAGTGAGAAATTGTTTACACAGGACAGGGTATAAGGGGTGTGCAGTCAGGAAGAAGCCGTTCATTTGGGAAGCTAATCGCAAAAAGCGGTTAGCCTTTGGTAAGGAATACGTTACTAAACCTTCTGAATTTTGGGAATCCGTAATCTTTAGCGATGAAACTAAAATTAACCTTTTTGAGTCTGATGGTAGAACTAAAGTTTGAAGAAAGAAGAATACCGCATTCGATATTAAAAACATTTGTTCCACGGTGAGACAAGGGATGGCAGTGTTCTGCCTTGGGGATGCATGTCCACTGGAGGGATTGGAAATTTATATTTTATTAATGGTACCACAGGTCAGCATGTTTATCTGGACATTTTGAGACACAATTTAAGAGAAAGTGTCCAAAAATTAGAACTCGAAAAAAGATACATTTTCCAACAAGACAATGGTCCGAAAGATACCGCAAACTTGGTGCGAGAATGGATAATCCATAATGTGCAACAACAGCTTCATACACCTCCGCAATCACCCGATGTTAACCCCTTCGAGCATTTATCGGAGGAACTTAAACGGCGCGTTCGCAAATATAATGTTCAAATAGAGAAGACTGAAATATAGAATATTGAACGAATGGGAGAACGTGCCAGCGGAAGTTACTAGAAAGCTGCAAGCATAACAAAAAGGTTACAGGAGATTATCAAGGCCCCATTAAATATTAGTTTAAACGAAGTTGTTATTTTCCGTTAAACTCCGTCAAACTATTATTGGTAAATTGTTAAGTGTATGGAGACTTTTTTGACATTAATTTTGTTTACATTTTTATAACAGTGATATAACTTCTAAATAAAATGTTCCTTAGTTATTTTTAATACTAGT
Organism: Pachyrhynchus sulphureomaculatus; assembly: GCA_019049505.1. Lineage (NCBI taxonomy): Eukaryota > Metazoa > Arthropoda > Insecta > Coleoptera > Curculionidae > Pachyrhynchus > Pachyrhynchus sulphureomaculatus. The sequence continues at coordinate 125,710,961 of CM032447.1, forward strand.
CCTAGGTTAAGTTTCAAATATTAATTCAAACATGTTTTCTCATAGTTCCAATTAATTAGTTAAACATAACAGAAAAATAGTATAGAAAGCAGGTGGTGTATGGAGACTTTGAACTGACTGTGTATATATATATATATATATATATATATATATATATATATATATATATATATATATATATATATATGTATATACTTTACATCCGTATGAGGTTCGGCTTGGTACTCCTCGTACAACCCTTTTGAAGCTGTCTTTTATATGGAGAACAACATCCCTTTGGAATAGTTTGCCCAGTACTGTATTTCCGACCGAATACAATTTACAGCGATTCAACACCAACGTGAATGGCTTTTTCCGCTATGCAAGGCCCATAAAAAAAATAATATATATGCTCATAATAATTGGTCAAAATATTTTAGGCAAGTTTGCATAAAAATCGGTTGAAGCGAAAAATATTTAGAGTGGTTTATATCCCTAATTTCTTCACACGCTCTAAGATTCTAAACAAATATTTTTTAAATTTGAATTTACCTTTTTTCAGAAGAGAAAATATTACCTAATTTCAGAATTATTATTGCCACTTACTTCTTATTCTATATATACATTTTAAATAACCTTACAGTGTAACAAATGGACTATTAAAATAATTGTATTAGCATAAACATAATCTCATATTTCATGAGCACGTTTATTATTGTTGGTGCATTCTCATATTTTCCAACATTTTATTAGGATATGTTAAATTTAATTTCAGGCGAATATTTACCTAATTACCTGCTGTTGTTATAATCGAAACTTTATGTTTTTATAATTATTCTTAGGTGTATCTTACTCTACGTATATTTATTAGTAAAATGTTTATTACCGAGAATAATAGTTCAAATATCTACCGAACAAACAGGCTGCATTCCAGGAAGAGGGAGTAGAGAACAAATTCTCAACATACGCCAGATAATAGAAAACGTCAGGGAATTCTAAATAACAACCTATATTTGTTTTATAGACTACTCTAAGGCTTTCGACTTCATAAAATGGAACAAACTCTGGTCGATTCTAATCAGCATGGGAATACCTATACATCTTGTAAACCTTATCCGATCCTTGTATGAGAACACAAATAGTAGAATTAAACTGAATAATTCTTTTTTTGATCCCTTTATCGTAGAAACCGGGGTTAGACAGAGCTGTATTCTGTCACCATTACTTTTTAACATATATAGTGAACATATAATGAGTTCTGTTTTGGATAGCTGGCGTGGGGGTGTGACAATCGGTGGAAAAAGCTAAGTAACCTTAGTTATGCGGATGATACTATTAAACTTACAACTTCAATACAAGACCTAGAATCAATTATGGAACGGCTAGAAATCATTAGCAAAAACTATGGATTGACATTTAATAGAGCTAAGAGCAAAGTAATGATTGTTAGTCGTAATGAAGATCTGTCATATATTTCAAACCTGAACTAACAATGGTGGCTGTGAAGCAGAAGTAAGAAGACGTTTGGCAATGGCTAGAGACTCGATCATCAAACTCACTGAGGTCTGGAAAGATCCAGCTGTCACAAAAAAATACAAAGTTAAGATTGCTATCCAGTCTTATATTCCGCATAGCAACTTACGCATCGAAAACATAGACCATTAAACAAGCTGATAAAAGACGAATCGATGCGTTTGAGATGTGGACATATCGAAGAATCCTCAGAGTATCATATACCGAGCACCGTACTAATGTATCTATTCTTGACGAGCTTGGTGTAAATGACCGACCTTCAAGCAGAATTAATAGGCAGTACCTGAAATAGTTTGGTTACATTATGATGAAAGTGGATGCCATGGATGTAGTAACGGGGAAGGTAGAAGGTAAAAGATCAAGGGGACGGTCTCCGACAAGATGGTCCGACCAAGTAAGATCTCTCCTTGGGATGGGTATGCACGAGTCAAGTCAAGTCGCTCATGATCGAGATGCCTGAAGACTGACTGTTGAGACCGCAACTGCATAGTATCACCGATACTCCTATTGGGGTGAAAGGATTGAGAGAAAGAGCATTGAGGCGTTACTATTGAGTATATGTGAAATTTTAAAAAATGCTATGTTCCCTTATGTACCGTAAAAAACCTATACACAAAGTTTTTCATTATATATAATATTTAACAATTCAGCTGTGAATGACTTATAAATGACTAAAACTGTTTTATTTCATCAGCTTTCCACTCTATAAGTTCACTACATATTAACATTACCAAAAAAAATCTCGACTTCAAAGTAATATAACACTGAAAATAAATTCTCGGTGCCTAAACGGTTAATAGTTAATGTTTTTCGTACAAGCTGGCAAACAATGGCTGTTTATTTAAGGGGCTTACCTAGAAAACAAAGTTGAGTTTTCTGGTGCGAACCAACTTATTGTTTTATTTCTCGTTATTTACTCTAAATGAAGTTTGCTGGCTCATTGTTTCGTTTAGAAAACCTTCTTAGAAATGTATTTCTTTCAACAACTACTATTTTCGTTAAAAAGAGACCTGACCTACTTTTTTAAAATCTTTGTGATAATAAACAGTCTTTAAAGAGAAAATTTCCTCTAGTTGCAGAAACAGCAAATCAATAGGATGAAACTATTTACATAGTTATAATAACCTAACGACCTCTATTTGAATTTAAAAACCGGCCAAGTGCAAGTCGGACTTGCGCAATTACTGTTCCTTACGGTGATTGCTTTTAAAATAAAAAATCTTGTTACCCTAAATGAGTTTTCAACAAAATTTGTTTCCGATCTTTTTTGAAAACTTATGACCTTGAAATTTTTGTTTTTTTTTATATAGCAAATAAATTTTCAAAAGTAATGCCACAGTAAACATACTACAGTAGCGAAACTGAGCTCCAATTTGGTGACCAGATTTTGACGGCGCGTGCGTCGACGGGTCCTTTTTCAAAATGGCCGCTCAGTGTTTACATTCGATCTCGGAATGTGTCTTTGGAAATGTATTGTCCATCGTTTCTTGATGTGACTGCAGTTTATATGAATATGAAGACAGAAGGAAAAGAGAGTTTGTAGAAAAAGAGAATTAAAAACGTTTGTAAGTGAAGAGAATCGAAAACGTTGAGAAACAATTTATATTATCATGGGGAAAGGAGGTTATTGTTGTGCCGTTGAGAATTGCAATATTCCATATAATTATTTTCGCAAATTATTTGCTCGAGTCACACTTTTTTATGCTCTAAAATTTGCAAATAAGAAATTTCCAACTCAATCAGGGCGCGCTAAGATTATTATTCTAAATCATAACTAAATTTAATTATGCCTTATTTACATCACATGTAATCATCAACAGTATTATCCGTCAAAGTTTAAGTTGCAGCATTAATGATTTTTTTTGCAGTTCCTCTGTTTTTAGTTGAAACAATGATTTTCTAGAAATCATGGTATGCAATTAAAGTTGTTGGAGTTGTTGATTATTTCAATAAATCTCTATTGCTTGCTTTCACAAGACAACTTTTCACTATCTTAAATGCATTTTTAAAAAAAAAACATGTATGAAACAATATTATCATTACTAATGTACATTTTGTTTAGGCGTATTTGCTCAAGAGACGGCCTTCCAGGGAACCTTGATTGATTTAATAAAACGTTCGTATTGGTAGAGTGATTTGGTCATTAAAGCTTGAAATTTATTTCTAAACTTAGTTCGGCTGGTTATTTAAAAATCCTGACGTGATTGCTCAATTCTGACCTCGAATTCGGTTTCAGCGCCTAAAAATACATATAGGTATAGCGATCTGTTCGGTAGTGAAAAATTTTTTTTTGTGTGCCTGTGTAATTTTTTTATGATTAAAAAATAATCCTCCAAATTCTGGTTTTTAGAAAGATTTATTTTTGTGTAAACTAGTATTCAGTTATTTAAAACTATTTATATTTGATAAATTATAAATAAAACATATTATTTTTTTCTAAAAGGTGTATTCTCAAGGGGCTTCTAGTTTTCAATAACTTCATCTGAATTAATTGTTTGACACAGCTTTTCTAATAATAAACCTGATAAATTCAACACTGTTTAATTGCAAGTACAATTAATACTCTGAAAGTGAGTTTTTTTTTTCTATTTTTTCTCTATAAATTACATTGCTCCTTTTTCATGCCAATCTTTCAAAAGTTTCTGTGAATATATTGTAAGAAATACAGAACCTATAACAACATATTTATTATTTTCAAATTTTAGACAGTATATTTTATTTTCTTATAAGCTGGGTTTGAAAGTTTAAATATTAAGTGTCGTGTTGAGATCACAAAACCACTGGGGAATGGGATTATTGAAATAACTGATATAAATGGATTATTGAATCAAATATTAATTAAAATAAGAAAAATTTTAATGTGATTCCAAAGAAATTTTTGTAATATGATTTTGTCAGACGATGTGTGCCAGAGAGTAAAATATTCTGAAAATAAGTTCGTTAAATGGAACATAGTACACCTAATCGAAGTCCATTTTGATGGTAATTATGGTTACTATTAAAATTTTGAAGATTTAGTTACCTGTTAATAATATTCCTCCTATAAAGAACTTATTTCTATTGTTCTATACCTATATTATAAATTAAATATAGTTATTTTTCTTTTAAACTGTAATTGATAATACTCAGTATATATGAGTCAATCATTTCTCCTAATGAAGCTAATATGGTTAGCGAAACGCGCGTCGAGTGCAAAAATAAAGTGTTTGGTGTAGTGGTGATATATACCGAGTAGCGTCATTGTGCCAAAGATTCGACATTCCCAATACAGTTGTAATTGACAAGTCAGCTTGGTCATAACCAAGTATTGTATGTAACTATAATTACGAAATTACTGTATTGACTCTTTGATCTAAATATTAATTCATTGTAAATAAAAGTAAGCATTAATTACATTATCAAAAAGCAATACAGATAACAGAACACAAAATGGTATAGAACCTCTAAGAATCATTAACATAGAAAATAGAGGTCTATACATATACGTTCATAATTCATTAATAATATTATATTAACCTTTCTCGAAGTTACACAATATAGTTTTGTAGTTTAAGAAAAAATAAGTACCAAAAAAGTAGATACAGTGTTTTTTAATTAACGAGAGATCTATCACACCAAACCACACAATACTGCTTAGAAAAAAATGCTCTTATTTTAGAAGATGTTGACATCTTAGTAATGACAATTAAAATTAAATTAATTTAGTCCTTAAAAAACATCTTTAATCACAAATTTACTTGAAAAATGATGTAAATAAAACTTTAACCTCAAACAGTGACGTTTAACTTTGATAGACTTTTGAATTTCTGGATAAGGTTATTAAAAACTGAAGTTGAATATGAAGAATTCCATCAAATACTTTCCTACGTTTTTCACCTGTATTCATTTATTTTCTAACAAAGTGCTCCATTCTTTTTGTTTTTTTTTTATATTACTCATGCTGCATTAAGTTTTATATTACTCACTCTGTATTAAATAACAAATCAAAAATTTTCAAACATTTCTATATCTATGATTTTGAATGATAAAACTTTGCACAACTTTATTTGTATTTCAAATCTCGCGCTGGTCCACTTTTAACATGGCGGATTGCCACGTGACCTTCTGAAAACGAACCTGATTTTCCTATGCGATTATCCTTGAGTTTCGCTACTGTATAGTATTTTTACTGTGGTAATGCCCTCGTTATAATTTTCGTTCAATATACACCTTGTGGAGAATTTTCCAGAATTTTTTCAAAATTTTTTGATCAGTACTTTTCGAGATAAGGGGGGGGGATAGCGATTTTTGGAAACTTTTTAAATAATTAAAAGAAAAGTGTGCGCAAGTATTACATCATATATATTTTTCTACTCGCTTTGATTTGACACCCCACTCGATGACCTGGTAACTTTTCTTTCCACTTCCGAATTTCACAACCCAAAATTAACTCGTTAATTCAAAATTTAACTTTCAAAACTACACAGCTCTGATGGAACCATCAATTCCTATATTTGTGCCAAATTTCAACTTTCTATATCGAATAGTTTCGAAGAAAAATTGGGTGTGACAGACAAATAGACGGACAGATAAACGGACAGACACCGAAGGGGTCTTATAAGTGTTCCGTACGGAACGGCATCAAAATTATTGTTTGTTTTTTTTTATGGGTCTAGCATACATGCTGCAGGGAAGTCCCTAAAGCACTACAGGAGCGACACGTGTGCGGAAAATAAGAAAAAAAAAAAAAAAGCGATTCACGTTGTTCTTGAATCGCTGTAAATTGTACTCGGTGGGAAACACAGTCCTGGGTAAGGCATTCCAAAGGGATGATGTTCTCCATATAAAAGACTGCTTGAAAAGCGTTATACGAGGAGTAACAAGCTGAACCTCATACGGATGTGAAGTATTAGCGCGACGTGTACTTCTAACATGCACCGCTCTGGGAGGAATTAAGCGGGCTACGTCCTTTGAATACTCTCCATGAAAATACTTGTAGAATAGACTCAAGTCGCCAACCGCTCTTCGATGTTCCAGCGAATCAAGGCCGCCGGTCAGTTATGGATCTCCAACAGCCCTTCTCTGAACAGAATCCAACAAATGCAGTGTATGTTTGGGAGCGGAGCCCCAAAGATGGGAGCAGCATTCCATAGTTGGTCGAATTTGAGCTTTGTAAAGAATTAACAGTTGTGGAGTGTAAAGCTTTCTGGTTCGAAATAATATTCCCAACTTTTGAGAAGCTTTCCTTGTTATGCCTGCAACATGTTCATGCTAGGACATATTTGCTTCCAAATTAACGCTAATTATTTTGCAATCATAACAAGTGTTAAACTATACAGAAGAATCCCTCTACTTTGCACTGTTTTTATTTTTATTTATTCTATCATGAAGTTATAAACAATTTTCTAGATACTTTACGATATTTTTAGAAAAAAAACTCAAAATCTCAAATTATTCAGCTATTGACGAGAATATCACACTTAGTTCTAGAAAAAATTCAAGCAGATGTCCGCAATTCTATGGACTTATCGCCAATAGTCAACTCCCCATTACATAAACTTAAGCCAGTTAGATCTAACTAAAAAAAGAAGATAAAATAACTATATAGAGATCTATTTCAACATATAACGTAAATCTAGATTTTTTTAAAAAATTACATCTCTATATGACTAAAAAGTGTTTGTACTTAAAATTTTAAACAAGAAACCTAGAAATGAAACCAGCCAATGACGTCATGAATCCGAAAACGGAATGGTGCCATGATATTATTACTGCGAAGAGCGACTTTTACTACTCAACTAGAGCAACATCCTTTACCGCGACAGTTGACAACTCAGTTTTGTAGGATACCGGTAAAGTTTTTTTAAGAAACTTAAAGTTCGTCAAGAATAAATACCTAGTAATTTTATTATGTCGTACGCTTAAAAATGAATAGTGAACTTTCTAATACCTATTTTATTCATTTAAATCAGGATTTATATTTTACCGGGTTTAGCAGTTAGTTATAAAAAGGATTTTTTACACGACATCGTGCCATTAATAAAACTGTAATAAAAGGTAAATACATTTTTTAACGGAAATATAGTGATTCATGGCATTACAAAAATTTCAGCTTTGAATAGAAAATTATTTTCGTAGGCTAAATTTCGACTCTTATGAGTATTAATTACTTTAGCTAAAACACTGAACATCAAATGTAGTTTATTTCTACAGCATCAGAAGCTTTTTTAAACAGAAATAAATAAAATTCAGCATTCATTAGCATGAAAGATTAATAAAAAATATATTAAATACACCAACACTGCGACAGCATAATTATTATCAAAATAACAGTCTCCTGTTTCTGAGATCAAATCATTGCCAAAACCCATAAAACTTCAGGGTTCATTTCCTCATTAGTTATGGAGCAGCGATATTTTTAATTATATATATATATATATATATATATATATATATATATATATATATATATATATATATATATATATATATATATACATACATACATACATACATATATATATATATATATATATATATATATATATATATATATATATATATATACATGTATATATATATATATACATGTATACATGTACATATATGCATATATATATACGAGGCTGGTTTGAAAAGTTTTATTTTTCGACATAGTCTCCTTTTAGGCTTATACACTTCATCCAACGATGTTCTAGTTTGTTAATCCCTTCCGAATAATAGGATTTGTCCAAGTCTGCAAAATATCCATTAGTGTCTGCAATCACCTCCTCGTTTGAATAAAATCTTTGTCCCGCCAGCCATTTCTTCAAATTGGGGAACAAATAGTAGTCCGAGGGAGCCAAGTCTGGAGAATAAGGGGGATGTGAAACGAGTTGGAATCCTATTTCCATTAATTTTGCGACCACAACTGCTGAGGTGTGTGCTGGTGCGTTGTCGTGATGGAAAAGGACTTTCTTGTGGGCCAATCGCGGGCGTTTTTCTTGCAGCTCGGTTTTCAAACGGTCCAATAACGATGAATAATATTCACCTGTAATAGTCTTCGCCTTTTTTGGTGCAGATTCCCCCTTGGTAACCCATTGTTTAGATTGTTGTTTGGTCTCAGGAGTATAGTAATGTATCCATGTTTCATCCACAGTGACGAAACGACGCTTAAAGTCCTCCGGATTCTTCTGGAACAGCTGCAAACCATCCTTGCAACACTTCACACGATTCAGTTGTTGGTCAAGCGTGAGCAATCGCGGCACCCATCTTGCGGATAGCTTTCTCATGTCCAAATGTTTATGCAAAATATTATGTACCCATTCAGTCGAGATGCCCACAGCACTAGCAATCTCACGCACCTTAACTCTTCTGTCATCCATCACCATATCATGGATTTGATCAATGATTTCTGGAGTCGTAACCTCCACAGGCCGTCCAGAACGTTCAGCGTCACTTGTGCCCATATGGCCAGTCCGAAAATTTTGAAACCACTTATAAACTGTTCTAATCGAAGGTGCAGAGTCACCTTAATGTTTATTAAGCTTCTCTTGGGTCTCCTGAGGCGTTTTGCCTTTCATAAAGTAATGTTTAATCACCACACGAAATTCTTTTTCGTCCATTTCTTGAAAATCACTCGACTTCCTTGATTCACACGAATGCCAAACACAAAGAAATAGACCAATATGGCTGAAACTTGGTGTGCGTTCATTCAAGAGATGCTACTAACTAAACATGACCTCGATACGCGCCGGTGGTGCCATCTCTCGGACTTTGCACGGACTTTTCAAACCAGCATGTATATATATATATATATACATATATATATATATATATATATATATATATATATATATATATATATATATATACTATATAATATATTATATATAAGGTGTTATGAAAATTACATAAGGGATTACGCCACGTTTTTTGGTTAGATTTATTATTTATACTTTTAAGAATATTTCAAGCTCTACAAAAAGGAATCGCAGATTGAAGGTAATATAAATAAAATTATAAACTTTTAAGATGCGGTCGCAGTACTTTTTTCAAACTCGTGGACAAAATATCTCAAGATCTACCGAACCGATTTTAATAAAATATATACTACATAATTTTTATAATATTATCTTGAAGTTGACATACGGTTTTTTTCGATTGGATGCACAGTTCATTCATTCAAATCCTAGTTTATTTTCAAACGGCTGTCAGTTCTACAAAAAAAGTTTTAAAATTTTTTCCATATATGGCCATTTAATTAGCGATGATATTCCTTAACAATAAAAAATAATTCCTGACTGAGAACAAAAATTCCACAGGTGGTAAGGATTTTCAAAAGAGGGTCCTACAAGATGGTTCATATCTCCGCCATTTATTAATTTTTTTAATTTTTTTTTTTTTTAATTTGTTGCTAAAACTACAATGTATTTGTGAAAAATAAAAATATTTTATATATACAATAGTTGCGTCAAAAAAAAAATAAAAATATTTTCTGCCTATTTTTCTTAGCGCCAAGGTGGCGTAACCCCTTAATATAATGAAACTGGTGTATCTTTGTAACAAAAGCTATCGTAGAGCAATACTAATAAATAGTGCCTCTCCATAATAAGGTAACGTAAAACTAATTCAGCATCTTCTAAAATATCTTGAAGGATTCAACATTATTAGCGATCACCAATATCGCTTTCGTAAACATAGATCAACAGTAAACCCTCTGACTTATGTAACATATGTTTGGAACAACGCAGTTGCTCTTGACATATCCAAGGCATTCGTTCGTGTTTGGCACCCCCGCCGGCAAAGTAAATATTGAAATACTATATTAAATATGTACCCATATCTATTTTATTAGTGTAGTTAGTTGACTTTTTGTTATTTGTACAGTTCAAAAAAAAGTAAAATAAGATATTTCCCATCAGAAATCACAAATTTTCCAGCAAGAAATGCATTAGACACATCAGATATAAGTTATGAAAACACATCATAGAGATTCTACATCTAAAATTATACATCTGCTTAATTAAGCAAACTGTCAAAATACTCAAAGTACTGTTTGCATTACCAATATGAAATATTTCACGAAAAAAAACTTTTTTTTATTGTGGGTGTACCACGTAAACACGCTGTATTATCGCCAAAGAGGTGTGAAAGTTGGATTGTCGGGATGTGCCATTTCCCTTCAACTCTCAGTAAAAACTTACCCTCTCTCTCAGAGATGTTTAGTTTAACTATCGCATGGGTGGCACAATGATTTTTTAAGTCCAGATCTTGTAGATTTCCAACTATGCTGAAATTTCTATTTTAATAAATTAAACTATTTTAATGATTGTTCTCAGAGTAGCATTTTATCAAATAAGTCTATCAAAGCAAAGTGTTTTTTTAAAAACTAAGTCTTGTTTTAGATTCAGTAGGTGTTGCTCGAAAACCTAAAAGTACAGATTTTCCTTCTGTATACGCTCATTCAATTTCAAAAGATCCTCAGAGAGATATAAAGATTTTCGCTCGTCATACCTTTTTGAAGTCCCTAAAGATATGATGCAAATTACTTAGTTTCGAAGTCCCTTCGCGAATTTTCTTTCGAATATAATGCTTTGCGTACATAGACTGTCATCTTTTCAATGGCGTAACAAAATTTTAAGTAAAGTTACGAAACATATAAAAGAGCATTGCAAATTCGATTTTAAAACTTGCATCGAAGCACTTAAAATAAACATACATTAGTTTGTTTATTATCCTTAGCGATATACTTGAAATAGTCGGACGATTTTATTTAAAGCGATATAAAAACGTCGTTAAATAGATTCACAAATTCATATGATTGCAAGAATATCTTTCCACTCGCTAATTTATTACCAGGAATTGTTTGAGTCTAGTTGATTCTGCTCTAATAGCTGCAAATCCGACTTCTTTCGATGTTCAAAAAAATTATTTGTTAATTAAAATTTATATAATAAAAATTTCTAGTTACAGTAAAGTCTAATAAATCCCTATGATGTATTAATCTTTATTTTTTTTTCCACGCCAAACTTATCAATTCAGCTTCTCGATAACTGAACATATTAGGTGTGGTTTTTGATTTCATAATCCTGATAAAAATCGTGACAGTGACTTTTAGAACTACATACGTCAACACAATAGTACCACAAAAACTGAACATTATTATGAGCAGTTAAATACTTTGTTTGGCTACTAGTACTATTAAAGAGTGTTAGAAGCTATAATTCAATCAAATAAATTAATTGCAACCAGATATATACTTTCTTCTTGCAGTATTTACAAAATGCTACAACAACAAATCCAGTTTTGTTTACATTTATGTACAGATTCAGGAAAAAGGTTATAACGTTGAGTGCTGATGATCATTATTTTAGAGTTTTATCAATTTTCAATTCAGCGAATGAAAGTCGACTAAGAAAATTCGCGAATTTAATTAAAATTTGCTAATTCTATAAATTTGACTGTATCTCACCAACCCATATTGGGAGCTCCATATGCGAAACATACTTAAAATGTCAGTTGTCCTTTTTTAATTTCTTAAAATTCAATAAAATTAAACAGAAAAGGTAAAATGTGAAAATAAATATTGCAACAAAATTGTCCCTCTTTCAGAAAGGTTTTTTTCACTTTATATAAGTTTCTAAAATTTTAAAATTTAGGTTATTACTATAGCCTCGGTGTATTTTACACTTATTTTGCAAAAAAAAGTTTGTTCGAAAACACTAATTTACGTTTCGATAATGGGGTGAAATATCGAAAGCCTATCGGCTTTTGCAATATGGAATTTAATTGTGAATTCCTAAAAATTAATATAAAATACAGGTATAATAAATGATTCCGTCCCAAAACAAGATAGCGGGATGATATACAGAGGGTTGCGAGCATTGGATGGATGACAACAGCTGCAAATAGATTGAAGGAAGGCCTACATCCAGCATGGGATAGAATTAGGTTTATAATGATATAGTGATAATAAATGATATAAACAATAGACCAGCTACTGTCTGGCAAAATCACATGGAAAATTAACTATTTTGCAGTAATACAGTAAAGAATATATTTCGAATAAAAAATTGATTAGAAAATAATAATAATCTTAATAAATGTATAATAATTAATACATTTATAAATCGTAACAGAATTTATCCAACAAATAATTGGTATATATATATATATATATATATATATATATATATATATATATATATATATATATATAAAATTGAACAAATTTCACATTTCGGAAATTAATTATTACTCGGTCATCTGTCGAACAATCTAAGTAAGTTTCGTCGTACCAGGCAGGACTTGTTAATCGAGCAAAACTGCAAAATGCATCTTTGCTGGTTTTTATTTATACGGCTTTTGGTAGAAGGCGGATATGCTTTTAATACTACATTCAAATCAGTCAACTTAGAACTAAAAAAAATATATTCTTCTAGATTAAAACACAGTATTCTAGGATAGAAGCCTAAAGATCTCTAAAAATTCTTGTTGCAATTGTAGGAGAAACGTTGAACACTCACTCCAATTTGACATTATCCACTCCCAAGAAACCTGATATTTCATATGGCTAGAGCCATTAAAGCTTCCTTTCGTTCTATGTACAATTATTTAGTTTAAGGAACTTAGTAATCAAAAATTGTATTCTTTCCAACAAAACATTTTTTTAAATTTGACTTTAGATGTTCTGTAATAATTGTACACGTTATAAGTATGGAAAGTGGCAATTTGCAGGTCGAGTAAACAAGTTTGAAACCGACACCAAAGGCGGAGTTCTAAAAGCCATTCCTGCTACAATATTACCATATAACAGTTTTTAAAATAAGTTATAGGAAATATTGCCCTTATGTAAGAACCAATGCAAATCAAACTTTACATGTAGTAGCGTTGTCAACATCGTCTGAACGCATTCATTTTTCGCAATAGTTGATTGAAATGTAATGTTGCCAGCAAGTTCCCAAAATTATTATTTTCGTATCAAGTTCGGAAACTAGTGCATCGTAGTATGATTTTCGGAACATAAAAAGTACAAAATTTGTTGTGTATTAATTTATTTGCCGAAATCTGCATGACAGGAACGATATTTTGTAAAATATTTCGTTGCCTGGGAAACGATATGCAAGATGTGTGTAACGCTATATTAATTTACACTTCAGATTTATTAGCTTAGTATGGGAAATACTATCTCCACTTTGGCTAAGTGATCATAAAATGACAAATTTCCGAGCCGATCGATATCGAATTTGATAAGTTGATTCTCCAAATTATATCATATACAAAATGCTGGGCAAACCGTAATACAATTTAGGTTTTGAAGGCTCAACTTTTACTAGTAATATAGAACTGCTAAGCACTATAATTACTACCAAGAAAACTTACTCTGAATAAATAAGAGATTTCCTTTATGTAGATTAAAGTACATATTGATGTTATACCTAACGAAAAGGTTAACCAACTACCGAAGGAGGCTGTTTACGGCTTTTTAACATTCCCAATCGGATTATTAGACACCCATAAAATTACATGTAAAAAAATCATGATAGAACAGCAAAATTGATGAAAAAACTTAAGAAGAAATAATAATACATATTTAGCTCAGATCTATTAAGAAATTTGAAACAAATTTTGGCACAATCAACTGAACGTATCCACACGATTTGTTACTACTATTATAAGACTTAAATTTAGCCATGCATGTTACTCTGCTCGTCTTGAAAAAATTAACGTCAGAGCATTCGATTTATGCGAGTTATGTGGAACTGTTGGCCACTGGAATCCTATTTTTTTTTTAATGTCGCAAATATAGTAATGATCTATACCTGAAATTATCGAAGAACTACTGTACACAAGGACCGTTAAACTTCCTGCACATACTCACACTTTTAGACAATTTTCAAATTCAAAGGATCGTTATTTTTATTTACACGAAAAAAAATACTAAAATTTTAATTCTAGTACAACTGTTATCTTACTTGTAAAACATCTTCATATAATCCCAAATTTAAAAGTTGCCCGGGGTCTACCTGTTTGTTTCAAAATGGTCTGATCGACCCAGAGCGAAAATAGTGCAAACTTGTCTATATTTCTTTCAGGAAAGGTAGCAATGGCTCAATCCCTGCGCATAGTTTCTGATACACTGAAATTCAGTATAAATTTTTTAGCGACTGGTTAAGTAGAAATAAAAAAAAATACTGCAGAGTTAGACAGTGGCCAAATTGTGGAAGAATATATAAGAACTATCGACGACTGTCATTAGTATGTCTTCCACCATATTATCAACAAACAATTCTATTAATTTCAGGTACAACAGCAGATTCTAAAAAACAAAATTTTCGCAAAAGTGCCATAAAAATAAATTTTTAGAATAGACAATATTATTGTTTAGTCTATCACAATACCATATATATCTATTTATCTATTTATCTATATCTATATCTATATCTATATCTATATCTATATCTATATCTATATCTATATCTATATCTATATCTATATCTATATCTATATCTATATCTATATCTATATCTATATCTATATCTATATCTATATCTATATCTATATCTATATCTATATCTATATCTATATCTATATCTATATCTATATCTATATCTATATCTATATCTATATCTATATCTATATCTATATCTATATCTATATCTATATCTATATCTATATCTATATCTATATCTATATCTATATCTATATCTATATCTATATCTATATCTATATCTATATCTATATCTATATCTATCTATATCTATATCTATATCTATATCTATATCTATCTATATCTATATCTATATCTATATCTATATCTATATCTATATCTATATCTATATCTATATCTATATCTATATCTATATCTATATCTATATCTATATCTATATCTATATCTATATCTATATCTATATCTATATCTATATCTATATCTATATCTATATCTATATCTATATCTATATCTATATCTATATCTATATCTATATCTATATCTATATCTATATCTATATCTATATCTATATCTATATCTATATCTATATCTATATCTATATCTATATCTATATCTATATCTATATCTATATCTATATCTATATCTATATCTATATCTATATCTATATCTATATCTATATCTATATCTATATCTATCTATATCTATATCTATATCTATATCTATATCTATATCTATATCTATATCTATATATATATATATAGATATAGATATATATATATATATATATATATATATATATATATATATATATATATATATATATATATATATATATGAGGCATTATTTGACAAGCGGGACACCCTTCTCTCCATCACAGATTTTAAGATGGGAGGATCTGTAGGGGCTCAAAATTTTCGTCAAGACATGTACTTTAAAATTTCGTTTGGCGATTTTTGAAATTCAATATGGCGTCGCAACATGGCGGCCATAGTCAACCAAAAGGTGACTTTTAACAAAAAAAGTTGCTTAAATTTATGATAAACATTTAGTTTAAAGTGTAAAATGGAAAAACCAGTTGTTTCTTCATATTTTGGGTGTGCCGATTATAAATTCAATTACAAAAATGCAATTTGACATCTGTCAACTGCCAAACCCACTGTCAAAAGACCCAAAATAACATCAAACCCGAGTTTTACGTTAAATACGGAGTTTACCGAGAATTATTATATTTTCGGGTTACTGATTACAAATATGATCTGAGAATTACAAAATTGACAGCTACCAACTGCCAAATCTACTGTCAAAACTGACATAATAACTTGAAAACCGGATTTTACGTTTAATATCGATTTTATCCATAATTATCATGTTTTTGAGGTCATTTATTATAAATTGATTGTAATTTGCCAAAATAAAAAAATTGACAGCTACCTACTGCCAAGTCAACTGCCGAAACTGCCAAAGTAATAAAAGAAACGGGGTTTAAGTTGAATACGAATTTTACTCCCAAATATCATGTTTTCGGGGCCACTGTTTACGAATATGACGTCAAAATTACAACTTGACAGCTAACAATTGCCAAATCAATGATGAATACCAAAAAGGTGCAACATTTAAAAGAGTTTAAGTTGAATTATTTAGTCTGGCATATTTGAAATACTTAGATAGGAAACTTTACATCAAAATTAGCAATATTTAAGCTTCAATTTCCAGTAGTTAGTTTGGATGTGATTTTAGCAAGTTTATCCTGTACTTCGAAATCAGCCTCCTTGCAAAAAAAAATAATTGACAGTGAAATTCACAATTAATAAAAAAGTCAGCTTTTATGTTATTGTGGCAGTTTTGACAGTACATTTGGCAGTTGGCCGCTGTCAGTTTTGTAATTCCTATGTCATACTCACAATATTGGCTTTACCACGTTATAGACAAAGACAACCAAATAACTTACAGTAAAATTGTTAGCTGTCAAGTTGTAATTTTGACGTCATATTCGTAAACAGTGGCCCCGAAGACATGATATTTGGGAGTAAAATTCGTATTCAACTTAAATCCCGTTTCTTTTATTACTTTGTCAGTTTCGGCAGTAGGTAGCTGTCAATTTTTTTATTTTGTCAAATTACAATCAATTTATAATAAATGACCTCAAAAACATGATAATTGTGAATAAAATCGATATTAAACGTAAAATCCGGTTTTCAAGTTATTATGTCAGTTTTGACAGTGGATTTGGCAGTTGGTAGCTGTCAATTTTGTAATTCTCAGATCATATTCGTAATCAGTAACCCGAAAATATAATAATATCAGTAAAGTCCGTATTTAACGTAAAACACGGGTTTGATGTTATTTTGGGTGTTTTAACAGTGGGTTTGGCAGTTTACAGATGTCAAATTGCATTTTTGTAATTGAATTTATAATCGGCACACCCAAAATATGAAAAACAAACTGGTTTTTCCATTTTACACTTTAAACTAAATGTTTATTATAAACTTAAGCAACTTTTTTTTGTTAAAAGTCACCTTTTGGTTGATTATGGCCGCCATGTTGCGACGCCATATTGAATTTCAAAAATCGCCAAACGGAATTTTAAAGTACACGTCTTGACGAAAATTTTGAGCCCCTACAGATCCTCCCATGTTAAAATCTGTAATGGAGAGAAGGGGTCCCGCTTGACAAATAATACTTCATATATATATATATATATATATATATATATATATATATATATATATACATATATATTAGAATACATATTTATGCCTTCCAGTTAACCTCGGGGTGATTTACGCTCGAACTTACATGAAAGGTAATCCTTTTTGTCCAAAGTTCTATGTATATGAATTTTTAGTAATTATTTTTGGAATACTGTATCCGGCAGATATTTGTTTGCTGGCTTATGTAATACAATAAACATAATATTATCTTCCCACACGTCTAACCCACTGATGTAATATTACTTGTGTATCATTTGTTTACTATGAAATATATTTATTACAAATTGTCCTAACATATTAGTATTAGTTAGGGAATCTACGTAAGTGGCAAGAAGTATAGTTCATCCTCTTTCTAAGTTATCATTTCTTTAGCCAAATATACTGACGAATATTTACTGTTTTATTATAAACACAATTATTATTTCAGTATAATTTTAGCATCTGGTGTGATAAAAATTCTAATATGGCAGGAACAACCTGCTCTAAACACTCATGGTGAACAGTCATAGTCATTAACGTGGATATAGTTGGGAGAAGGTAGTGGGAACGGAGACAGTAGTAAAAGATGCTCAATTTGTTTCGCGACGTTTAGATTCTTTGCTCGAATCTTTGCCAAGATAAAGATAAAATGTTTTATTATAAGGCAATTCAGACAATACTATATAATATATAATACCGGTAATTAAAATTAATGAATAAGTGATGTAAGAGTATGAGCTATTATACAGCTCCTGATGTCATGAAATAATGTTACAAAAGCAGGTGGAATACTACAAATTGTCAGTAGTTAAGGTTGCATCGTTAACCTAGTTTTTAAGGTAAAAAATTAAAAATAAAATGATAGAGTAATTAATATACCTTCCAAATATTGCATCCAATGCCTTTATCTTCAGACATACCACCACTATAATTAGAGTTTAAAATTAAAGTAAAATAAAACAAGGGACTTATTAGGCACACATTACCACACAATAAGAAACTAAACTATCTATAATCTGGTATACGAGGCTGGTTTGAAAAGTCCGTGCAAAGTCCGAGAGATGGCACCACCGGCGCGTATCGAGGTCATGTTTAGTTAGTAGCATCTCTTGAAAGAACGCACACCATGTTTCAGCCATAGTGGTCTATTTCTTTGTGTTTGGCATTCGTGTGAATCAAGGAAGTCGAGTGACTTTCAAGAAATGGACGAAAAAGAATTTCGTGTGGTGATTGAACATTACTTTATGAAAGGCAAAACGCCTCAGGAGACTAAAGAGAAGCTTGATAAACATTATGGTGACTCTGCACCTTCGATTAGAACAGTTTATAAGTGGTTTCAAAATTTTCGGACTGGCCATATGGGCACAAGTGACGCTGAACGTTTTGGACGGCCTGTGGAGGTTACGACTCCAGAAATCATTGATCAAATCCATGATATGGTGATGGATGACAGAAGAGTTAAGGTGCGTGAGGTTGCTAGTGCTGTGGGCATCTCGACTGAACGGGTACATAATATTTTGCATAAACATTTGGACATGAGAAAGCTATCCGCAAGTTGGGTGCCGCGATTGCTCACGCTTGACCAAAAACGGAATCGTGTGAAGTGTTGCAAGGATGGTTTGCAGCTGTTCCAGAAGAATCCGGAGGACTTTAAGCGTCGTTTCGTCACTGTGGATGAAACATGGCTACATTACTATACTCCTGAGACCAAACAACAATCTAAACAATGGGTTACCAAGGGGGAATCTGCACCAAAAAAGGCGAAGACCGTTCCTTCGGCCGGAAAGGTTATGGCGACTGTCTTTTGGGATTCGCAAGGGATAATCCTCATCGACTATCTGGAAAAAGGTGAAACTAAGGTGAATATTATTCATCGTTATTGGACCGTTTGAAAACCGAGCTGCAAGAAAAACGCCCGCGTTTGGTCCACAAGAAAGTCCTTTTCCATCACGACAACGCACCAGCACACACATCAGCAGTTGTGGTCGCAAAATTAATGGAAATAAGATTCCAACTCGTTTCACATCCCCCCTATTCTCCAGACTTGGCTCCCGCGGACTACTATTTGTTCCTCAGTTTGAAGAAATGGCTGGCGGGACAAAGATTTTATTCAAACGAGGAGGAGGGATCAACAAACTAGAACATCGTTGGACCAAGTGTATAAGCCTAAAAGGAGACTATGTCGAAAAATAAAAAAGGTTTACCCCAAACACATAAGTAGTTTTTATTTTTGCACGGACTTTTCAAACCAGCCTCGTATCTTTTGGCAGTATATAAAATTAAAAGTAAATGAATAAATTTGGTTTTTCATAGTAGTTGGACCTGCTCCAAATTATCGAATTACCACAAAAGGTTCTCTCTCATACCTCGAAGTTAGCGATTTTCACTGGTCTTAATAGAGATATTTTGCAACGCTAATTTTTCATATGTCTTTGGCCTTATCGTTAAATCCAGCATACGCAGTATTAACGCAAAAGACACACTAAGATAGAATTGCAACAAAATAAACTAAAAGTAAGGTTAGGTTAGTATTCATCTTTTATTTTTACCGCACGACCCACTGATATCTGTGCAAGGCGAATAGTTAAGCACACCGGTTATTAGTATTTGATGGGTTAACCCAGTTTTCTAAATTATAGTTGTGTCTAGCAGATTAATATCATTTCCTTCAATATTTTCAAATTAATACGAATGTGCAATAAATAAAATGTCATTTGAAATTAGTGCTAAACAGCAGTTATCATCCCTGCATCAAATACTTTATTTTTTCACTAGACAAGTGTTGCACTAACCATGTTAGCATTATCAGGAAAGATTAGTAAGTCAACACTCAGTCATCACTCGTGATAATGCTCACATGGTTAGAAAGAAAAACGCGTGTCAGGTGCAAAAATAATGTGTTTGTTGTAATGGTGATAACTGTTCTGTCATGCCGTTGTGCCAAAGATTGCAAAATCCCATCACAATCTGAACGTTAATTAACTGGTAGTGTCATATGCAATAAAATATTTCAATTTTATCGTATTAGTAGTTTGTACATTTAAGTAGGAAAAAACACACCCTACCATAATAGTAATAAGAATAACGAACGAAACCTCTCTTATATGTTCCTAAATAATGGAAATGGTTATCCTTAATAAAGATTTCTCTTATCTTGTTTCAATATTGCTCAAGCTCTAAACGGTGAGCGCACGCGACGATAACAGCTGAGAGCTCTATAATTTCTTTCCATTACTATTACGCATGCTTTAATTAAAGGTAAAGACAGTGACCTGCGAAAATAAGCGTTGCAAAATCTGTGTAATGCCTATTCGTACTTATAGCTGCATTAAGCAAATTGTAACAAATATAAGGTATCTGACTTTATATTAACACAAAAGAAGTTTGATGATGAATTATTTTACTCAGAAGTGATTCATATGAAGATGATGCTGAGCTAATTAAGTGTTTTCTTTTTTGTCTTTATATTTTTCAACATACATATGTTGCTTGATCTTGTTGGATAAAAGTTGTTCGGCTTGATCTCTATAAACTTTGCCACAGGAGCAAGAGAGGGAATAAACAATATTTGACTGATTTATAGTGTCTGCTTTATCCTTAAGTTTAGTATATATGTCACCAACAGTCTTTAGGTTGCAGAATACTTGAATATAAATTTCAGTATTGAATAATCGTTTAAACCTATAAGGCAACCGACGAATATACGGACATTTGAGATATCGTTTTTTAGTCATTTGTATATCTTCATTAGATGTAAAAGGATAAGATTTTTTTGTGTCACAAATTTGTTGATACAAGTATGTATTAACAAAGGTTGGGGCGTAGTTATTAAATTCAAGTAAGAATTTTATCACAATTAAGTTATCTCAGTAAAATGATTCGCGACTCAGACTCAGCCCCATGTAACAGATCGATGACTGTGGTAAGTTTATGTTATGTAAGATGATTTGACAGGTAATTCAGTAATGTTCCCAAAACTAGTTGGTTTTTTATACCAATTGGTTCTAACTGACTTCTAACAGTAAATTGCAATATCGGGCGGTACCTATTAAAAGTTTTGAGTAAAGCGTTTATTTGTTGCTTTGGAGCTCTTACAACAGAAAGTACGTAGTGTAATATTGTAAATTTTTTACCTTAATAATTAGGCTTACTAGGCGGCCCAAATTAACGACAATTTAAAATATTCCATAACACATTCTTCCAATTTTTATTTTCCTCACCTGCTTTTATACCATTAATTCATCTTCTTCTTCTTAAAGTGCCTATTCGGTTCGAATGTTGGCAATCATTCTGGCTATTATTGCTTTTTCCATTGCAGCTCTGAAGAGACCGGTAGTATTTGTTGAGAACCAATTCTGCAGATTGTTTAGCAAGGAAATACGTTTGCGTCCTGGTCCGCTTTTTCCAAATACCTTTCCTTGGAGTATTTGCTGTAGTAATCCATATCTGCGGGGATTTCTCATTACGTGTCCTAACTACTCCAATTTTCCTACTTTATTAGTTTCCATAATTTTCAGTTTCTTGTTCATGCGACATAAGACGTCCTTGTTGGTAACATGGTCAATATATGAAATTATCAAAATTTGGCGATATAGCCATAATTCAATTGCCTGAAGTTTCTTAGAAATGGCTTCAGTCAGCGTCGACGATTCCACACTATAAAGAAGGACACCGAAGACATAACATCTTAGAAGTTTCACTTTTGTGCTCAATTTTATTGCTGAGCTTTTGAAAAATGATGTCATTTTGAGGAACACTGCTCTAGCTTTTTCGATACGCAACGAATTTCCTGCTAGTGATCCCATTGTTCGTTTATCGTGGTACCTAGCTATGAATATTGTGGAGTTCTTTGTTTTTGTTGATTGTTAACCATCAATAAGGTTGCAAGAACCTGAGATTTGCTGATTACCATGTACTTTGTTTTGCTGATATTAATTTCGAGACCATATCGATTACTGACTTCGTTTATTTTTTATCATAAGATGTTGTAGGCCCTTTAAGTTATCAGCTATAACCGCCATATCGTCAGCATAACGGATGTCATTTATTCACTCCCCATTAAGCAATATTCCTTCATGATCATTCGCTGCATAATATGATTATACTATTATGTGACTTATTCATTAATTTTAAGTATGTTTATTATATACTATAATGTCTGATTAGTCATATAATATAAGATTTGATATTTTAGCTTGATAAAGGTTCAAATAAAGAATCGACACGTCACGAAACAAATAGAGCATGTTTCACTGCCACCCTCATTCCCACTAGCTTCTATTAACTATGTTCTAACTACTCTATATAGGCTATCTTGGAATTGTTTTTTAAAACTCATAGAGTATAATTTTAACTTTAACAATATGTAATAACTTTCTCTTTCTATGTTACCCTATTGCAAAATAATTACGCTGGTTAACTACATGAGTCTTACACTAGTACATTAATGACAAAGGTTTATTATTGGTTTAAGGAAAAATAATATACCAGATAAAAATGACGAGACGCCACTGTTTTTAACTTAGTTTTGAACCCCTCAAAAAATGTAGATTTATATAATTTCACGGACCTTTGTTATTTAAATTCCGAATGATTTCTAAATTGATTTTTCTTTGACAAAATGACAACTTTGTGTATGCTTCAGTGTTTCAATCTCCTTTCTCACTCTTTGTAATCAACTGAAAGGCGTATTTCTTTTAACAAAGAGATTTGAGATATCTTCCCCAGGAGTTTTTCATACGACAAAGGTACATACGTTTCCAATATTCCGTCAAGAATATAAACCAGTATCATTTGAAAATGATATCTATACAGTTGCTGAAAGTATTGCCATTTTTTTTTATTTCTTCTTTTTATTATTTAAAAGTCAGACTTTAATAAATAATTTTAAGAAAGAACGACTGTGTGCGTGGGTGTGTAAAAAAGAGAGAGAGAGTGTGTGTGTGTGTGTTTTGCTAAAACAAAGAAGACCTTTATGGCGTCTTATATCTGCGGTAATTTATCTAAATAAATTTAACCCCTTCTTTCTAACTCCCATTGAAAGTAACATGTAAGACTTAAATCGAACGTCCACCTTATAAATATGAATTATTATTTCGTTGTTAATACTGTACAGGGTGAGTCAACGATAGAGTAAAGTTCATTATCTCATTTGTTTCGGGAATGACGAAAAAATGTTAAATCCAATTTTTAAGGGAATGTTAAGGTGTAGTATATAGGGTACTTCAAAAAGTGTGGCCGATATAACATATGTTTTTTTAAATGGGACATCCTATTTTCTAATTTATTTTTAAATTCTGCGTAAAATTTTATAACTTTTTATTAATAATGTTATATACCTTAACCTAGTAGTTTTTCTAATATTTCAATTTTTTTTAAAAAAAATACTAGTTTTCAGTTTTGTAAAAAATTGCTAGTACGCCGTTGTTTCTGAAGGTGGAATACTCATAATTGGTACGAGCGTTCTCTAGAGAACAAAAAAAAGATATATGTAAAGAAATTTGAGTTAGATACTACAGGGTGTTCAAAATAAATTTATACATTTTGACTATTTTAAACTGAAAAATCTCAAATTTTTTAAGTGGCACACCTTCATGTTGAAGATAGTCCCCAGATCACAGCCGTCAACTAGCTGATTTATCTGACACATCCCAATACAAGTATCATCCCTTTCATATCAAACTACACCAAGAACTTCAAGTGCGTGATTTTGAACGACGAGTAAACTTTTGTACCACCGTAAATGGAGCAATAGAGGCTGATCCAAATTTTTTATCCAAAATAATATTTTCTGACGAAGCTACTTTTCGCAGTAATGGAGCAGTTAACAGCCATAACATGCATTATTATCCAACAGTTAATCCAGTTTGGGTCCGGGAAGTTCAAAGCCAAAACCACTGGTCGCTTAATGTATGGGGTGGAATATTAAATTTTCGAATTATTGGTCTATATTTTTTCCGCGAACCGCTTAACGGACCTAGATATCTAAATTTTTTGTAAAACCAATTACCCAAGCTTTTTGGAGAAGTTGATAACTTTGAAAGGGAACAAATGTGGATTCAACAAGACGGAGCTCCTGCTCATTACCACCGGGAAGTTTGGGAATTTTTAAACGATCGTTACCCACAAAAATGAATCGATAAGGATGGATGCATTCAGTGGCCCCGTCGATCATGTGATTTAACACCTTTAGACTTCTTTTTGTGGGGCTACATTAAAGATCGTGTTTATGTGAATCCCCCTACAACACCAGTAGATAGGGAAAATAGGATACGGGATGCGTGCAGGACAATAACGCCCTTTATGCTAAGGAAAGTGAAGGAAAATATAGTAAAACGACATGTGTATTCAAGTAGACGGGCATATTTTTGAACATTTATTACGTCATAATAATTGACCGTTAGATAAGTTAAACTATATTGAAATTATTATTAAGTATTTATTTATGTTTTCATAATAGCGTAAGTGTATTAAAAAGGGTAAAAATTGAAAAATACAAAATAAATCGAAAACTATTAGAAATAGGTATATGACATACTTAATAAAAGTTGGTAGGTTTTGCAAAATCTATCAGAAAAAATAATAATACACAGGGTGTGCCATTTAAAAAATTTGAGATTTTTCAATTTAAAATAGTCAAAATGTATAAATTTATTTTGAACACCCTGTAGCTTCTAACTCAAATTTCTTTACATATATATTTTTTTCATCTCTATAGAACGCTCGTACCAATTATAAATATTCCACCTTCAAAAACAATGGCACTACTAGCAATTTTTTACAAAACTGAAAACTAGTATTTTAAAAAAAAAAAAAATTGAAACATTAGAAAAATTACTAGGTTTAGGTATACGAGTATAACATTATTAATAAAAAACTGACAGAATTGACAGAACCACATCAAGTGGGACATTGTTAGAATCAGCCCACACATTGTTCCAAAAGAAGTCATCGGTGGTGATCATTATGATCTATAAGATCTATAAAAAACTCAAACATACATTTTGAAATACAGTGCTGTATTCAGTAGAGTTATTTCTATCTTGGGCTGCAAATTTTTCATACATATGCCCCCATAAGTAAAGCAGACGAAGAGGACATTGAAAAATTCTACGAAAACCTAAATAAAGGAAGGCAACAAAAGAGTGCGCTTTTCATAATAATTACAGGTGACTTTAACGCCAAAATTGGAGATCGAAAATAAAGGGATACAAGGGAAAGTTTGAATTGTGCGCAGAATTTAAAAATAAATTAGAATATAGGATGTTCCATTTAAAAAAAACATATGTTATATCGGTCACACTTTTTTGAAGTACTCTGTATACTCAAATATAATTTTAAACTGTGCACCTTAATATTCCCTAAAACAAATGAGATAATAAACTTTACTCTATCGTTGACCCATCCTGTACAAGTAATTTAACTATATTTAAAGTTAATAAAAGCAAAAATCATCTATTCATGTCGATTCAGAAAACATAATTCCCGATTGGATGTAATCACTAGCATATCTTTTCTTTTAATTGAGATTAAATAATGCGTTAAAAAGGGAAATTTCACTTTCTGGTATCACAGCATAAAATTTTTTCGGAGTTAATTGGTAACAATTGCAATATTCAATGCATACACTCGTATTTTGAGACAGTAAAATAACAAAAATTTAAAATATTAACAAACTACAGTGGGCTGAAAACATTATGAACGTAGATCCATTTTTTGTTCATAGTAATGTTATATTTTTTTAAGGATACAATTTGGCTACAAAATATCGTAATAAGTAGTATTATTCGTAGTATAATAGATTTTTATGTTATTTTTACACTTATATCGTTAAATATTACAATCTTTAAATTAAAAACATACTTCATAATATATTTATAATTATTTAAAGGTGCAACAGTTTGTAGTCAACTACTGAAGTGAATTTTTATTATTGAATTTCTAAAAACACAACTCAGATTTAGAAAGAATTTGCTATGTAAAACTTCGATCAAAATCGCATTTGATGATGCACATTCCAGCTTTACTGATGTATTTAAAGCTTTTCACAGTAACACCCTCTCTAAATGTTGTGGAAACAGTAACAATATATTGCCAAAGAAATTTAGACTCAAATATGTTATTCAGGCAAATTTACATAAATAGGTATCTAGGATTATCAAAAATCAATCTTCATTAGCTGCTGTCAATGCCATATATGATTTATAACTGTGAACCTTTAATTTTTAAAAATCCAAAAACGTTATAACTAAGGACACCCAAATATGCAAAGCGCATATATTGCATATTTTGCATATTATATGCATTTTTCTGAATATTTGCACAAATGCTTCAAAAATAGCATATATGTGCATATTTGAAGGAATTTATAATAATGTAGGTCTTTGGCAGGCGTTTTCATTCCTTTTCGGAATAAGAGTCAATGTTTAGGCCGCCGCCGCCGCGCCGGTGGTTTTCCCCAAATAAATTTTATTATTTTATGGTCAGTAAAAACCAGTCAGTAAACCCAGACGGCCATCAGAGCATACTTGTATTATTAATTTATTAGATTTCATTTTTGGTTGTGCTTTTAAAGTGGTTACGTCGATTTGTACTTTTTATCTTGTGAGTCGTATTTTACTACAGTGAAATGCTCAAAGCCAGTACTGTGTCAGTGTGGATTAAACCATACAAAGAACTAAGAATAGATATAGGAAAAATCTACTGTTCTGCATGTGTTAAAATTGTAAGTATAATTTTTGAATACCTATTGAATATACAGGGTATTTCATTTTCGTTTAATATTTAAACATAACGAAATTTTTGTCAGGATTTTGCCGTTGATGCTATGTTCAATGTTATTTAAGTTATTTTTGTTCCATTTAACGAACAAAATTTCTATTTAACGAAACCACGAAATAGAAATACATACGTAAACGTATGTATTTCTAGGTAATCTAATAAAAAAGGTACAAAGCAGAATTTTAATTTTTGCCTGCCCTAAGCACCTAGTTTTCTATTTAACGACATTTCTATTTAACGAATTTTTTTCTTGGGATTTTAATTAAATTGTCTTTTTTTTTATTGCCGATACCGTTATCGAAGCTACGTAATCAAAACTTTACTTCCTTCCTCTAGAAGTATTGCAAATTTAATATCCCATGTGAAACAATACGGAGAAACGACGTAAGCTCCTTGTATTCACAGGTAATTGAGGAAATTAAAGATAAAATTCGCAACGAACATTTTTACAAATGTATTGATGAAACCACCGATTCAAGAGGACGGTATATTGCGCATTTATTGATTGGAGTTCTTAGCGACGATATTTTGCCAAAATCTTATCTGATTGCTTCCAAACAGTTAGAAAAAACAAATGCATTAACAGTGGCCAGATTTGTTCAAGAGGAACTATCGAAGTTTTTTCTTCCTACGCCTGGAGATAATTTTTTGCTTATTTTGTCAGATGCAGCACCGTACATGATAAAGGCCGGGCAAAATTTGAAAATTTTTTATCCAAACTTAATACATGTAACACGTCTCGCTCATGGTTTAAATAGGGTTGCTGAGGAAATTAGGAATCATTTTCCGCTTGTGAATAGCTTAATTTCTAACATGAAGAAAACCTTCCTTAAAGCGCCTTTAAGGATTCAGTTCTACAAAGAAAAACTACCAAACACTCCTCTTCCACTTCAGCCTGTTATTACAAGATGGGGTACTTGGTTGGAAGCAACATTTTTTTATTGCGACAACTTCTGTCAACTAGATGGTTTAATTGCAGAATTATCAGACGAATCTTCTCAATCCCTTACAGAACTTAAACGATTATTCAAAAACAAGGAGATAAAACAACAACTTTCCTTTCTTAAAACAAATTATAGCTTTGTTTCTAAAACCATAACTCAAATGGAGGAATCTAATTTGCAATTAACCCGAAGTATTCAACTAATAAAACAATGTGAGGTCGCTTTTGAAAATGTCGCAGGTAAAATTGAGAGCAAAATTTTTCAAAAATTTCGGAATGTTATGGAAAAAAATAATGGGCTTCAATTTGTCAGCCAAGTAGCTAATGTTTTAAAGGGGGATTTTACTGATTCCACTGATTTAGATCCTATGCTATTAAATAATTTTAAAAAAAACGCCCCTATTACATCAGTCGATGTGGAAAGGAGTTTCTCAATTTATAAATTTTTATACAACGATAGAAGACAAAACTTTTTAATGGAGAATTTTGAGAACATTTAGTAGTTTATTGTTTTTATAACTAACGGCGACCCTGTCTTTTGCAATATTTACATATTTCCGCTTACTTAGTTGCATCGCCCTGTATGTATCAAATTTAAAATGTATGTTTTATTATGCTGTTTACAACGTATATAAATTTTTATAATATGTACCTACATTATTATTATTATTATATGTTCATCTTCAAGTAAAGTAATAAAATACATTATTATTTACATTTATTTTTTACTTTGTATAATATATTTAGATTTAGTTCATTCGCCATGTATGTTGAAAATTTAAAATGGGTTTTTTATTGCTACATTTGTATATTACTCGTATCATGTAATGTGAAACAATAAGTTTACATTTTTCAAGTCTATTTCGATTTTTTTTACTGCATATTTACAACATGTATGTGCATATTTTGAGAAAATTATTTGCATATTTATGCGCATATTTTAAAGTTTTTCACTTGCATATTTGGGTTTCCTTAGTTATAACAATAAAAAATTCAAATGTAAACATTGCTGATTTTTTTTTTGGTTACAGTTACAATTCAATAGTTGTAGAAATTGTAATTGCTATTAGTCACTCGGATAATAACTATCATAACCGGTCTACGAATAATACACTATTACACTAGAACCTTTTAAAAACCTACGTTTATAGCATTAATTAATAAATAATTCATTTAACTATTCTGTTTAACTATATCTGATATGCATGTTGTATTACAAAGTTACTTAGGGGAACTAAATTAAACGTTAATAACTTACCCTTATTAAATGATGCTTTCTATTAATACTTGGTGGAATTTTGAAAATTCTACACCAATATAGAGTGTCTCCAGGTATAGAGGGAGGTTCTACGGCAGGATTCCTCAGTTCCCACACTCGTGCAGTTTCTTCAGGTCCAGGAGTATCCTGATCGGCACGTTGTACCAGGTAAAGGGATTGTGCACCTCTATTTGCTAACTCATGACGCGGAAGAGATTTAGGACCAACAGCTCCACCTTCTGGTTCTTCCCGATGAAATGCCCAAATAATGCGCATAGTGTCATTCTGAAAATAATAATAATAACAAATTCACCTTAGATATTAATATGGAATTTGGTATAAGTAAATGCAATGTGCTCCACATCAACAAAGGCCAATGGAAAGGCAATCATGAGACAGAAACCATCGATAACATGCTCGACAAAGAAACATACAAATATCTAGGCTTCCAACAAAGCACCAAATTCAACCACACTCACATCAAAACAGAGCTCAGAACCGAATTCAAAAACAGAGTCACGAAACTTTTACAAACAAAACTCAACTTAAAGAATCCCACTAAAGCCATCAATACGTCCGCTATACCTATACTCCCATATTCATTTGGTATCATCAAATAGTCACACACAGACATAGAAAACATTCACATCCTTATACGTTCTCAATTCACCAAATACAGGAAATTACACCCTAACGCGTGCAAAGAAAGACTTACCATCGAGAGCAAGGCAGGACGAAGAGGAATCATAGACATCAGATCACTAGACACAAAACAAATACAAGCACTTAGGAACTTCTTTCACACCAAGCAATCCAGCCTCCACACACCAGCAGTGAAAGCAGACAAAAACTACACACCTCTCGACTTATCGCGGGCAGACCAACCAGCAGACACACTCAGTCAAACCCAATTACAACAGAAAAAGATGAAAACGTGGTCAGAAAAACACTCCACGGAAAACACAGATACCACATAGAACAAGACCATGTAAATAAAAAAAAATCATACAACCTGGTTAACAGAATGGGCAGCTATTGCCTGAAACAGAAGGCTTCTTACTTGCCCTCCAGGATAAAGTCGTTTTAACCAGAAACTACCCAAAGCATATCATCAAAGACCCAACTATTACAGAAGACAGATGCAAGAAATGCCACCAGCAGAAAGAAACAATCAAACACATAACAAGCGGATGTAAAATATTAGCCGGATCGGAATACATGACTCAGCGGCAAAAGTAGTTCACCAAGCACTAGCCACAACATATAAACTTATAGAGAATACAGATCCCTACTACAAATACACACCAACATTCATACTTGAAAATAAAGATTACAAGCTCTACTAGGATATCAGTATCCATACAGATAAAAAGTCTCCGCTATATTTCTTCTCAGTGCAAAAAAGGAAAGGTCACCTATCTAATTGACGTAGCTGTCCTCAACGATACAAACATCCAAACGAAATACACAGAAAAAATTTCCAAATACACACACCTTGCAATAGAAATAAAAGGTCTATGGGAGCAAGAAAAAGTCATCATTGTCCTCCTCATTATATCAGCCACAAGCCTTACACCAATAACATTCATACCACACAATTAGGACTCAACACAAACATACACAGAAACATTCAGAAGTCAGTGATTTTGAAAACATGTAAAATTGTCAGGTCATTTCTTAATACACAATGGTAATAGTGTTTGTGTTGACTTGGCTTAGGCCCATCAGCCAAACATGGAACCACATTGACCAAATGTGAGAAAGAAGTACGTACCAGTCATAAAAACAACAATAATAATTATGAATATCAATAAAATTAATTATTATTTAATTAATTACGGCTATACTTAATAATAGTAGACCTTTATTGTTCGAATGTGCAAATAGAAGGCTGATAAAGTTAACAGATTATTACTGGGCAATAAGAATTGTATCATAAGCATGTTTAATTAAAACGACGATTTTCTGTTACAGAAACATACTTTTTGTTGTGCGTTTTCATGAGAGAGTCATGTTTAGTGTTTGCTAAAATTATAAGACTAATTTATTAGAAATTTAAGGATTTTTTTAAATAGTTAAGCGTGGGATCAAACCACGTATGCTACAAAGTATTTGGTGACAGTAACACGCTAATTACTGATACCAACGATCTCAACCTGTGCAAAGAGAGAAAGAAAGCATAAAAAGCAAAGTAAAGGTGTTACTGTTTCCCGCTCAAATGTCACAGATGCATAAATACTTAATATTTCAGAGATCTGATGAACTAATAAGTAAAATTTCGGTATCTTTTTCTTTTAATTAACTACTGCTTTTAATTTTTTTCTTATCATTTTGATTGAATAGATCAATGTTTAAGTCAGTCACAATTTATCTTTTCTCCATATTTTTCACAGACATTAAATACATACTTCGTTTATAATTATTTTTAAAAGCTAATTTATCTTTGTTATATTGTAAGCCAAAAGGAGGTCACTAGCTAATAAATTATTATGGTAGGCCGTACTCTTCGCATCTCGTAACACGACCCAGCAGAAAACGAAGAAGAGCGTATACAATTTATAGGCATCATGAGAAAATGTGTGGGTTATGATTGCAATATCCTGGACATATTATTATATATGAATATGTATTTTGGAATGTAGAAATTACATGTATTTCATTATATTTACACAAGTTGCACTGTCGCAATGATTTTAATAAATTAACACGCACTGTTATAATTGCTAATTGATTAAAAATGTGTTAAATACAGGTTTTTTCTGCCACAATATTCAATTGACTTTTTAATAAAATGTTTTCTCAAATTTTTGTCTAGAGAACCCCGCACTAATCTTATGGAAATTGGATCCACGTCAAATCGGCTGAAAATAGTAGTTATGCTTCAAGCCATTCTGATAAAAAGTCTCCATGGACATAAAGTCCAGAAATGGATAGATTAGGAATTATCTAGAATTTTTCGTGAAAGTAAATTTCTATAGGAAGTTTTTTTATTGTTTGGTATGTAAATAGAGGTGAAAAATAGGTTCATTTGCTACAACAAATTGTACAGACTTTTACTGTCGATGTTAATTGATACTCCAATTTCTAATAAATCTAAAATTACACTGTTAAACAATTGGCAAGATTATATATATATATATATATATATATATATATATATATATATATATATATATATATATATATATATATTAAATTTATAGTCTAGTGTTTCAGAAATTAATGCATTAAATTTATTGCAGCCTCCATGAACTGAAAGCTTATTTTATTGACCAGAAAACGCTTGCCATTGTTTTGTAGTAGTTACAAATATATCAATTATCTACGTGTTCTAGTCTCTAGCTAACGTTTTTTTTTTAATAAAATGGCTTCTAAGCTTTTTATTATTGATTTTCCAGCTACAAGATGTGCATGTACTTGATATTGTTATTCTCTATTTCAAACTTAAATTGCAAAACTTTACACACCTTTTTTGTTGAATGTATTATAATTGTACAAATTCCATAATGTACCTTAAAACTAAAGTAATAAGATAGATAACACATAGCCTTTTTTATGGACAATATTGTTAAAATTTCGAAAAATTTTTATGTTTCAGAAAATATCCGAAAAAAGACCTAGCCATTTTGATAAGAAAATGACAGAGAAAGTCCCTCTTTTTAACAAGAAGTTCTAATTAACCGCATGACATGAAGCAGAATTCGATCTGTAGTTGAGCAAGGAAAAGAGAGGCAAGTGCTAGGAAGAATATTTTTTCTACAAACGTCAGGAAACTGCATTGTTTCTCAGCATTAATATTATTTGTAACATCAAATGTTTAATCACATAGTCGATTCATAATTTTTGGAATTATTGGAGAACTTCGTTATTGGCTATATGTTTGCAGTTAAAGGCTAATTTAGACTTTTTCAATACATAAAATGCAATAAAAGTATTACTGCGAAACGCCAAAAAGAACACTCAGCAAAAAATAAAATTAATTATTAATTTATCCAAACAATTGCTAAAAATTACGTGTATATACTCACTTTTTAGTTCTTTTAAACCTCTGTTTATTTTTAATTCTTTTAAATCCCCTTACAATAGTATTTAATTTAAAATCAAGAATAATAGAAATAAAAAAGTAACCAGTCAAGTGCAAGTTGGACTTGCGCAATTAGTGTGCCATACCGTGATGGCTTTTAAAATAAAATAAAATTCTTACCTAGGCTAAGTTAATTAGGTCTCTGAAATCTTAAGATCCAATATGTATGTTCATGTTTTTTCTTAGGCAATTATGTATAATAGTTATGGCATCTTAGTTACCTAATAGTCAATAAATCAATCTAGAATTTAGTAATATAAGTGCTTAATCTACACTTTATTGAGAATATTCCAGAGTTTTTTCAAAATTTTTTGATCAGTACCCAAAACTAACCCTTCAAAACTACACGGCTCTGATTGGGCCATCAATTCCCATAGTCGTGCCAAATTTGAACTATCTATGTCATCTAGTTTCAGAGAAAATCGGATGTGATAGATGGATAGACACCGAAATGATCCCATAAGTGTTCCGTACGGAACGCTAATAATCATTTGCAATTTTCTTTTTATAAAAAAAAAGAGAAATTCAGTAGCTCATGACATTTTCTGGATTCTATTTATTAACACTACAGTTTGCTTGGCATCTTATTGTATCTATTAGATTAGTCAAAAAAAATTAAAAAAGTATCTAGCTAGTAGCTAAATCTTTATTAGAAATAATGAATTATTAAAAACGTAAAATTTTAGACAATATAAAATCCTATTCATACTGAGGGTAAAGTTCAACGATTGTAAAATTAAATTACAACGGAGTTTTATTTTTTTCTTTAAATTTAGATGTAATTTAATGTGTAGAAAAGTATACACTATTACTGAACTCTTTCTATAATTAGTATACAAGAATTTAGTAAAAGCAAGTGGCAAGCATTAATAGTCACTGAAATAATTTAACCACATTATATTTTATAATGCTTTCAATTGTCTGACAGTTTAATAGAAATACGTACTTTAGATCTACCATTTTTAGTTCGAAAAATCTCTTTGAATTACCCCTACCGCCAAAGCCTTCAATAAACTGCGGCAGGTTTTGGTCGTTGCATACGGCAAAATCCGCTTTTGTAGTTTTAGTCGTAATTAATATTGTTAAATGCTTCCATTAAATACTTTTTTCCATAACGGAATGTTTATTTAATTCTGGGTCTTTGTTATTACCTTTAAATCTTAAACCATTAACTTTTAATTAAAAAACGTTGAGAAAATAATTATTATGCTAATAAGGTAAAATAGAAAAAATATAAATTTAGGACAGATAGTATTTTATGTTTATTATAGGGATGAACTGTTTTCGGCATGTACTTACAGCATATTAGAATCGTATAGGAAATCCTCCAATGCAATCACAGCATGTGATCTGGTTCTGATACCGTAGACGTGAAGTGTGGGTTAGATGATACAATAGTGAGTGTCTCCCTTTTCTTAGTAGGTTTATTAGTGTTCCGTACGGAACACTTATAAGATGACTTCGGTGTCTGTCCGTCTGTCTGTCTGTCACACCAGAATTTCTCCTAATAATATAGGAATTGATGGCCTCATCAGGGCCATGTAGTTTTGAAAGTTAAATTTTGACTTAAGGGGTTAGTTTTGGGGGGTGAAATCGGAAGTAAAAAAAAAATTTTTTTACTAGGTCGTCGAGTGTGGTGTCAAATGAAAGCTTGTGAAAACACGTGTAAAAAATATATATATAATGTAATACTTGCTCGCATTTTTCTTTATATTATTATTAAAAAATCGCTAAATATCGCTGCCCACCCGCCTTATCTCGAAAGGTACTTATCAAAAAATTTTGAAAAAATCCTGGAATATTGTCCATGGAGTGTAGATTGAACGAAAATTATCACGAGTGTAATACCTTTAATAATTTATCTGGTACATAAAAAAAAATCAAGGTCATCAGTTTTCAGTAAAGACTGGAAACAAACTTTGTTGAAAACTCAATTGGGGTGTGTTTTGTTAAGTCACTGATCATTTTATACCTCCGTAACAAATTTTTTATTTAAAAAGCAATCAACGTACGGAACACTAATTGCGCAAGTTCAACTTGCACTTGACCGGATATTCATTTTATTAAATTATCACTCGTGATTTTTCTTTTCTTTGTCAATCATATTTAATATACTTATTAGTCTACAATTTATTATTAATTCAATAGATAATTATTTAATTAATAGTAGATTTCTTAATTATAGAGAAATTCAGATATTTTAGAATGCCCATTGTTGCTTTGAGTTACTTACTATTTCCACAGAAAATATAACCATCGCTACAGAAAGACAAACGCCTGGAACAAAACGTCGCCGCGAAACGAAGCCGGTTGGCTACCGCCGGATCATTAAAATGTGCTACTTGCACGGCATCCCTGAGAAACTCGACGAAGCACATTTGTGTTTCTGTTTGTCCTTCTGGAGCGATACCACTATATTTCTGTGCTATCGTTATTCGCTAAAAGCCACTTAATTTTTAACTATAATGCTAAAAAAATTGGAATTCTTATCCATATTTTGATAGAAGTTGGCACAGGTGTTGTAAATTAATATAAACAACACTCTTACCATGAGTACAATGATCGCAATCCTGACAGGATTTTCTGAAAAACATTTCATGTAAGTGAGGGGTGAGGGTATCATTTGTGTGTTAAGTATTTTTCCTATTAATAAATGTCAACTCAAATGTTTAGTTTAAGTCAGAA
>CM032447.1:125752324-125854824 GCA_019049505.1 Pachyrhynchus sulphureomaculatus
CGATGTTGCTCAAAATAAGGAAGTTAATATATTCTTTTGAGAACAGGCATATGAAAGTACTTATAAATTCTATTAGGTCTTGAGAATGTCACCTATCTGACATGATTACTCCCAGGTACAGTCTGAGACTTAACTTGTCACTGGATAAACACCCTGTTCCAAAAGGTTGCGATACTAAGGTATAGCTAATTTTCCGGGAATAAAGTCGTTGATAAATACTTTGAAACCTTCCAGAAGAAACCGTTATTTTAAGGCGTCTGTTGAAGTCACTGTCGCACATGTTTATCTACTTGTTTCATAACCAAGTCTTCTCTACTATATACTATAATATATAATAACACTGAAGATACAATAAAAACTTGTCTTTAATTAATTCGGACGCCACATGTTATATTAACAGACACATGCACTTCTGCACAGAAAATATGTTTACATTTTGTTGCTTTATAATTAAATAAATACATCGAAGGATAACGGTAAATTTGTGTAATTAGTTTCGTGAGAAAATGCAGAAAAGTTAGCGTTGGAAAACTAGAACGCTTCTGACACAACTTATAAAGAATTATGCACGAGATATGTAGATTGTCTTTTATACCTATTTGTTACAAAAAATAATTAAAGATTTACTGTAAAGCTGTTCAACTGTCGATAGCTGAACCTGTCCGTTTAACTGGTTTAGAATTACTGGAAAATATAAAAGAGATATTAGAGTGATCTTGCAAAGCTTATTTCTCACAAGCCTTTATCCTTATCGTTATCTCAAGCATGTGCAGTATTAATGCGAAGGAATTGCAAGGTTAGGTTCATTCACCTTCTATAAACTTAGAGGATTTTTTTTTCATCTATTTCATGGTTAAGCACATCGGTTATTAATATTAGATCGGTCAACATAAGTTTCTAAATTAAAGTTATGTCTAGCAGGTTTCTTCAAATATCTTCAAGGTAACACGAATGTGCGATAAATAAAATTTCATTTGAAATTAGCACTACACAAACTGTACTGCCATTGTGACCCAGATTGCAAAATCCCACCATAATCTAAACACTAATTAACTGTTGTCAGTGTTATTTGCAATAAAAGATTATTATTTCAATTTTGCTGTATTTTCTTAATGGTTTTTATACCTAAGTAGAAAAAAAAAACAGGCCCCATCATAATAGCGATCAGAATAATGAACTTCAAATAACTTCTCTTATAAGTTCCTAAATAAGGGAAATCGTTAATAAAGTTTTCTCTTATTTTGTTTCATTACTGCGCAAGCTCCAAATGGTGGGGCATGCTTCAAATAACGATAACAGCTGAGTTCTTATATTAAATTTCTTCCTTTTACTACTGCGTAAGCTCCAAACAGTAGGCTCATGCTTCAAATAAAGATAAAGACAGTAGATTACCAAAATAAGCGTTGCAAAATCTCTCTATTCTCTTGTTTTTCAAGGCATAAAGCTGCTGCATAAAGTAGCGAAGGCAAAGTAACTGTATTTTTAGAAATATATTTATTAATATAAAATCTACATAAGCTATATGCATTGGAACCTTTCTATAATATGCACTTTATTTTAATTGATTGCCAGATATATCAATACCTCTTCATGTTGTTCATTGTAAAAAAGATTGTCTAACTGTGTAAAATAGAGCAGATATGAAAGATTTTATATCCAGTGCAAATATAATAAAGTTAATCTTTCCAATCTTTAAATTTAATTTATTTTTTACAGAAAAGGAAAATGACAAAATATGCTCTTAACATACAGTGTGTCAAGTAAGAACGTGTCCTCAATAATCCTTTTTGGGTAAAAGCGATTCTAGCGATTCTAGCGATTCAACAAAAAATTGGTAGAGGGAACCTTTGTCTACGACGCATTTTAGTAAAAGTCTCAGTCGATTCCAAACTTTCGTCGAAATTACGTAAAATCTAAAAAGAAGTCACTGGTTTGCGCATCGGTGCGAAGCAGTTTTTCTTTGTTCCCATTCAAAGGGGCCTGAAATGACACATTTCGCGGCCGGTAAATATATTAAAAAGTCGGTAATCTCTTTCAAGAGCGATACAATCAGTCCAACGCTTTTCTAATATTTCTATACCTTTCCTGTAGAAGGATTTGTCTTGGTCTTCAAAATAGGCCTCAGTTTCGGCGATAAATTCTTCATTGGAGCCAAATCTCTTTCCTGCGAGCATTTTTTTGAGATCTGAGAATAGATAATAGGCAGTGGGGGTGAAATCTAGAGAAAACGGTAAATGAGAAAGCAATTCGAACTTCAATTCATGCAATTTTGCCATCGTAACCATTGACTTGTGACACGGTGCATTGTCTTGATGAAAGATCACTTTTTCTCTTGTTCATTTGAGACCGTAGCGTTGCAATTTCTGCCTTCAAACGCACCAATAACTTTATATAATTTTCGCTATTTATGGTTTTTCCCTTCTCAGCATAGTCGATGAAAATTTTTCCATAAGCATCCCATAATACAGAGGCCAAATCTTTCACAGCCGACTGTGAGGTCGCTTCGGACGGCTTTCACTGGCTACTGTTCACTCAGCTGACTGCTGATTTGATTCCGGCTTGCAGTGGCGGATCCACGTTTCATCCACAAAACGTTGTTGTTTTTGGTCTACTGTGGGCAAACGTGGAACAGAGTTTTCTCATGCTCAAATGTTCATGCAAAATATGACCAACACGCTCTTTTGATATCTTCAGGGTGTCAGCTATCTCACGCAATTTCACTTTACGGTCACCCAAAACAATTTTGTGGATTTTTTTGATGTTTTCCGATGTAACCACCTTATTTGGACGCCCAGAGCGTTCAGCATCATTTGTGTCTGTACGACCGCGTTAAATTCACCATACCAGTAAATGATGAGTGATTTTTCAGGGGCAGAGTCCCCGTAACATTTATCAAGCCATTGCCTTGCTTGAACAGTATTTTTTCCTATCAAAAAACAGTATTTAATCAACATAAGAAATTCAATTCTTTCCATTGTTTTGAAAATATCAAAAGTAGCGCCACTTTAATTAGTGTAACTTGTAAAATAATCATCGAAATGTCATGAAATTTTGACACGTATCGTTTGAAGGTGGGTACTTCCTAAAAATCATATGAATTTTTTGAAAAGGGTGACTTCTATGTGTCAGACCAAAAACTTTTCAGCCTACGTGTTAACATGGAGAGTAAGAAATCATAGGAAACTAAATGTCAATAGAATTTGTAAAAGAATATTAATTGAATTCTAATTGTATAGAACAAATTTTACTCTGCAGTTATTCGTAAAGTAAGCATTAATAATAAATGTACCAGTATTACTCGCTTATATTTTAGTCATGAGAACGAAAAACGTTAAACTAAATCATATTTAATATTTATAAACCGCTGTCCATCAGTTTTTTCTTTAAGCTAATTGCTTGATTCTAACTAAAAATAAAACTTAACAATCATTCAAACTTTCTCATTAAGCCATTCATTATTAATGTTCGCTCAATTTTTTCTCCGTCTCCAATTTAGGTAAAAGCAATTAACAAAATAGTTAAATGTTGAGTCGGCAATTAACGCAGCCACAAAACTAAACGATGAGCAACGTCATAAATCACAGAATTGACATGGTGGAATGTGCAACCTAGCTGGCAGTAGCAAAGGAAACGCCGAGATCTGTCTGAGAAATTCGTTATTTGCTTATCTTTGGCCTTGTAAATATAATTGGGCTTAGATAACATCCCCTTTTTAAAATAGAACAAATATCTGACATGATTTCCTTTGAAGGCTGTAACGCACATCTAATAAGTTATATCCTATTTGGGCTTTATAATTTTTGATATTATTGTTTATCAATATTTTATAAAGACGGGAAACTAACAATAAATATAAATAATGAATTTTGCTTTCTCACAGTAAAAAATAATTTAATTCATGCTCAAAAAATTATGGTTCAGATATATTGTGTGTCCCAAAAAAATTTATACAAATTTAAAAAAATATATTCTTGATAAAAAGTTCTGCATCACATGGAAATCCATAATCAAGCATCAAAAGTTTAAAATATTTGATGGAATACAGGGAAAATAAAAAATAACGGTCTATAATGAAAAGTAAAGTGTGTTTAAATTTAAATATAGAGCAAAATATTAATTGAAAAGGTTAATAGAAACTAAAAAATTAGGCTCACGCTTAGATTTGTGGTCTTCCTAGTTAAAAATTAAAAAAAAAAACTCCAGTAAACACGTCAGTAATTGTTGGATTATTTATTGAAAAAAAGAAAACGAAATCACTACAATCTTTCTGCTGAAAATAAATGAACATATCTTTGGAAATACTTAACAACTATCAATAAACTTCAAAGCGTACAGACTGACGCAATAATTGCAATAATCAGAAAGGCCAGTAAAATTGAATGTTGAAGGTAAAATTGAAATTGTTCTCATAGTTGCGAGGTAATTATAAAACTTTTAGAGAATCTTTAAAAATAGACACCCTGAGAACACTGGACACTTTACAATTGTAGAATATCTAATAAATAAATTCAAGATTTATGGAAGTGTCGAAAATAAATTTAAAAAGAAACATCGGGCAAGAGTTTCAAATGAAGGTAATCAAAATTAAGTAATGCTGTCGGTAGTAGAAAAGCCAAAAGATTCATTTCGGAAAAGCTTTATTGAATGTCAGTAAAACTACAGTTGCGAGAATTTTAAGATCAAAGAAATTTAAACCATACAAACCCCAATTTACCCACACTTTAAAAGTAGGAGATTTGAACGAAGATTTGAATTTTGTGCTGGGTGGTCAAGGAGAGTTGGAAGATAACAAATTTATGGCAAGACAAATCTTTTCTCTGACGAAGCGACATTTAAGTCTAATGGGACAGTAAGTTCTCAAAACTATCGCTGGTGGAACGATGTTAATCCTAACTTCAATATCCAAACTCGGGATCAATACTCGTTTAAAAGATGTATGGTGTGGAATTTTTAAAGGGAGAATAGTTGGACCATTCTTTTTTTCGAAACAATATGAATGCTGAACATTACCTAGAATTTTTAAATAATGAGTTCTCTGGGTTTCTTAATATCCTACCAATAATTGAAACATAATGTATATGGTACCATCATATCACAGTACGAGAAATGTTCGAGCTTATCTCCTCCAAATTTTTAACGGTAGAGTAGTCGGGAGGTATGTGCAGTTTACCTGGCCCCAAAGGTCTCCGGACAAACCCCTCTAGACTTTTTTTATGGGGCTACTGAAAAGATAAGGTTTATCTTAAAAGGTCATTTCAAGATGTTGATCAACTTGAGAGAGTCATTAGGGAAACAAGTGAAGCTATAACTCCTGACGTAATTAGAGATGTAACAAAAGATTTTTCTCGAAGAACAATCACCTGTTTAGAAAGGGACGGTGGATACATTGAAGCACGTTTACAATAAAGATAAAATTAATCCAGATGTTTAGTTGTTATGTTATGTACGTAGTAATTAAGTAATGTTGCTATTTCAAAATAAACTGATATCGGCACAAATTTATTATGGATGTAAATGTTATAAAGCAGATGAAAAGTTTATCAAATTTTTAACAAAGATATGATACAATCAAAATCAGTGCACTAGTTTTTAATTAATTTCGTTTTCCTTTATTCAATAAATAATCCCACAATTACCTACGTGTTTACTGGAGTTTTTTTGAATTTTTAACTAGGAAGACTACAAATCTAAACGTGAGCAAAATTTTTTAGTTCCTATTAAAATTTCCAATTAATATTTTGCTCTGTATTTCAATTTAAATACACTTTACTCCTCATTATAAATCATTATTTTTTATTTTTCCATAACATCAAATATTTTAAGCTTTTGTTGCTTAATTATAGATTTTTATGTGACGCAGAACTTTTTATTAGGAATACATTTTTTTGTAATATGTAAGATAAACTTTTTCTCCATTTGTATAAAACTTTTTGGGGCACACTATATTTACATCTGAAACTTGGCATTACTTTCTTGTACTATTTCTATTAAAATTATAAGTTATGAGAAAATATTATATTTTCAAATTTTGTTTCTTGAAATTAGACCGTCAAAATTTGGAGCTAGTTTTTCGACTTTTCGAATTCGATTTCACAAAATAACTTCAGGGATCGAGATTAGAACCCTGAATATATTCAGTTACTCCAAATTAACACGGTCTAATCACAAGAACTACGATTTTTAATCTAATTAACTGAACTGAATTCTTCTGTCCTATAAAATGTTCAGATTATTTAACTCTACAGACCCCTAAAAGACGTATAAGACCATATATTCAAAACAACATTCTAAGATTCCCGCGCTTCTTTTCTCTCTTATAACACGTAGGCGGAAAAATTTTTGGTATGACAAATAGGTGTCGGCCTTTTCAAAAAATCCATATGATTTTTAGGAAGTACCAACCTTCAAACGAGACGTGTCAAAATTTCATGACATTTCGACGATTAGTTTACAAGTTACACTGGTTTTAGTGATGCTACTTTTGACATTTTCAAAACAATGGAAAAAATCGTATTTTGTGTGTTGATTAAACACTGTTTTTTGATGGGAAAAAATACCGTTGAAACAAAGCAATGGCTTGATAAGTGTTACTCATCATTTACTGGTATGCTGAATTTAAATGCGGTCGTACAGATACAAATGATACTGAACGCTCTGGACGCCCAAATGAGGTGATCACACTGGACAACATCAAAAAAAAATCCACAAAATTGTTTTGGATGACAGTAAAGTGAAATTGCGTGAGACAGCTGATACCCTAAAGATATCAGAAAAACGTGTTGGTCATATTTTGCGTGAACATTTGGGCATGAGAAAACTCTTTTCGAAATGGGTACCGCGTTTGCTCATAGTGGACTAAAAACAACAACGTGTTGATGATTCTAAGCGCTGTTTGGACCTGTTTCAGAGCAATAAAAAGGATTTTTTCAAGTGATATGTGACAATGGATGAAACATGGATTCATCACTGTACAGCGGAATC
The DNA here is from genome assembly GCA_019049505.1 of Pachyrhynchus sulphureomaculatus. NCBI lineage: Eukaryota > Metazoa > Arthropoda > Insecta > Coleoptera > Curculionidae > Pachyrhynchus > Pachyrhynchus sulphureomaculatus. Next base: position 125,759,306 of record CM032447.1, read on the forward strand.
AAATCGGCAGTCAGCTGACTGGACAACACCCGGTGAAAGCTGCCCGAAGCCACCACAGATACAACAGTCAGCTGGGAAGGTTTTGGCCTCTGTAGTGTGGGATGCGCATTGAATAATCTTCATCGACTATGCTGAGAAAGCCAAAACCATCAATAGCGAATATTATATAAAGTTATTGGTACGTTTAAAGGCAGAAATCGTAAAGTAACGGCTCCAAATGAACAAGAGAAAAGTGCTCTTATAGTGCCCAGCGACTATTATCTATTCGCAGACCTCAAAAAAATGCTCGCGGGAAAGAGATTTGGCTCCAATGAAGAAGTTATCGCCGAATCTGAGGCCTATTTTAAAGGCAAAGACAAATCCTTCTACAAAAAAGGCATAGAAATGTTAGAAAAGCATTGGACTGATTATATCACTATTGAACGAGACTATATTAATGAATAAAGTCGAATTTTGCAAAAAAAATGTATTTTAAGTAGCTAGACCAAAAACTTTTCAGCCTATGTGTTATGCTGAAATTTAGATTAATATAGATTTAATGTGTTTATTATCCTAACCGAAACCTGCAAAAAATTCTAATATTAGTGAAACCCCACAAAATATAGTTTTTTTCTCCTAATACATTAAGGGAAGTAAAATGCCGACTAAAAACAGATTAATTCACCCCAGTTTAGGTACACTAATAACAAACAATACCAGACTATCAATGTCCTTTCCCAATTGTTACTACCTAGATCCTAAACAACGTAATCTGAACCAAGTTTAATGAATGAGGTCTCACAATATTTACCTTCACAGCACAACTGACGCTATATTACATTTTCAAATAAAATTAAATAAAATAGAAAGAACGTATGACATCATTTTTCATGAGTTGGAAACATAAAATGATTTAAGAAGATGTATAACATGATATATTTGAAATCATCCTCTTCAACCTATGAATATCGATAAATTTGCCTAAAATCTGTTTATTACCGCAACCATTGAAAATATACAAAATTCAACAACTTTTACCTCTTTCACCCTTTCCACTGAACCGATATTATTCATTCATTACTTGTTCGAGAGTTATCGTAACAATAGATCTAAAGACAGACAGACCGATGATAATGATATACTATGTTTTTCGTGATCTGGGGATCGTAAAAAGTGCAGAAATGCAAATTCTCATAGAATGTTTTATAAACACAATACTTCCCTTTACCAAGAGACGTAACAATGTTGCTTTCTTATCTTATTAATATTAATGGTTATTATTTCAGGCACAGTGAGGAGAGTGAAATGACATTTCCTTTTGTTATGATTAAACGCGTCATTATCTATACGAAAATATTTTGCTATTTTTTTATGCACGTTCCTTTTTATATCAGTACTAGCTGTGCCCGCGGCTCCACTAGCGTGGACTTGATTCACTATTATCGTCACTGCTTATTCCTTATGTTACCTAACGTAACATAGAACATATGTATTTTATAAAAAAACATGTAAATCGGATAAGTGGTTCTTGAGTGCTAAGCACACAAACGGACAAACAGGTAGAGAGACGTTGCGTTTTATATATATTATAGATTTTTTTGATAAATATTAAGTTAATATTTAAAAAAAAAAAACACTTAAATCAGATAAGTGGTTCTAGAATGATAAGCGCATTAACGAACAGACAGACAGAGACGTTGCAGTTTATATATATATATATATATATATATATATATATATATATATATATTTTATTCTTTGTTATATGATATTGTTCCATATTTAATGGTTTAGGCAGCGTATTGCAAGAGAGTGCGCTAACGGCAAACTTTTTTTTTCCGACTTGATTCACTATTATCGCCACTGCTTATTTCTTATAAAACGTCTAAAGTATATCCTATAACCTGGCCAGAGAACATATGTACAAAAAAAAAAAAATCGTAAATCCGATAAATGGTTTTCCACTGATAAGCGCACTAACGAACAGACAGACACAGAGACATTGCCTTCTATACATAGGCAGTGTATTGCAAGAGAACGCACTAGCGGCAACCTTTTTTCCGCCTTGATTCACTATTATCGTCACTTCTTATTATGTTACCTCACGTAATAAAATTTATCCTATGTTACCTAACGTAATAAAATATATCCCATAACCTGGCCAGGGAACATATTTATGTTTAAAAAAAAAAGCACGTAAATCGGATAAGTGGTTCTCGAGTGATAAGCTCACGCACGGACAGACAAACAAACAGACAGAGAGACGTTGAAATTTATATATATATATATATATATATATATATATATATATATATATATATATATATATAAATATATATATAAATATATAAATATATATATATATATATATATATATATATATATATATATATATATATATATATATATATTAGAGAAGATTATAGATAACCTAGACAGAGAAAGATGAATTAAAAAAAAAAAACAGGTAAATCGGATAAGTGGTTCTCGAGTCGTAAGCGCACTAATGGACAGACAGAGGGACGTTGCATTTTATGTATATTGTAGATTTTTATGCTTAATTATTAACATCTTGTATCAAAATCAAACAATGCTCTCAATACGTAAAAAAACTGATGAAGTATTTAAAAAATGACAAAAACTCGGGAAAATCCATTAATATATTTGGCGCTACTCCTTTTGAGCAAAACAAAATTTTGTTCTTTAAATTGGCAACCACGTATATTCTTAAATATTCAGATATTGATACTCAATATATTTTATCCACAATAAGTCATACTTCTAGAATTTCTATAATATCGTCGTTTAAAAAAAAATAACATTTTTTTACACTTGTGATTCTTGTAGTGTCTCAATAGTGTATTACAAGGAAAATTGTTCAAAGATTTATCCTAAAATTTGGACCGTCCGAAAACTTACTTCATAGAAATGAATATTTATGTTTGTTACAGAAGCATTATTTTAGTTGGCCTTACAGTCTGTCAAGTAAGACCGTGTCCGCGATAACTCATTTTTCATAGATGCGATTCTAGCAATCCAAAAAAAATCGGTAGAGGGATCCTTTATCTACGACGTATTTTAGTAAAAATATCAGTCGATCCGGAACTTTCGTTGGAATCACGTAAAATCCAAAATAAGTTACTTGTTTACGCTTCAGGTCGAGGCAGTCTTTCATTGTTCCCATCCAAAAGGGTATAAAATGACACATTTCGCGGCCGCTAAATGTATTAAAAATTCGGTAAGAAAAGAAATAAATCATTTTAGTGGACGAAAAATTTCGACGGCTTGCCAAAACGTGACTCGTTAGGCAGTTACTCCCAAAGTCAAAAACCGAATCGTCTCTTTGTTTTCATGGGACCCAAAATTAATGCTGTGCCAAGGAGTGGCAAAATTAAGAAAACAGTGTTTCAATGTGTCCCATTAGATCATTCTACAACATTTTCATGCTCATGATGTCAACCCTATTGAAAACGTTTGACCGCTTGTACAGAGAAAGTTCAAAGGAAATACTCTGAGGACTTTGACTCAGTTGTCTCAATTCGAAAAATATGCAAAGTTTGCAGAAAATCTCATCGACAGCGTGCCACGAAGATGCCAGGTGATTATTGATGCAATAGGCGATTGGATATCTTACTAAGGTAATTGCTCCGTTGTTAGCACACCAAAAAATACATTGATAGCAAAAAATGTTCTCGAAACACATTTTTCAAGAATACGAGTGGTCACGTTCTTACTTGATAGAGCGTATATAGTGTTTGTCTGTACCCCGACAAAGACCCGATTGGTTCATTCCTTGGTGTTTACCATATTCCTCAACGACGTGGAAACGTGGACCATAAGGAAAGTAAAACGAAAGAAAATAGATTCTTTCGAGCAAGAGTGTTGGAGACGAATATTGCGTATCCCTTGGACGACCCAGAGAACTAACGCATCTGTCCCTGTGGAGGTCAGAGTAAATATTCGATTGTCATCAATCTACCTCCAACGCATACTCCAATTCATTGGCCATATTGCCAGGAAAGGGGCCGACAGTTTGGAGGGCCTGATTGATGCTGGTGATGTGCCAGGCAAAGGAATGGGAGATGGACAGATCAAGTCCAGAAATCAAGAGACTCGACATTCTACGATGTGTTTAAGTGTTTAAGACTGATACCGATAGAGATACATAATTAATGATAAATAGAACACGATCTTCAGCAATGAAGTAACGGCAAGAGAGAGAAAGATATAATGTACTAAACCTATATTTTCAGTTTTTTTACTACCACCGCTAAAGTTAAAGGTGAAAGAATCACATTCAAAGGATTTAACATTTTCTTATATTATTCGGTCTCTATTTTATGAACAAGATAATTTCTTTTCCATCGGTTTATTTGTTAATTTTTTTGGCTGTTTGTTGTCAAGATAACTTAAAACTTTTATACTGACAGTATATAAAGTAAGAAATTAACCTGTAAGGAGAATGACGAATAAAGGCGATATTTGGTTTAAAGATGTAACCTTAAAATCAAATTGTTTTGAGTTGTGTGTACCCAGATTTACTCGGAAATAGCAGTCATTAGTCCAGGAAGCGGCGGGAACATGACGAAATTGTTGCATTTTCTGTAGAAATCGTATGATAAATAGTCTTACTTTCTACCTGGAATTTTAATAGTGTATCCCTATGCATTTTGACATACTGAAACTGATTTTGGTACACATAACGTTACATTCTTATCCTAACCTCGAAAAGCACCTCAAAAATTGAAAAAAATATTGAAAATAGGTAAAAATGGTCTTGGAACTGTCACACTAATATTATATTTCTTCTGTATTTTGACCTGCTCTAACCAATTACAATATTCTTACCAACCCAGCAGGTTATATTTTTTTCTAACCTAAAAATATATCTCAAAAATGGAAAAAAATGGAGCCCTTTCATGTATAACACTAATATTATTGATTGATAATTGATATTCTGATGTGCTGAAACCTATTACAATATTCTTATCGACCAATGTTGTATTCTTTCATATTTTCAAGTTTTTTCCATTTTTGAGGTGTTTTTTGAGGTTAGGATAAGAACGTAACGTTATAGATCAGTGTGTATACCAAAACAGTTTCAATATGTCAAAATGCATAGGGATACACGATTAAAATTCCAGGTACAAGACAAGACTATTTACCATGTAATTTCTTCAGAAATTGCACCGATTTCGTCATGTTTCCGGGGCTTCCTAACGTCTGTTATTTCCAAGTAAATCAAGTACACATAACTGGAAACTATTTGATTTTTAGGTTACATTGTAAGGTGCTAACTTGCCCGCACTTTTGTACCCTGTGAAAATTGTTTTTCCCACGCTTGGGCACAATTTTCTTGCAACCTCTTTTTAATTTCTGAGAATGAATTGAGTGAATACTGATTTTAAAAGAACTAAAGAAATTAAACAAACACTAGCTCAGTTTTCCTTGGTAGAGAGATATGGGTAAGAGATAATTTTTGTACGTCTTTTTGGAATTATTTTTTAGCTGTACGAATTTTGGGCACCATTCATTTTAAAATAGAAAGGATCTAACTTCAGCTAAAAAAATGAAAAAATACTGAAAGGGTGTACAGTTGTTAAATAAAAAATCAGTTTGGTACAGCCGTCATTATCCTGAAAAGTAAGATAGGTATTCAGTGAGACACTAGCTTTAATCAACAAAAAGAAAATTTATTCATGATTTTAAAATAAAAGTTCTAACCTCTGCGGTTTTAAGGATTACAAAAAATTCTAGCCTAACAGGTAGTTATTATTATTAGAGTCCCTAAATCAGACATTTAAATTCTAAAACCTGACTACCCCCGAAAGCGAAGAATCGTGATTTTCACTTCACCTTTTGTCAGTTCAAATTGCTATTAAGACACTTACTTCGGGAATAGGTCTATTGATGAATGTTCTGGTAACTTACGGTTTTTATTTGGGCTTCTAGGCCTTCGATGGAACACAAAACCGATTTTACACTTTGTAGGAAACACTTGGAGCCCACTACGGCTTTACGTTAGAAAAAAAAACTCGTGCTTTAGTTGGCTCTCATAATTGTTGCTATGAGCCTCTACTGCGGCTCGGTCGAAGTAAGCCTGGCTGCGGCTCGATGGAAATTAGCCTACTTGGCAGCTCGGTCGAAATAACCTACTTGGCGGCTCGGTGGAAATAAGCCTCTCTTCCTGTCCACCGGACTCTTAAATAAACCGTGGGCACTCTCTCGGTAATCTGGCTACGCCGGAACCAAAAAACCGGATACAAATCTTTGACCAATCCGGCGTATCGATAGATTCGGTCGCAAACCCGCACAGCACACTAATATACCGAGCGGCTAGCAATTTCTGATTAATATACCGTTCGATACAAAAATGAAAAGAAGTACAATTTAAAGTGAAAAATCAGTAACATTACATGGTCTTAAAATCTAGGAAAAAATGAATGTTACAACATCTTTGAACCAAAAATCGCCTTTTTTCGACATTCTCCTTTTGTTCATTAAGAGAAGTGGACTGAAAAGGGTAAAGGTTTATATACTTCGTGCGATGTTACTAGAAGCTATGATATTTATAGCACCTTAATGCTTCCCAGGACATTTTATATGCATTACTAGAACAACATACGACCTGCAAATAAATCGTTAAATTACTACAGGTGTTTTAAATAGCTGCAATTTCTACCAAGGGATGAGATTGCCTGTATAAACTGTCGAACTCTTAGGGATATCTGTAGAGGAAACTCAAGTCACCAACCTTTCTTATATATTCCAAAAAATCAAGGTTTCCGATGAGTTCGGTTTCTCTAAAGATGCAAAAAATACTTTTCTGGATGGATATTACGAGATCCCGATATCTACACGAGTAATCCCTATTCAGGCGGGGAGGTGACTGATAAAAAAAAAGATATAACACCAGCAAACTAAGGGAGAGAATAAAAATATTTTTAAGCCTCCTAGAGATTATTGTAAAAAAAAAGATGCTTATATATTTAGCTGCGAAAAAAGTTTTTATAACTTTATAATATGTTTTAATATTAAAAAGTTCTACCTTGGATGTTACAAAATAATACGAAACCTTTTTAGCAACTAAGGCCAAAGTTTCTGCAAGTAACTTTTAAATTTCATTCAGACTTTAAAAATGATAAAAGAAGTAAAAAGTTTTCGATAAAGTGGAGCCTGAAAGTAATTTGATTAATATCAGCGTGAACGTTTAAACGTAAAATTTGCAATTTTAAATTCTCCGTTCTGTTCAAGTGGCACAACTTCGTCGTCTGTGTAAACCAAAGAATTACTCAAAGCGCAAAATGCCATCATTGCATAATTAAAGAATAATACTTGTAAAGGGATAAAGTTTCAATAATTGGCCAGGTGATGGGAAAATATTGAAAACTTGGTAAAAAACTAGAACATATTTGCATTGATAACAAAAAACATTTCACGTCTTTGTTTAATCATTAGCTAAATGAATGCATCGGGATTAAATATCACATTAATTATATTTATACACTATTTGAGATATCTTTGCGTTGACATAACACGTAGGTTGAAAAGTTTTTGATCAGACACATAGATGTCACCCTTTTCAAAAAATCCATATGATCTTTAGGAAGTACCAACCTTCAAACGATACGTGTCAAAATTTCATAACATTTCGACGATTAATTTATAAGTTACAGTGGTTCTAGTGACGCTACTTTTGATCTTTTCAAAACAATGGAAAAAATCGCATTTCGTGTGTTAATTAAACACTGTTCTTTGGTGGGAAAAAATACCGTTCAAGCAAAGCAAGGGCTTAATAAGTATGACGAGAACTCTGCCCCTGCAAAATCACTTACCATTTACTGGTATGCTGAATTTAAACTCGATCGTACAGATACAAATGATGGTGAACGCTCTGGACGCTAATGAAGTGGAATCGGAAAACATCAAAAAAATCCACAAAATTGTTTTGGATGACCGTAAAGTAAAATTGCGTGAGATAGCTGTCACCCTAAAGATATCAAAAGAACGTGTTGGTCATATTTTGTGTGGACATTTGGGAATGAGAAAGCTCTGTTCGAAATGGGTACCGCATTTGCTAACACTGGACCAAAAACAATAACGTGTTGATGATTGAGCTCGGTTTTACTTATTTAAGCGCAATAAAAAGGATTTTTTCATGCCATATGTGACAATGGGTAAAACATGGATCCACCACGGCACACCGGAATCAGATCAGCTATTAGCTGAGTGGACAGGAGCCGGTGAAAGCCGCCCGAAGTGACCAAAGACACAACAGTCCGCTGGGAAGGTTTTAGCCTCTGTATTTTCATCGATTATGCGGAGAAGGGCAAAACCATCAATAGTGAATATTATATAAAGTTATTGGTGCGTTTGAAGGCAGAAATCGCAAAGAAACGGCCCCTAATGAACAAGAAAATGGTGCTCTTTCATCAAGACATTGTACCGGGTCACAAGTCAATGGTTACGATGGCAAAATTGCATGATTTAAAGTTCGAATTGCTTCCTCATCCGCCGCATTCTCCATATTTGGCCTTCAGCGATTAATATCTGTTCGCAGACCTCAAAAAAATGCTCACGGGAAAGAGATTTGGCTCCAATGAAGAAGTTATCGCCGAAACTGAGGCCTATTTTGAAGGCAAAGACAAATCCTTCTACAAAGGACGGTACAGAAACGTTCGAAAAGCGTTGGACTGATTGTATAGCTCTTGAAGGAGACTACATTGAAGAATAAGGTCGAATTCTGCAAAAAAAAAATATGTTTTAACTAGTTGGACCAAAAACTTTTCAATCTACGTGTTATGTAAGATTCGGACTTGAATCAGTTAAAAATAAATTTATCGCTTATTAAATTCACATATTGTTTCTAAATTGAAGACATGTAGCCTTCTACCAATAACTAAAGTGGATAGAAAATTCTATGTAGACAAAATATATTATTAAACTAGAAAAGACGCATCTACCCTTAAAGACAATTAAATCTCAGAATAACGTAAATTAAGCAATGTTCTTATGTTAAAAGTAGAGAATCTCATATAACACGCAAAATATCACTGCTGAATAATTAAAGGGTATTTCTTTTAGTAAGATCTTGCCGGCCTGCTCAAGCTTCTTCGTATAAATAACATTGGAATTATGTAAATCTTACACTGAAAGACTAAAAATAGGTAATCTGATTTCAAGTTAGGAAAGATTAGACTATTGTCCTCAAGACTTAATATGCTTTACATACTATTGAATTTAAATGGTGAGAGCCGCGACAGGAGTTGTTTATTGACTTGGACACACGTACAAAATCAATCTCTAAAGTGATTCTTTAAGTTGAAACAAGACTCCAGGAAGTGATTTGATTGAATACGTTTCTATACAATTTTATTTATTTTCATTATTCTTTAACTTTCAGTTAATGATGTATGTATATACACGGAACGAAAACTTTCACAGCCGTTGTTAGATAGTGAATCGTGACTTTTGGGTTTTGTCCGTGTTATTTGAAGTCATTTGCAGACGTTTCATCTACGATTGGATGAGGTATCTTCAAGAATCTTTCCGTGTTCTAATCTCGAAGACTAAAGGTCCCTGGATATACCTCGTGTCATCGTGAGTGAAACTTTGGAAAGACTTTAATTTAACGCGGTCTAATCCTAAGAACCACGATTTCTCATCTGATGTATTTATGGTCTATAAAACACATATTTAATATGTATATGAGGCATTTAAGAAGTTATCGACTACCAGGTGTAAAAGTATGAAATGCGGATTTCAGACAACAGATGGTGCACTAATGCAGTTTGTGCTATAAAGATTTGACACTGCGTCGTTTTGTTGTGTCATCAACAAGTGTCAGACGCGCACGAGTGATATATTGGAAAAGTGTAAGCATAGTGTTGTGTTGTTGTGTTCCATATGTCGAAATTTATACAGAACAAAGAACATTCGCGGACAGCATTAATTTTTTGTTTTCATTTGAAGAAAATTGCTATTGAATCATACCGATTACTTCAAGAATCTTATGGTGAACATGCTCCATCGCAAGATACGTGTGAACGATGGTTTCGGGGTTTCAAAAGTGATGACTTCGATGTTGCAGACAAGGAACGTGGAAAACCGCTAAAAAAATACGATGACGTGGAATTGCAAGCATTGTTGGACGAAGATGATTCGCAAACACAAAAACAACTCGCCGAGCAATTGGACGTTAGTCAACAAGCTGTTTCCAATCGGCTTCGAGAGATGGGAAAGATTCAGAAGACCGGTAGATGGGTACCGCATGAGTTGCGCAAAAAACACGTGTGACATTTTGCTCGCTCGGTACAAAAGGAAGTCGTTTTTGCATCGTATAGTTACAGGGGATGAAATGTGGATTTATTTTGAGAATCCCAAGCTAAAAAAATCATGGGTAGACCCAGGCGCACCATCCACATCGACCACAAGACTGAATCGCTTTGGCAGAAAGACGATGCTCTGTGTTTGATGGGACCAGATGGGCGTGGTCTATTATGAGCTGTTAAAACCTGGGAAAAAGGTTAATACTAAACGTTACCAATAACAATTGACCGATTTGAACAGATCGCTGCTCGAAAAAAGGCCAGAATACCGAAAGAGGCAACACAAAGTCATTTTTATGCATGACAATGCTCCACCACATACGTCAAAACCAGTTCGCGACCCGTTGGAAGCACTCAGCTGGGAAGTTCTACCCCATACGGCTTATTCACCAGATTTAGCTCCTTCCGATTACCACTTGTTCGCATCGATGGGTCACGCACTTGCTGAGCAGCGCTTTGGTTCTTACGAAGATGTGAAAAAATGGCTCGATGAATGGTTCGCAGCAAAAGGGGAAGACTTTTACTGGCGTGGTATTGACAAATTGCCCGAAAGATGGGAAAAATGCATAACAAGCGATGGAGCATACTTTGAACAAAGCACTTTTTATCATTCTTCCGAATTTAACATGTTTTTTAGAAAAAAAATCCGCATTTCATACTTGTACACCTGGTAAAATAAATAAAGCAATAAACCATTCCCATGTCTAATCATTATCTATTTTAAAGAGTTAGGACAAGACACAATACATAAGGTATTCTTGTTCAGAAAATTTTGTAACAATTTGGTTGCATTTTTAAAATTAGCATTATTAGTATGCTTCATCCTAACAATGGTAATTGTGTTCATTGCTGTTCGCTGAACAAATTATTGCGCAAGTTTTACTTTGTTGGGAAATAGCATTTAATTGATGGAACAGCCACATGTATCTGTTTAAAAAACAAAATTATTAGAAATGCTTCAACACTCACCACTGTGTCTATAAAGTATATAAAATGGAATGTAATTTACATCTCTTAAACGAATTCCTATTCATCCTTTAAATAAATTACCAATATATTTCCATTTTTTTTAGAACGTGTCAATTCGGAATACTAAAAATTTTAAACACAAGCCAATCGAGGGCATAAACGGCATCTTGGTTGTGTAAATGGAACCGGTTAATAAATTTAACAAATTCAAATAAAGTTTTGTAGCTAGATATTTAGACGCCCATTAAATGAAAATCTTCGGTATTTATTAATTTTAATTGTATGAATACCCCATCTGTTTGACCAGTTTTATATTCTTTCAGTTTAAATGTGTCATATTTTTTAATAACCAAGTTGACAAACACGTCATCAAAAAGATATAAAAATCAAAACATAACTGAACTTTATATTGTACTAGAATCAAAAATTGATTTTAATAAATATTAGTGATAGATTACCGTCGCCAGAGAAGCCTAAAATATTTTTTCAGTATAGATTCATATATATATATTATAGTAATATAATTTTATTAATTTATTATATCTATGGCAAACAAAGTTTAACTTGATAAAATTAAACAGGTCTGGTTACTTTAAATATAGAAAAATTATACCGTATGTTGAAAAACATAGAACGAAAAGTTTCGCAAAATGGCCGTATTTAATAGTGCAAAAATGATACTGTTTACAAAATTTCTAAAATCAAATCAATCAATCGAATAAAGTATCTTTATTTAGATGGCTTTATTAAAATCAATGAAACATATTGATGAGGGTTGGAAGTATCTACGACATAAACTGCCTGCTATACTGTGAAACAAAGTTGTCATGATATAATGAAGATATAGTTTTATCTTTGTCAGCCCACTTTTAATCCAGAATCTAAATAAAATAAAGATTTTGCCAAAGTAATCAAAATGCGATAACGGATTAATTAAATGTATTTAATTCCCGCTATTACAAGATCTAGTTAATAATCAGTTTTAAAGGCAGATCTGTTATCAATTATTTTTTGCAAAATTCGACTTTATTCATCAACATAGTTTCCTTCAAGAGCAATATAATCAGTACAACGCTTTTCCAACATTTTTATCCCTTTTTTGTAGAAGGACTTGTCTTTGTGGTTGATGGTTTTTCCCTTTTCAGCATAGTCAATGAGAATTATTCCATGCGCCTCCCAAAATACAGAGGTCAAAACCTTCCGAGTCGACTGGTGTGTTTTTGGTGGCTTTAGGCGGCTGCTGTCCCTCAGCTAACTGCCGATTTGTTTCTGATGTATAGTGGTGGATCTATGTTTCATCCACTATTACATATCGCATGAAAAAATCCTTTTTATTGCACTTAAACAGATCCAAATAGCGCTCAGAGTGATCAACGCGTTGTTGTGTTTGTCCACTGTGAACAAACGCGGTACCCATTTCAAACAGACCTTTCCCAAGCCCAAATGTTCATGCAAAATATGACCAACACGTTCTTTTGATACCCTTAGAGTGTCCGCTATCTCACGCAATTTCACTTCACGGTCATCCAAGACAATTTTATGGATTTTTTTTGATGTTTTCCGGTGTAACAACCTCATTTGGGCGTCCAGAGCGTTCGGCATTATTTATGTCTGTACGACCGCATTTAAATTCAGCATACCAGTAAATGATGAGTGATATTCCAGGGGCAGAGTGCTCGTAATATCTTCTCTTTGCTTGAACGGTATTTTTTTCCCATCAAAAACGAGTGTTTAAACGACCCATGGTTTTGAAAATGTCAAAAGTAGTGTTACTAAAACTACTGAAACTGGTAAACTAATCGTCGAAATGTCATGAAATTTTGACACGTATCGTTTCAGCTTACATGTTATATATATTTATATATATATATATATATATATATATATATATATATATATATATATATATACGTATATATATATATATATATATATATATATATATATATATATATATATATATATATATGTATATATATACGTATATATATATATATATATATATATATATATATATATATATATATATATATATATATATATATATATATATATATATATATATATATATATATATATATATATATATATATATATATATATATATATATATATATATATATATATATATATATATATATATATATATATATATACGTATATATATATATATATATATATATATATATATATATATATATATATATATATATATATATATATAGATATATATATATATATATATATATATATATATATATATATATATATATATATATGTATATGTATATATAAATTAAAGATTTTTATGATGCGAATATCGCATGTGTCGTTGCACATACTTATTTTACATATCGTTTAGGAACATAAAATATTTTATTAATTAATAGAGTTCTTATAAGAATAAATGAGACATAAACAAAAGCCGAAAGAAGAAACAGTTAAAGATGACAGAGCAGATAATTGATGGATTTTAATTCTTAAAACTGTGTCCGTAATTTTTTAACGGATGTTTTTTTAAGTCGATTATCTAATAAATCTTTCACGGTATATTTATAGCTTCTCCATAAATATTTTTGCATTATAATAATTACTTTAGCAGACTTATAATTAAAAAGTTACTTTGACAGGTAGTAAATTTTGTTTCCTATAGAAGAGCCCTAAATCATTTATGGGGAGAAATACTAATTTTCTTGACCATCAAGGTATACAGTAAATTAAAATAAACTGTTGAGTCACAAATACCTGCAAAACGCTAGAAAAGTAATAAATATGTCAAAATCTTGATGTCCTGAAATAAATTTAATAATTAATGAGAAATGTATAGTTTTTCTGATAAGCTCAACAGTTTGACAAACAATATTCATCATTCAAGTGCAATCCATGATAAAATTATTTCCTTAGAAGTTAAACTTTCGTTTTCTTATTTCATTTGCATGTTCCTGACTGAGATATAATTTGTAACTCTTCATACAGCACTCGAAACAAAATGGGTAGGAGCACTAGAATACCGATTATTAAATTTTGTGTTTTTTAAATTTTTAAATTTATTTTTCCGCGTAGGTGCCAAATATAATTTCATAAATAGCGTGGCCTTAATTTATTTCCGATACTTTTAATATTTATTTAATGATTAATATGAAAGGTACCAAATAAGATGACACAAAGCATTAAATGAAATGTTATAGTTTATTTAGGCACCTGTGCAATGTGTAAAAAAAATAATAAAATGTTATTTACCGTGATGGAAATGTCATGGTGATCACATGTATCCAGTCTTCTTCTAAACCGAAGAACAGTATGTGTACTATTTTCATAGCCCAACAAAAGTTGATAATCTTGACTGGGATCAACTTCTGGTTCTCTATCCATTGCACTTCCAGGTGAATCTTTGACATGTCGGTCCTGAAAAAATTCAAGAGATTAAATAAAATATTCTGGTTTTGCAACCTCTGTAGAAATTTTTTCTGTTTCTTAAATCTGAGATAGAACGACTATTTCTGTAACCATGGTAAGCGTAGTGAAATCTTAAAGTTAATTTTATAAATTTGAATGCAAAATAAATAAATAAGAGGCAAAAAAAATTCGTAATATATAATTTGATAAAGGGTATTTCAATTGGTGTTATGCATTAATAGGCAAAAACTAGCAGGTACTGCTTAATACGTTAAACGCTGGATACATATGTAGGGACATGTTTGAAATTTTGGGGCTTATCGTTGATATTCCGCAAAATATGGATTTTTGAGGTATGGGATTGCTCCAATTTCCAATCTCTAAATTTAAGCTTCTACTACTTAGGATTATAAATAGATTTAACATGTAGTGCGACTCAAGGAGTTACTAATAGAAAAAAGATAGGTGAAAAATAAAGAGCCGTAATGATTTGACGTATTTCTCAAATTAAGGCGTTTTGAAATACTTTTCCTACCCAGTATTTATGATAATTTAAATTATTAACTCCACAACATGCCATTCTAATTAAGAGTAAAAACATATATACATTTATTGAATTATAAAGACTAAAATAAATAAAAATATATCCAAATATAGTATCTGTAAGAATTAATCATTCTGAAATCAAATTTATCTTATTTTAAAGGCAGCAGCGTAATTAAGCTGTTAGTTTTTAATTTCAAAATATAAGTTAAATCATTTGAACGCCTTTGCGTTTCATTGTTTTAGAAATTTTTTTCCGTCGCTCTATATGCAAACCATCATCACTTTTTAAGAAAAACATTAAAATTTCTTAATCTCAAGAATATATTCAAAATCTCAAACATGTGTCTAGTGATCAAAACCGCTGTATTAAACAAAAGAAAATATTGCAGAGGCCACCAATTTTTAAATTTTGCAAGGTGGTTACGAAAAGTCCGGTATATCTGAAATTTAAAGGTTTTTTTGATTGCTGTTTACCGCGACTTTTTAGTAATATTTTACCTACTAAATTTCAATAAACTATTTTTAATTCAGTGTACAATTAGGTATGTTAACCCACATCCTTTGACTCTGCGAATAATATATATATATATATATATATATATATATATATATATATATATATATATATATATATATATATATATATATATATATATATGTATGTATGTATGTATAGTAATTAATTAATCTAGGTTACTTCCCATTGTCAAAAATAAATGTAGATAATAGAATGGCACAGTAAAGACGTATCATATGTATGGTATATGACTACAAATTAACGAAAATTATATTCGGCCTTTAGGCTAAAATTAGAAGTCTAGATATTTATTCACTTCTGCATGAAAAAGTTAGAACCAAAAATACCAAAACATGTTGTTATTAATTTAAGGTAATTCTTTTAGTAGTTTACGTGACCTAGAAGAATAAGAAACGATTCAACATGCTTAAACAAGGGAAGTTTGCATGTAACCTAGCTATAAAACGATTTGGCTCAGTTTTCCTTCCATAAAATATGCTGACTGCAAATTATTTTTATGTCTTCTTTTTGTATGCGGAACATATTCTCTTCCAAAACTTTTTTATTTTTAATATTTCTTCCCATTTTAGACAGTAAAGTTTGGGTGTGGTTTCAACAACTCTAAAATTTGTCTACTTCTTTACACGAAATGACTTTTTTAGTAAGCTTGTGTGGTAGAATACTGTTTTTATTTATGAAAAGGTATTAAATTTGGCAGTTTTCCGTCTCAATCTCGCTAAACAAAATTAAAATTAGATAACTGCAGAGTTTTTGTTTTAAATTTTAACAAATTTTTCTGAAATAATTTAATCCATTTTAACGAACTTTTTAGATTACATTACATATAAACATATACAATAGAGTATTCTAGAAAATGACTGAATGGAACCAAGCATTTGTTAACTACGTTGACCTTTTTGAATCTTTAGCGTATTGATGTTACACGAAACACTATTTTTGCACTCGACGAGGATTTCGTTAATCATGTTAGCATCAGGCACTTAGTCAGTGGTCATTCCTGCTGGAGTTAACATGATTAAGGAAATGCGCATCAAGAATAAAATGAAACTATTTGGTTTAGTGATGGTAACTCTTCCCTATTAAGACAAAATAATATATACATACATATACATACATAATACATAGAATTGAATATACAAAATTGGACATTTCCTATACTACGTCTCTAAACAAAAATTTGAGTTCCAAGTCCTTATATTTGAATAAGACAAAATCATCCCAGATAGATGGAGTTTTAGTTATTATTTGAAGCATAAATTTTTACGTTTTGAGATTTGCCTATTTTAACTCTGCTTTTGTGCCTAGGGTTTTACCCTTGCACGCAAAACCTGTTGTGAAGTAAGTATTTATTATTGCTACTTTTTATCACTTATAAACCCTAGCAGACTGATTCACGAAAAGGATCTAAAACTGAAAACTAATCTAGATGTCATAGAATGAAAAGTTTCGAGTCGTTGAGTTTACTTTTGGGTTTGAACAATTTCATTAAATTTTTTTAGTATTACTTTTAGAACAAGCTTATAAAATCCTTGTAATCATATATATATATATATATATATATATATATATATATATATATATATATATATATATATATATATATATATATATATATGTATGTATATGGTTAACTGGGTTGTTTTATATATTTGGAGACATGTATCTAGGCTACCTAACTCAAACTGTTACATATCTTATTAAAAATATAACAAGATTCGGTTACAGTAACCCTTTCTCCAGTTTACGTTACTTTCTTCATTTTAAATAAAAAAAAATTAATCTAAAACATTAAAATTAGAAAAAAAAAATTACCTCTTAAAATTTTAAAAATGCATCAAAATTGGTCGAGCAGTTTTGAAACTACAAGCAATGGTACATAATATTATATAGTACATACACATTAAAGTCCGAATAAGTAAATGTGTAAAAATTTAAATTTATATGAAATAAAGGGCTTATTAATGATTGAAACAGCCGGATATAATGTTTATTTCTGGGTTTAGTTAAAGCAGCTAGAATTAATTTCCTCTTCCCGATTCATCACTAAAATTATAGGGGGACTACTGAAAACGAAATGAAAATGAAAAAAAACATAGAATAAATTTTAGTTATGTTGGATTTTCAATTTTATTAACATATTACTATGATTCTTATTTACTTAAGGTTTCTACGGCTTTTATTATAGGAATATATTACCAAGTTTGTACTTATGCTTATACTGTTTATAGGAAAATTTAAAGACTAAATTTCTAGCAAAAGAGCTAATAATGTGTATTGAGGCGTTTAACTTGTTAGTAAGATTTCTATAGCATCTCTATTAAAACATACCAGTTCAGTTTTAGAAATTATTAAATATTAAGGTAAACTCTCTCCTATATATATATATATATATATATATATATATATATATATATATATATATATATATATATATATATATATATATATGTATACATGTACGGGTGTTCCAAATTGGACACTTTTAAAGGTAAACCCCTTTATCTAAAGGAGATAGACGAAAGCTGATGTCGGTGTCTGAGGCTCAATGGTGAATCAACCCAATGGTGAAAACCGCATATCGGTATCTAGTATCGTTTCAGATATACAGGGTGTTTTTCAAAAGTCTGCATTTTGGAAAAATGTTTGTAATTCTTTTCCTACTGAAAATTTTTGATTTCTGTAAAAACATTCCCAAAGCACTTTTTCACGTGGATTTCAACAGTGTAAGTTACATTTTTTTACGACTAATATTTTAACAGTTATGTGATTTCAACACAAAAGTCAAAGTACGTCCAGTTTAAAGATGAATAATTGGAGGTATTACTACTGAAGACTCGTGCCAAATGGAAAAAGAACTTGCAAAACTATTAGAGGTTGATCACACAACCATTTTCAAGTGCTTATATGCATTGGGAATGCTTCAAAAACAAGGAAATTGGGTGCCATACGAATTGAAAACGTGAGACGTTGAAAAGCGATTTTTTACTTGTGAACAACTGCTTCAACGGCACAGTCGGAAAGGTTTTTTGCATTGTATCGTAACCGGTGATCAAAAATGGATAGCTACACTAATCTAAAGGCCAAAAAATCATGGATGAAGCCCAACATCCTCGCCAAAACCGAATATTCACGGCTCCAAGCTTGTGTATCTGGTGGGATCAGCTGGGTATAGTGTATTATGAGCTGCTCAAAATTAACGAAAGCATTACTGGGTAACGTTACCGACAACAATTGATGCAATTAAGCCGAGCGTTGAGGGAAAAACGACCGCAATATGCCAAAAGACACGAGAAAGTGATTTTTCAACATGACAATGCACGGCCATATGTTGCAAAATTCGTCAAGGAAACCCTAGTAGCGCTTGGATGGGATGTCCTACCTTAGCCGCCATACTCACCAGACATGGTTCCTTCTGATTATCACTTGTTCCGATCGATGACGCACGGCCTATCTGAACAGCGCTTCCATTCTTATGAGGATACCAAAAAATGGGTCGATTCGTGCCTAACCTCAAAAGATGAATCGTTCTTTCAACGTGGTATTCATATGCTACCACAAAGATGGACGAAAGTAGTAGCTAGCGATGGACAATACTTTGAATCAATAGGTAACCATTTTTTAACAATAAAGTGATAATTTTATTGAAAAATCCCTCAGAATTAATTTACACACCCAATATATCTGCTGTATATCTTGTGTCTAAATATTTTGATGTACTTGGTGAACAATGTAATATTTTTCATTTATCACTATCTTCTTTTAATAGTTTCCTAAGTAATAGTATAAATATAAATTAGCATTAGGTAGACATTAGAAACAATAATTACATTTTTTCAGTTACTATGAATATCATCAGAGTTAATGTAGCATTTCATATTTAATCTATTTTTTAGAAATGAGTTTATTCTGTTAGTAAAAAAAAATATTTATTTAACATCAATTTAAAATTTATAAAAAAAATGGTTTAAAATTGTTTGAGTAAGTAAGTTGAACAATATACTAACTTAATTTTGAAAATGATCATCAAAATTCTTTAAGACTACAAAATAAAACAATTTTATAAACGAAAGAGGATCGATCGGTATTGAAACATTATAAGCTAAAACCGATCTAAACTTAGTCATAGACGTTCTCCACATTTCACTTATTTAAAGAGATGACAACTGATCCATTACGGAAAAAAATAAACCACACTAAAAGAAACGTTACGGTAGATAGTCACCATCATTTTAAAATTACATTGTAATAACCAATACGAGTAGTAAAAAGCAATTCTTTTCGAAGTGTGAAATTCTTGGCTACTACGATTGCCTGAAAACTAGAAGCTTATGTTAGATTATAAAAGACCTTTTATATTCAGCCACGTACAAATTCAGTATTGCTTTTTATGTTTAGTCTTATTTATAAGTAATAAAAGAGCAAAAACAATTTTCTCATGCATTTACAGTGTACCTTGTTATGGGAATATTTATTTTTTAAAGTGATAATTCTTAAATTTAGATGTTTGTTTGTTAATTAAAAGTTTACATAAATATTTTATGCTTATTAAGCAGCACTTACTGCTTATCATTTATTTAAAACGCACTGTATTAATTAGAGTGTTTAAATTTCTACCGTATCCGAATGGTTAATTTTTGCGAAAGCTTGACCCAAATTTTTAAATATAAAAATCTCAGTTCCCTCAGTCCGTTGTGTTGTCTAGGTCAGTATCTGTGCATAAATCCTATTTGGACACGCTAGTTAAAGGTAAGAAAAAATGGTTTTTGCATTTAATTAAAATTTAAAGTATTATTTGGTTTTTAAAGGTAAAATGAAGAAGTAGTTGAATAATAATTTAATTTTTTTTTAATTGAGAATATAATAAATAAAATTTAGAATTTAAGCAAGTCGTTGGAATACATTGGTAGGATACAACGAATTGTACTAAGTACGCATACCTATTACTCCATCAAAAGCTGACCCAGTAGCTTTCGAGCCGACAGAGTGGTTCACACAGTTAAACGCAGGTAACGTTTTTCTAAGGATCCTCCTCAGGCGTATATAGATAATGTAAAATAACTGAAAACAGACGAAGTCCATATTTCAGCTGTTTACCCGCTATTCTCTTATTCGTGAAATCCATCCTGAGACTGACGAGCCGGCGAAACGCGTTATATATATATATATATATATATATATATATATATATATACACATATATATATATATATATATATATATATATATATATATATATATATATATATATATAATGACTGAGTCATATAAAGCCCTTCAAGTTAAGTGGTTGTTTGTAGAAACTAAAAATGTGTTTTTGACAGTGATTTAAAATTAAGACCCCATACAATGAACTACTTTCGAAGAGCAAATTTTGAAGAAGACCTCTTCCGAAGGTCGAAACGTCAATAAATATATAACAAATCCAAGAATAGTTTTAATGATCTAATTCCGAGAACACGTATTTGTATATATATATATATATATATATATATATATATATATATATATATATATATATATATATATGTATATATGTATATATATGTATATATGTATATATGTATATATATATATATATATATATATATATATATATATATATATATATATATATATATATATATATATATATATATATATATATATATGTATATATATATATATATATATATATATATATATATATATATATATATATACATATAAACAATTATTCTATCGTCGAAAACAAAAATACATAAAAAAATACAAAGTTAACGAAATTTTTGACAAAGGCAGAGTTCGTACTAATCTTCCGTGCATTCGCAGACGCTTCGCCAAAACTTCCATTTGGCATTATTAACGCTTAATGGTCGGTGGTTGATGGTAAACAGTTTACAGTTGACCACTGACCAGTAAGCGTCGATAATGCCAGATGAGACTTTGGCGACACATCTGCTGCCATCAAATTAAAACAATACTACTCAACTTATGTACTCCGAGAGCTCGAAACATATGTATGTATATATATATATATATATATATATATATATATATATATATATATATACATATATATATATATATATATATATATATATATATATATATATATATATATATATATATATATATACACATTGGGAAAAGCGGGCTGTGTTTTTTCTTGGAAAACAACAATAAAATGTGACGCAAAAAGTTCAGCTAACAAGTTGGCTTTCTCAATATTAGAGAGTAATAGGTCGTAGGATGTTAATATTTACATAAAAGCGGTAATATAAAAAACATTTATTATATATTATTCATATCCAATAACTACCTGAGTCAAAAAAGAGGTCTAATTTATTTACTTCGCTATAATGATAATAGTTCTTTGCCTTTCTCATAATTCTGCTGCAAAAAAAAGGAAAACTCTAAAAATATATTCTTATATACGTTGGGGCAGTAAAACTGCAATCTGGCTATTCGATTCGAGAAAATGGCTCGTGACCAGTAGATCTACTTTTCTTGAAATATAGAAAAGAGACTGTAAAATTTAAAACCGGAATAAGTGTTTAGCGTGGGTGAATAATACGCAGAATATATATAGTGGCTTAGCGGACGTAAGCTATCAGTAAGTTTTACCTTTGCCTTTAAAGTATGAGAGGTCGAAAATAATGGAGGGAGTCACCAAACTAAAAAAATATGAATAAGTTCAATTTATGAATAGCTGTCACTGATCTTATGTAATATTGTCACAATTAGTAAGCACCATATTTAAAAATATTTTTAAATACTACAAAATGATGCAAAATTATATGATATAAATAATTATTTTTATAATAGTGATATTAAGAAGCGCATAATTTTGCTGAATTTGTATTTTTAAAACTACAGAATTTTCCTTTAGAATTTTTCAAGTAATCTTATTTCCTTGTAACATCATGAAAAAAACCACAAAGACTTATTAATTTTTTCCAGTATTTGGAGCCATGATTTTTGTGTTTATCTTTTTGGTCCGTTTTTACCTTCTTTGCTCAATAATTAGAAAAATCGTAATGACAATATAGGGCGCTAAAAAGCATTTTAAGGGCCAGCTTTAAGGGATCGTCGTAATCTATGTTAAAAGGAAATATTATTTCCTGTATTTGACTTCTATTAGGGCACGTCTTGCTACTAAATATGTTTCTGTTTGTTCTTTAACCGGAATGACTTAATTAAAACACTGAATTGATTTCAGGAATAACTAAAGTGTTATAAAACATGTCACAACATAGTCAGTAAATTTATGAAATCTTTTATGCGTTGTTAAACACCTGTTTTTGTTTTCGCTTTAATGATCCTAAAAATAATTCTTAATATAATAATTTAAAGAAGTAGGGCAATAATTACTATGTAATTGGTATATATTCGAGGTAGGTATAGAATATTGGTAAGATATTTGAAAAGACCTTTCATTCCTACTAGAATGTATGTTGTAAAAGTAAATAAGTTTATTTTAGATGTAAGATTTGATTTGACTAATCTGATTTAACGCAGATGTACCTAAATAGGTTTGATAACTAAATATTCACCCAAATTTATTTTTTTTTTGCGTAAGTAAAGCGACGGATATTTTATTATGATAACATTTGATGTCTAAAAAGTAACTTGACAATTATTTTTTTTTTTGGGTCTAGCACCCGTGCTGCAGGGAAGTCCCTAAAGCGCTACAGGACCGACACGTGTGCGGAAAAAGCGATTCACGTTGTTCCTGAACCGCTGTGCATCTGTTCTGTCTGTTTGTCGTAGTGGGAGGTAAACTTTTTACAACAAAAGAGGCGAGACGAACTCGGTAAGGGGCCCTGTATTTTAATAGTATGTAAAATATACCATGGGCTGCCAACAAAAGAAATAAAAATAAGCGTATTTGATGTCTTTACGCGTTCTAGGCGAAAGAGCGCAGGGAAGTTTATAGCCACCTTAAGTCTTCTTCTTAGCCGTTCCTTCATGGCTAAAGCTTCGTGAACTCATGAAAAATTTCATGTAATATATCTCAATTTTCCTGTGTTTTGAAGGGTTTCCTGTAGTGGGGCAAGGGACATATTTGCTTCACTTGATCGATTCAACGTGATGGAGATCGACCCCTTGGTCTTTTGCCTTCAACCTTACCCTGTACTATTAGCTTCTCTAAGCTTTCCTCGTTTTTTTACGGGTTATATGACCAAAATATGAAAGAGTTCACCGCCAGCACTCTTTTGATAGACTTTCTGTTATTTGTAGCTCGTTGAGGATTGAGATATAGGTCCTCTTTGACGGCCAGGGAATTCGAAGCATTCGCCTCCAGTACTACATCTTGAATACGTCCACTCTTTTCTGGTTTGCTTGATCATCTTTTTTGTATTAGTAGTTATTCGCCTGTCCTTCCATACTCTCTGCGAGTTTATCATTGCGTTAAATTCGATTGAGATGTGCGGTTTTATTTCTTTTAAGCTTTCTCCGGGTACATTTATAACTAAGCCCAGGTATACGAGTTTATCCACGGGTTAAGTGTTGGTAGCCGATTTTCTGTGAGAACTTAGTTATTTCTGTCGACCACCATAAGTTATGTTTTAACCAGATTAAGTTCAAGTCTTAAAGCTCGACTTTCGTTCCGATTCACTGGCTTGCTGATTTTCTTACGTCCTGTGGAAATGCCCCCTTCGAAGTCGTCAAGGCTTTTCCTCATGATATATTCACCATATATATTAAATAACCTTGGAGACAATATATAACCCTCTCGGACGCCCTTGAGGACACTAAATGGTTTAGAGAGACTTTTCCTTGAGCTATTACCGCTTCTGATCGTACATATAATCGTACATACTTGCATTACTAATATAACATATTTCATAAAAGACAGGACATATAAACATTATTCTTGTTTCTACTAATTACAATATTCCATGAGAATTGCAAAATAATGGCCAAGTTAAATTAAGGCAGTCTGGAAACGTGGACGAAATAAGTGAACATCTAAGACGAACACGGTTCATTATTCTGTGAAGGGTGTAGAAGTTTTAATGTTTTCTTTCATTTAACATTTGTTATTTAAAGAAATAACTAGCCACGTCCGAAAGTTTAATTGAGCATCAAGTAAAATGTGATAATAAGCGACACCTGTCGGCAAGTTTAGTACCCTGTCCTGAAGAATGTAAACATGTTTTTAAGCATTTTTAAAACCTAAATATTTAATTTGTGCCCAAAGATCGTTACGTATTCTAAAGTAAAATTTAAGTTTAAGCTTTATTACTATAACCAACAAATTAAACGGAAATTTATCGCTACTACAAAGGCTGTCAAGGTGTTTCGATTTTGAACACTATTTATCCGAATTATATTTCAAATTTACGTATTGATTTCTATTAATTTCAAATAAATACTATATTACAATAATATATTTGTGCAAATACAACATTAACCTGAACAAAACCCAGAATTTAAGCAACAATTTTTGCCGATACCAGGTAAATAGAATACTAACTACGTAAAATATTCTTGTGAGATTATAAATTTTGAACTTATGCAGAAGTGTCCTAGAACTTAAAACCTACCCTTTATCCTCAAACCGCACTTAACTTTTAATTTACGGTAATAAAGTACTCAATAACCAAAATTTTAAAATATTTTTACTTGTCTTATGACAACAGAAGGCTGTTTATTATTACTATTGCCAGAAAGGAAATCCAAGTCTGAGTTCGAAGATTTTATATTCACTAGCAATACAGCAGGTCTTCTGTAGTGTTAACTTTGAATTTTTTATACTGATATATATTTATCAAAGGAGAGAAATATGAAACAATGGTGTTTTCATTTTATGACAAAATGCTGATGAAAAGAAGTAAGTTGTGATAATTAATATGTAAAATTTTTACAGAGTGCATTTTAGCCTAACTAACCTGGTTGTTATACCTATATATATATATATATATATATATATATATATATATATATATATATATATATAGAGAGAGAGAGAGAGAGAGAGAGAGATATATATATATAACGAGGAATCAGTAATGTAAAAGATCACTGAACAAGGTTTTTTGTGGCTAAGGCTAGAAATTTTATATAATTGTTCCATTTGTTTTATATAATTTCACATGTGACCAATTTTTTGTTAATATTTGCAGTTTCTATTTGAAAAGAAACTCACAGACTTTTTGAAAAACTGATTCCCTGCCACGTTCTGAACAGAACAATGCAAAAATTAGAATTTTCCATGGGGATTAACGGCTAAAGAGACACAAACTTTAGCGAACCGATTTACACGCGCACCTTAATTGTTCGTTAGACGTAGATACATGTATATGTATGTATATGTACATATATATATATATATATATATATATATATATATATATATATATATATTATATATATATATGTGTATATATATATATATATATATATATATATATATATATATATATATATATATATATATATATATATATATATATATATAAATATATCAACAGCCGTTCATCCATCGTCGGATGTAGGCCTCCCCCAGACCCAATATTGTCTGCCTTGAGCTTGTCTTATCCAACCATTGCCTACCAAATGCTTAATATCATCTGTCCAACTAGTTTGTGGTTTTCCGACAGGTCTTCTGTGTGTTCACGGTCTCCATTCCACAAGCCTCTTGTTCCACCGATTGTCTGTCATGCGGGCCACATGTTCTACCCAGTTCCATCTTAACCTGCAAAACTCGCTCGATTAAGTCTGATATTTTGGATCTTGTTCTTATCTCTTCATTTTTTATGCGATCTCGTAGTTTTAATCCCAATATTCGCCTTTCCATGGCCCTATGTGCCATCTGCAACCTTTCTTTTATGGTTTTATTCATGGCCCGCTTCTGCACCATATGTCAGAACTGGCAGTGTTAGCTGAACTAACACTTTAGTCTTAATGGTGTTAGGTAGATGTGAGTAAAATACTTTTTGGAATTTCGGGGTTAAAATATTTGTAGCTTTTCGAAGTTTTTAATTTAAGACACTCAACTGTATAAATTAATGAGGGCCTTACCTTAGAAAGTAATTCATTGTATTGGGGAGTTAATTTTATATCACTGTCAAAAACACATTTACTTTCTACAAACAACCACTTAACTTGAAGGGCTTTATATGACTCAGTCATTATATATATATATATATATATATATATATATATATATATATAATGATACATTATATATATATATATATATATATATATATATATATATATATATACGAGGCTGGTTTGACAAGTCCGTGCAAAGTCCGAGAGATGGCACCACCGGCGCGTATCGAGGTCATGTTTAGTTAGTAGCATCTCTTGAATGAACGCACACCAAGTTTCAGCCATATTGGTCTATTTCTTTGTGTTTGGCATTCGTGTAAATTAAGGAAGTCGAGTGATTTTCAAGAAATGGACGAAAAAGAATTTCGTGTGGTGATTAAACATTACTTTATGAAAGGCAAAACGCCTCAGGAGACTAAAGAGAAGCTTGATAAACATTATGGTGACTCTGCACCTTCGATTAGAACAGTTTATAAGTGGTTTCAAAATTTTCGGACTGGCCATATGGGCACAAGTGACGCTGAACGTTCTGGACGGCCTGTGGAGGTTACGACTCCAGAAATCATTGATCAAATCCATTATATGATGATGGATGACAGAAGAGTTAAGGTGCGTGAGATTGCTAGTGCTGTGGGCATCTCGACTGAACGGGTACATAATATTTTGCATAAACATTTGGACATGAGAAAGCTATCCGCAAGATGGGTGCCGCGATTGCTCACGCTTGACCAAAAACGGAATCGTCTGAAGTGTTCGCAAGGATGGTTTGCAGCTGTTCCAGAAGAATCCGGAGGACTTTAAGCGTCATTTCGTCACTGTGGATGAAACATGGATACATTACTATACTCCTGAGACCAAACAACAATCTAAACAATGGGTTACCAAGGGGGAATCTGCACCAAAAAAAGGCGAAGACCGTTCCTTCGGCCGGAGAGGTTATGGCGACTGTCTTTTGGGATTCGCAAGGGATAATCCTCATCAACTATCTGGAAAAGGGTAAAACTATTACAGGTGAATATTATTCATCGTTATTGGACCGTTTGAAAACCGAGCTGCAAGAAAAACGCCCGCGATTGGCCCACAAGAAAGTCCTTTTCCATCACGACAACGCACCAGAACACACCTCAGCAGCTGTGGTCGCAAAATTAATGGAAATAGGACTCCAACTCGTTTCAGATCCCCCTATTCTCCAGACTTGGCTCCCTCGGACTACTATTTGTTCCCCAATTTGAAGAAATGGCTGGCGGGGCAAAGATTTTATTCAAACGAGGAGGTGATTGCAGACACTAATGGATATTTTTGCAGACTTGGACAAATCCTATTATTCGGAAGAGATCAACAAACTAGAACATCGTTGGACGAAGTGTATAAGCCTAAAAGGAGACTATGTCGAAAAATAAAAAAGGTTTACCCCAAACACATAAGTAGTTTTTATTTTTGCACGGACTTTTCAAACCAGCCTCGTATATATATGTATATATATATATATATATATATATATATATATATATATATATATATATATATATATATATATATATATATATATATATAGCTCTCTGAAGTGGCATGTGATTGAGTCTAACACATTGTAATCAAGGGTAAATTAATTTCAGTATGTTGATATTCAGTCGCGGAAGAGTTTCTTGTGAGGTCTTTAAAAAAGAACAACCCAATGTCTATAAAATGCATTTGACGTGCACAGTTGCTGTTAATTAAACCTTGTAATAGCTTCTCGTTAAGGCTAAAAATTGGTTTCAATAGACTACCCAAATCCATTAAATGGAACACAAAAAATTAATAGCTAAATTGATTCGTACCCCATTCTCTAAGCGCATCAAATGCTAGACTCACTTATTTGTTAATGATCACCAAAAATGAGTGTCGGCTTTCTTTAACTAATATCCTTCTAAAAAATAATTAAAAAACAGCACAATCATGGTCAAGTAATTAAATTTCCCTAAAAGCCCAAGCTCGTAATAGTGTCGTTTTAATTTCATGATTGGTCCCGTTAAAAAAGCTTTAACTCAGCCCGTCTCTCGTTTGTTCATCTAATTTGTTGTGTCACCATCAGCTGACCTAATTGCTGCAGTCTGTAGTGTAGTAATTAATTGATTCTTCAGAGACATCTTAAGATGCTTGGTAGCTCGAATTTAAAACCTTTTGTTATATTACAAGAGAATCTAAAAAGAGAGTTATTTGTTTTCTTATCCAGTTTGTTTTGAGCTTATTTTATTAGAATATATTTTAGCTGAACTTATTACGCAAAAATCTCTTCCTAAAATACTTGGTATGCAAATATATATTGATATATAATAATAAGCTTCTTTCAATTTTGAATAGTCAAAGTAAAAGTTACCCAATCAACAATAGATAATATTAGGTTGTCGAAAAAATATTGAAGTCATCTAAAGTCAAAATTGATAAATTGCTTTTTATATTTTGAAAAACTTTATTAAACCAAACTTTTCCTGCCATTTTCTTCGATGATCTTCTGTCATTTTTCTGCCTACCATAAATCCATCACTGTAGTTTTTAGGCCAAAAATTGTGAAAAGTGGTTTCCACAAGCCTCTTTTGAAACTAACCTGGCACCATTCAGGGAGTTCTGCGAAGCAAATCGTAATCTGACAGTGCAAGCTTCAAGCTATACGGTGGACGGCATTAAAACTTCTTAGGCAAGGTCTCTCAATTTTTTCCGAGTCATCAAAGATGTGTGTGGTCTGGCGTTGTCGTAGTGAAAGACCTTTCTGTTGACGAGTTCCTGCCGATTTTTTTTAATTGCTTGTTTCAATCTTGTCTGTTGCTGATAGTAGTAGCAGCAGCTCATGATGTACGATTTCCGTTGAATTCCACCAAACACACAGCATTACCTTTTTTGCCGTCAATTTGCCATCGTTTGTGAAGCCTCATCCTTTTCCGACCACGATTTTTTTCACATATTCTCGTATACTTTGAATGGCTCTTGATCAACCTCTTCAGAAACAGCTCGATTTTGTTATGTTTCTATAGAGATTCGCATATCGAAATTCGATTGAGTAAATTTTTTAGCCTGAAATCATGTGGCAATCAAACATCGAGCTTCTTTTTGTAGCCAACTTTCCCCAAATGGTATAAAAATGGTGATGGACGTTTAGTTCCTTGGTGGTATCATGGCTACTTACCTGCTGGCCTCACATAACTTTTACCAAAATTCCATCAACTTTTCCTGTCATTGCTCGAGCGATATGAGGAGCACCTTGGACATCAATATTTCCAGAAAGAAAGCGACTAATATTTTGGCTAGTGGTTTTGATAACGTATCTTGACCATAAACAGTTCTAACGGTGTCCATTGTAGTATTTGTTTCGGAGTTCTCTCATCTCCCATGAGTTGAATATGGCCGTACCAGCATAGTTGTCTTTGTTTTACATCTTCTACTATTGTTTTATCAGTCCATAATATTTTTATTCGTTCGTTTCGGACGCTATCCAAACGTGAAATACCAGCCGATCGTCGTAAGTAATCCATTTCAATTACACTTGGCTTATTTTCTGTTGCAGAGTTCATTTGCCACACTTCACATCTATATAGCACAATAATTTTGAAAATCGAGTTGTATATTTGCTTTTTTCTTGATTTCGCTATATGTCTGTCCCATAAGATTAAATTTAAGGCACCTGTAACTCTCTTTCCTTTCGAAATTCTTGTTTCAATCTCTTTTTCCGTTCTCCCTGAGTTAGTTATTTTAGTTCCTAAGTAGGTGTATTCCTCATATGATTTTATAGCTTCACAGTCATTTAATATCAGATCTTCTGAAGGTCCTCCTAAGCGCATATAATTAGTTTTGTTAAAATTTACGCTTAAACTCCAGATGTTATACTCTTCTATTAGTTTCCGGTTCATGTACTCCAAATCATCTTTATCTTGCGTTATTACGATTTGGTCATCTGCAAAGTGGAGGGTGTAAAGGGATACTTCGTCTGTTAGTGGGATTCCCATACCATGGCATTTGTTTCTCCACTGTTTTAGCGCTTAGTTTAAATGTACTTTAAAAATAGTAGGTGATAAGGAGCAACCTTGTCGAAGACCCTTCGTTATTTGAAATGTTCCGGATAGTATATTTCCTATCTTTACTCTCGATACCGAATCTGTATATAGATTTTTAATGGCTCGAATTATTTTATTATTTAACGCCGTACGTTGTCGTAAGCTTTAGTTAAATCGACGATTAGTAAGTGGACTTCCCTAGCAGTGGCCAGCTTTTTCTCAATTAATTGCTTTATGCAAAAGATACTGTCTATGCAGGATTGTCCTGCTCTAAATCCATTTTGTTGTTCGATTTCAGTTGGGTCTGATTTCACAAGGTTTTTCAGAATTTTCCCATATTTTCAGCTTATTGTGCATTATCAAAATAAAATTATAAAATATAGCGAAACATTGTATAAATCTAACTCATCTTCAAGACGTTCCAAATTAATCAAAATTAAGTCTGAGTAAACGAATTCCAACAGTCTACTACTGTCAAATATCAGCTTTCAACTAACGCTAAGTATGACCAGATGCGACCTATTTTACCTGAGATATGTGATACTAAATTCATCTAACGACAAACAGGCTCAATACTTTTTCGAAAACCATTATTTTATCGTAATTTTATTATACTGATTTGCATTAAAGAATGATATTCAATGAAGTTAGGTTCATAGTATAGCCTGCATCAGAATACATAACGATTTCTCTTTAATGATGTACTGTAACCAGAACTAATTTGAGTTGGTGTAGTAACTGATTATATTATATTTTTTAGTATAGTTTTAATCAAATTTCAATAATTCCATACTTTATCAACAAATATATTTTTGCCAAATTCAAAAAAAATTATGTCGACTTTAATCGTGGCTAACTGTTTAATAAGTACTTGACGATTTTTCTTATAATAAACTCGGTGTACTTTCCTTACTCATACGAGGCTGGTTTGAAAACTCCGTGCAAAGTCCGAGAGATGTAACCACCGGCGCGTATCGAGATCATGTTTAGTTAGTAGCATCTCTTGAATGAACGCACACCAAGTTTCAGCCATATTGATCTATTTCTTTGTGTTTGGCATTCGTGTGAATCAAGGAAGTCGAGTGATTTTCAAGAAATGGACGAAAAAGAATTTCGTGTGGTGATTAAACATTACTTTATGAAAGGCAAAACGCCTCAGGAGACTAAAGAGAAGCTTGATAAACATTATGGTGACTCTGCACCTTCGATTAGAACAGTTTATAAGTGGTTTCAAAATTTTCGGACTGGCCCTATGGGCACAAGTGACGCTGAACGTTCTGGACGGCCTGTGGAGGTTACGACTCCAGAAATCATTGATCAAATCCATGATATGGTGATGGATGACAGAAGAGTTAAGGTGCGTGAGATTGCTAGTGCTGTGGGCATCTCGACTGAACGGGTACATAATATTTTGCATAAACATTTGGACATGAGAAAGCTATCCGCAAGATGGGTGCCGCGATTGCTCACGCTTGACCAAATACGGAATCGTGTGAAGTGTTGCAAGGATGGTTTGCAGCTGTTCCAGAAGAATCCGGAGGACTTTAAATGTCGTTTCGTCACTGTGGATGAAACATGGATACATTACTATACTCCTGAGACCAAACAACAATCTAAACAATGGGTTACCAAGGGGGAATCTGCACCAAAAAAGGCGAAGACCGTTCCTTCGGTCGGAAAGGTTATGGCGACTGTCTTTTGGGATTCGCAAGGGATAATCCTCATCGACTATCTGGAAAAGGGTAAAACTATTACAGGTGAATATTATTCATCGTTATTGGACCGTTTGAAAACCGAGCTGCAAGAAAAACGCCCGCGATTGGCCCACAAGAAAGTCCTTTTCCATCACGACAACGCACCAGCACACACCTCAGCAGTTGTGGTCGCAAAATTAATGGAAATAGGATTCCAACTCGTTTCACATCCCCCCTATCCTCCAGACTTGGCTCCCTCGGACTACAATTTGTTCCCCAATTTGAAGAAATGGCTGGCGGGACAAAGATTTTATTCAAACGAGGAGGTGATTGCAGACACTAATGGATATTTTGCAGACTTGGACAAATCCTATTATTCGGAAGGGATCAACAAACTAGAACATCGTTGGACGAAGTGTATAAGCCTAAAAGGAGACTATGTCGAAAAAATAAAAAAGGTTTACCCCAAACACATAAGTAGTTTTTATTTTTGCACGGACTTTTCAAACCAGCCTCGTATCTCATGATATATCACGTTATGCCCCGAATATTTTATTTTTTGTACAATACGTTATTGTGTTTGGGAAATTTAATATGATTAACTAGAACCCAATATAGTAATTCAGTGGTGAAAATAAGAGATTATATAAATAAAACAGGCTTCTTAAATGTTGAATTTAATGACGTAAGTAGAATAGAAAATATGTTAGTATCGGCGAATTAATAGAGTCCGTTGTAGAAGGTCTTATTAAATTTATGTTTAATGAAGAAAATAAAACATGTTAATATAGATGGAATGGCGAAATCCGTTAAGCGAACGCTCAAACCATTTATTTTTTACTTTTACAAGCAACTTAATATTGAATATTGTCAAAAATCAAACGCTTACATCTACGCTATTTATATGATTTGAATCAAATTTGAATAGTAAAATACATTAAGAAAAATATAAGAATTGACTGTCCAAATCAGTAACTTAAGGATACATATTGGACCTTAAAATATGATGTACGTGTCAGGGATCTATTTAACTTAGCCTAGGTAAGAATTTTATATAAATGTATTGAGAGAACTTACTTTAAACTTAAAATTAATTAAGACAATCTTAAGCTAGTTCAGGAGTATTGAGTTGCTGGGTCGTGGAAGTCGGTGTCGGACATGGTCGGGGGATGGGGAGGGGGTGTTAGGCGTTCCTGGCTATGGGGTTGGAGTGGTGTGTGACTTTGTCCGCGAATTTGAGCTGGATGATTCTCATGAATTCCAGGTTTGTCGGCATCTGGAGGCCTCTGTGAAGCTGTGTGTTCCGTACAAACTATGGTGCATTGGCGATGATGAGGAGCGCCTTGTTTTGAACGGTCTGGAGGGTGGATTTATGTGTACGTGACATTAGGCACCATACTGGGTTGGAGTAGGTGAGGTCTGCTCTGATGATCATATTGTAAATTATCAGCTTGTCGCGAGTTGACAATTTACTTGTCTTGTTGAGGAGTGGGTACCTTTTGCCAAAGAGTTGGTTGACTTTTTTGGCAGAGGTGGCGACCTGCTCCTTCCATACGAGCCGCTAGTTGTAGTGGGCGCCCAGGTACCTGACGCTGTTTCGCCATCGGAGTCTGGTGCCTTGGAGTGTGAGGCTTGCCGCCATGGTGTTCCGAGACTTGGTGAACATGTTGGCTTGGGTCTCCTGTGGGTTCTTTGTCCAAATTAAGATGATCATATCTTCTGGATTTTTGACTCGAATTCGACTAATTTTGAACGGTAGATATAAAGTTTATTATACACACATTTTTGATGTCGACATTCAACATAACTAAAATGTTTATCTGACATATACTATTTGATTTCTGTCAAATTAAAATGGTAGAAGTAACGTTTTTTAAAAAGGCAATTTATACCGTTTAATTTAAAATGTTGAATAAAACCCATAAACATGCACATATCCCCTTTTGTAAATGAAGTATCACGTGTATATTTCATGTGAAATCTAATATACCTAAAGTAAATAGTTTCCGAGATATTAGAGAGATTTTTCAACGCTTATTTTAGCAGGCCACTGTCTTTATCTTTATTTGAAGCATGCGCAATAGTAAAGGGAAGAAATTTAATATCAGGACTGTTATCGTTATATAAAGCATGCACAGTATCGAAACAAAATAAGAAAGATAAGGATTTCCCTTATTTAGTAACCTCTAAGAGAAGTTATTTGAAGTTTGTTATTCTTGTCACTATTATGGTAGGGCGAGTTTTTATTTTCCTTCTTAGGTATACAAACCACTAAGAAAATACAGTATACAGTTTACTGCAATTAACACTAACAACAGTTAATTAGTATTCAGATTATGTTGGCATTTTGCAATATTTGACACAATGACAGTACAGAATAGCTATCACCACTACAACCAACACTTTATTTTTGCACCTAACACAAGTTTCTATAGCCATGTGAGCATCATCACGAGTGATGACTGACTGTCGATTTACTAATTGCTCCTGATGATGCTAACACGGTTAGTGTGACAAGTGTCGAGTGAAAAAATAAAATGTTTGGTGCGGTGGTGAAAACTGTTGTGTAGCCGCACTCGTGCCGCTCCTGGAGCGCTTTAGGGACTTCCCTGCAGCACGTGTGCTAGACCAATAAAAAAAAAAAAAAAAAAAAAAAAGTTCTAATTTCAAATAAAATTTTATTTATCGCATCTGCTAGACACAGAAACTTAGGTTTACCCATCAAATACTAGTAACCGGTGAGCTTAAAATATGAAATGAATGAAAGAAAAATCCCCCAAGTTTACAGAAGATGAACACTAACCTAACTTTGCTTTTAGTTTATTTTATTGCAATTCTGTGGTAATGTGAAAGTGCAGTTCTTTCACAATAATATTGCGCGTGCTTGAGATAACAACAAGGACAAAGGCATGTGAAAATAATTGTTGCAAAATCTCTCTATTAGCATCCAAAGAGTAATATTTGCACTCTTTAACAGCTTATATCGTTATACCTGTTTCGGTTAAATCGGAATCAGAAGTTATCATTTTTTGACAGCACAGAAAACTACAATAGGAACATTCAGGCATCAAAGTCACTTTTCAGTTGTCAATAATTCAGAAACTATTTAATTTACATGTACGGATGAACTTTTGGTAGATTATCAGAAAACAATGTAAATGTACTAGAGAATATGTTTTATTAAAAAAAGTGCCCCTTTACATTTTCTATTTTTAAAATCTAATTCTCGAACATAAATCATTTTCAACACATCAGAAAGTTAGGAATGTACTTATTCAAATTTCTATTTTTCGATGTGAAAGCCTGCAAAACACGGATGCTCCACTTGATTTATTACTTTAAATAATACTCTAAGTGAATGAATTATGAAAAAATCACACTTTTATATTAATTTTATTGCATTTAAACCTACTTTGCAATGTGGATTTCTATCAGATTATTTTTCAGAAACCTGTATCTAGTAATTAAAATGGTATATTTTATGACGATATTCGACGTAACTATTTCGGATAACTAACATTAACTTAGGTAATAATAATGTGCTTGCCTATGTGTACTTTTGAAAGCCTACCTGCCCTCTGTCGGGAGCTGTTTAAGGTCACAGACCGATAAAGGAATTGTTTAGCGACTTGCTAACAATTCCGCTTGGCAAGACTTTGTAGGTTTCTACTCCAAGTAAATTCAATCTGTCAAGTAAGAACGTGTCAGCGATAATTCATCTTTGGTAGATGCGATTCTAGCGATTCAACAAAAAATTGGTAGAGGGAACCTTTATCTACGACGCATTTTAGTAAAAGTATCGGTCCATTCCGAATTTTCGTCACGTAAAATCCAAAATAAGTCACTCGTTTGCGCGTTGTTCTCATCCAAAGGGACCTAAAATGACACATTTCGCGGCTACTAAATAAAATTAAAAAATCGGTAACGTTTGTGAATCGTTTTAACAAGACGAAAAATGTCGTTGCTCGGTAGTCATAATCACCTCGAAAGTAAAAAAAAACAGATCGTGTCTTTGTTTTCACGGAATCCGAAACTTACGCTGCGTCAAGGAATGGCAAAATTAAGAAAATCGGGTTTGAATGTGTTCCATGAGACCATTCGACAATATCTTCGTGTTCATGATATCAAATTCTGAAGTACGTTGAAGAAACCTTTGCTGGACGAAGAGGCTCGTTTGGGCACACGATAAGATACGAGAATGGCCCTCACAATCACCGGACGCTAATCCTATTGAAAACGTTCGGTCCCTTGTAAAGAGAAAGCTCAGAGGAAAAACTCTGAAAATTTGACGCAGTTGTCTCGCGAGATTCGAAAAATTTGCAGAGTATGCAAAAATCTCATCGACAGCATACCTCGAAGATGCCAGGCGATTATTGATGCAGGAATCGATTGAACAACTTACTAACGTAATTGTGCCGTTGTTAGCACACCAAAGAAAACATTGATAGCAAATAATGTTCTTGAAACACATTTTTTTAAGAGTACGAGCGATCACATTCTTACTTGACAGGCTGTATAAAGCGCTGCCAAGCGATAATTATTAGCAACTGGCTGAGTAATTCTTCTAACGGTGTGTAGCCTTAAACAGCTCCCAACATCGGGCAGGGACGCCTTCAAAACTGAGCTTACATCTGTCACTAATGCTAATTATTGTATCTTATTTATTCTTTGTGCTAATACTGCGATAAGTAAGAGTTTTGTTCTCTTTCTAAGTCGATTGCAGCTTGGCTGAAGCTCCGTGATATGCCGAAATGCGTCCAAAGATGGATTGAGTATCAAATAATAAAATAGTCACAAACTGATGAGAAATTGAGCTTTGTCCAATTTTAGTGGTTTATATTGATTTTAACGTTAACTTATTCAATTCCTGAAGGAAGCATAAGATCTTATAATCCTTTTTCTAAATATTACAGTAAATGTAGCCAAATAATACTTATCCAAAAGCTAAAAAAATGATTTTAATTTATGTTAGTACACATATGGACCTATACACACACATATATATCTACATATTTTATATATATATATATATATATATATATATATATATATATATATATATATATATATATATATATATATATATATATATATATATATATATATATATATATATATATATAACAAATAAAAATGTTAGATACTTTTAACTCTTTCAACAGTCATTTGCAATTTACCATCGAGCATGAGAATAATGGTAGTATCCCTTTTTTGGCTACACAGGTCATTAGAAGTGATGATAATGTGTTAATTTTGAATTGGTATCAGAAACCAACAGCTTCCAACAGTTTTATTAATTATTTTTCAAATCACCCTATGAACCAAAAATATAATAGCGTAATAGCAATGAAGAACAGAATAACACATCTGGGTATACAAAACACATTTAAAAAAAAACTCATTTACAATTCTAATAATTTTGATGGCCCTACAGAGGAAACTCACAATGTTCTCAGATATAAGAAGTTGCCGTTTGTACGCGGATTGACAGAGTCAGTGGTTTCCATCTTAAAAGATTTTCCACACATTAAAATAGTTAAATATAACAGTCTCAGTAGCCGTACTTTGTTTACCCAACTCAAACAGAAACCCCCTCTACTTTATAACACCAATGTAGTTTTCAAGTTGTACTGTTTGGGTTGTGTTTCATGTTATATCGGACAGACATCGCAATGGATAAAACAAAGAATAACACAACACAAAAGCGATTGTCGAATAAATAAGAGGTCATGTGCCTTAGTTGTTTTAAAAACAGGACATCAGTTCGATTTTACCAATGTGGAAGTTTTGGAGAGAGTAAATGATTACAAGGATCGGCTTTTTCTTGAAATGTGTCACAAAAACAAACATAAGGACTGTGTTAATTATAAGGCAGATACCAGTAAATTAAGTGTAATATATTGTAATATTTTAAATTTAAATTAAAAAAAATACCAGTCAAAAACTGAACCACCTTGTAAATAACTAAACCACTGTATTTAATAAATAGTTTTTTCGTTTTTTGGTCCGATTTCGGCTTTATAGCCTAGAATAGTTTATTTTTAACTGTTTGTCACTGTACATAAGTATTTTGCTTGTTTCTGCTCATGTTATGTGTCTAATGTAATCGATGTTCTTCTGTTTTTACAAATGTTGTGACCATCTCTTAGTTGGTAAGTTTTAAAATAATTATTTATATATAAAAAAAAAATTCCTGACACACTGTTTTTTCTAAAAATTATAGTTTCTCCCGATGAAGTTGTGAAGTACAACGAAATGTAGAGAGTTTAACAACAATCGAGTGTTAATTGTCCAAACCGCAAACCTGAAAAAAAAAACTCCCCCTTTTTTGCTATATATATATATATATATATATATATATATATATATATATATATATATATATATATATATATATATATATACATATATATACATATATATATATATATATATATATATATATATATATATATATATATATATATATATATATATATACATATATATACATATATATATATATATAAATATATATATATATATATATATATATATATATATATATATATATATATATATATATACATATATATGCATAAAAGGAGAAGGACAGCAACGGAGCACTGGTAACAGTTTTTAGTTTAAAGGCTGGGATAGCTCCTAATATATATATATATATATATATATATATATATATATATATATATATATATATATATATATATATATGTATATAAAATGTGAAAATCTTGAAAAATGTGTCACCTTGTTTGATTTTGATTATAGCCTCGGATAATAATTTCCCAGCAAATAAATTTTAAAAACGAGTTGAACTATTAATTTTAGTACGTTTAAGCCTGCCTCGCATCGTCCTGTGAATTTAATTCGAAGCTTGCACGTAGATGCAATTAACTTATAACTGTTGTAATAAAACCGGTCTATTTTGTGGCGACATAGCTACTTATGGTCATTAAAGCTCAAATAACCTTACGACGACATACTTTTATAACGATTGTATCAAAAAATTTACTTAAATAAGAAAATACGCTTGCTTAAAGTAAAACCTAAAAAGTAAACATATAATTAAGACATGCTTAGGGACTTGTGTAGGCTTAGGTAAACATGGCCTTGTTTCTGGAATATTATTACTCTTGGCAATTTACTACAAAAATTTAGTCTGAGCATTAACATTAAGTCTGCAGTTTTAAAGTAATTTTTACAAGCAATATATAAAATTAAGTAGACAGGGCAGATTTGCAGTCTTGATAAGATAATTGTATTTTACGCCTATGGTAATTGCACTTACTCGCTTTATTTCTTTCTCTTTAGTAAAAAAATATAAAAAAATATTTAGGCTACAAACTAAAGCTCGAACAAGTAATAGGTAGTAGAACCAATAAAATTGCTGGATTTTTTTACTTAGTGTGTAGGTGTTTTTGGTAAATAATTTTAGTGTGTCTTAAAAACAATTTTGATAACTACATGCTGTTATTATCACCTAGGAATGAACATAATAGAAGAAGAATAGTTGTAGACCGAGTCTACCTAATCCATTTTAAGGGTCTGACTTTAAAACTAGTCTAATTAGTGGTTTAAACTGACAAAAACCCAGTAAGCCAACTAGACTTATCAACAGTATCAGATAAGAAAATTTGTTATTATTTATAACTGTGCTGATTAAAATGAAGCACTTTGTTAGATTGTAAAAACTGTTGGTTGTATTTTCTACCTGCCTCAAGGTCTTAGGTCT
This sequence comes from Pachyrhynchus sulphureomaculatus, assembly GCA_019049505.1. Lineage (NCBI taxonomy): Eukaryota > Metazoa > Arthropoda > Insecta > Coleoptera > Curculionidae > Pachyrhynchus > Pachyrhynchus sulphureomaculatus. The sequence continues at coordinate 125,799,559 of CM032447.1, forward strand.
CAAGTCTTAAGCCAACTTACAAACAATACAACATTCGTTACAGGTTTTAAATTTGATAGAAACTAAATCATTTCTAATTTCACGACAGTAAATTTATACAGAATCATGGATAAATTTTTAAGTGGGCGTAAGCGAACATTAGACGATAGTGAAGCATCAACAAGTGCACAGCCGAACGTGGTTCCGAAAATAAAATCAAGAACATATTCTCAAGAATACTTAAATGTAGGGTTCACCAGTACTGAAGTAAATCAAGAAGAAAGGCCCCTGTGTATTATTTGCTCAAAAATCTTGGCAGCAGACACCATGAAACCAAATAAACGACATTTGGAAATGCTTCATAGTGAGTACCTTAACAAACCCCGAAAATTCTTCGAATTAAAATTAAAATCATATATAAAGCAGAAATTATTTTTTAAAAAAACTTTATCTGTGAATGAAAAAGCTTACTTGCTTCTTACACAGTTTCATATAAAATAGCCAGATGTAAAAAGCCTCACACCATTGGTGAAGAGCTTGTTTTGCCAGAAGCAATTGAGAGTGTAGAAGCTATGTTTGGAGATAATTTGGCCAAACAAATGCTATCCATACCTATATCAAATGATACGGTTGCCCGTCGAATTAGTGATATACCTAAAGATGTAGAGCATCAGCTTTTCGGGAAGTTGCGTGACAAATTGTTTTCAATTCAGCTTGATGAGGCAACAGATAGCAATAAAAATGCTCATTTCATTGCCTATGTTCGATTTTGTGATGGTATGTCAGCAGTAGAAGAATTATTTTTCTGCAAACGAATAGAACCCAAAGCAACATCACTCGCATTATTTGCTATCTTAAATGATTTTCTAAACGAGGCAAATATGGAGTGGAGAAATTGCGTCGGAATATGTACCGATGGTGCTCATTCAATGTCTGGAAAATTTCAAAGTGTACAAGCATTTGTGAAACAAAAATCTCCACTATGTGTGTGGACACATTGTATGATCTACAGAGAAGCTCTGGCTTCCAAAGAAATGAGTCCTGCTCTGAATATTGTGCTCAATACAGTTGTAACCGTAGTAAATTATATTAAAATGAGACCCCTAAAATCTAGAATTTTTTCTACTCTTTGTACAGACATGAACGTTCAGCGTTACTATTTTATTGAGAGGAAAGATGGTTTATCACGTAGGAAATGTTTGCAACGTCTTTATGAATTAAGAAATGGAATCGCCATTTTTCTAGAAGAGGAAAACCGACCGGAAGCCGAGCAGTTTCAAGATAGTTTATTTGTGGTGAAACCATCCTTCGGAAATCTTTGCTCTGCAAAACAGGCCCGAGGGAGTCACTAATAATTATTAAACTTGTTTTTAATTTAGTATTGATATGTTGTTAGGTAAATACAATCCTTTTATAGGTGTATTACGAGTATATCAGTGTAAATTTGTATTTTATTTCTTATTATCTAAGAATGTATTTTGTTTTGTTTCGTTTCAATAAATTATATTAAATGTTTTTAATAATAATTTCTTTTCTATACGCTCGCGCCCCCCAATAGTGTAATCACGCCCCCCTAGTGAGGCGCGCCCCACAGGTTGAGAAACGCTGCTCTAGAGTGACCTTTAAAAAAAAAAACCTTAAACTGTAAGTAATATGAAAAGATTCGATAATTGTCTGTGCGGTTTTACAAAAATCAGAATTTTTTAATTATTGATTGTAAAACAAGTAAAATATAACTTGAAATCAAAAATAAATATTTAAATTCTTGTACCAATCTAATAAATATATTTCAAATTCAAAAAATAAAAATTTCCTTGTGATTATATTTTGCTTAGTCAAAAATTGACAAAGTAAGATTTTTGCTAAAATGTTACAAACTATCATAAAATCACTTTTTGCTAATAAATACGTTAGATATTTTCACAAACAGAGTGACTTTTAGAAGATCGAAATGTCGCAGTGACAATAGGCACTGCAATATCATTTTTTGGATTTTAAGTGATGCAGAATCAACCTACGAAGTAACTTTTTTTTTTAAATTTAATAATAATGAAAAATCCCATATGTTGCACACTTTCTACCTGACACTGTATACCTGTAATTTTCTTTTCATGAAAAACACAGCAGGAGTTGAATATGGAGAAATTTGGACGAAAATACTTCTAAGGAAAATTTTTCAATAATTTGCTGTAATTTCGGTTTTATAAAAAGAAAAATAAAATATAACAGAGAATCACCAAATTAGAATAAATATTTCGCCTCCGGTGGAAGCTGTTAGCTTTAATAAATTGGCTGAATTTTAGCGTAAACCTAAAGAGTATAACGTTTTATTTACAAAAGGTAATATTACAGGTTAACAATGCAGATATATCCGTTTTGTTAACAATTGGAATAAAAGAACTTGCACGTAGAGAAAAATAATTAATGGACTGACTTTTTTTCATAGAATTTTTAAAAACAAGTAAAAACATTTTGTCGAGCGGAAAAATGAGAACAAAAATTATAAACAAAAATTATAATTGAGATTCGGGGTTACATATCAAAACAAATAATCAGTATACAGAGAAGAATGAATAAAATTGTAATACTCACGCTTTAATTTTCTAGATCAGAAAATACATTTATTTAAATATAAGATTTTACAGGTAAATAATTTCAACGATGACAATCGACGTCAGATACTAGGTGTAAATACATAAAGATGGAGCTAGTTTGTTTTTTAAAAGATTAAATAATAATTAAGAAATATGTTTTTAAAATTTTGTTCTGTTGTAAAATATGTTGCAAGAATAGCACCAGATTTGCTAAACTCTGACAAGGCCTTTTATGAAGATGTAACCTTATCTAATGATGTTTCGCTGCTTGAAAAAACAGTCAAAAATCTGGCTGTAATCCAAATTTTATAATCACAGGGATGGTTACCTCGAAGATGTAAAATGGGTTATTATTTTAGTTATTTGTTAATTGATTTAATTAATTTCGAAATAAATTGATTTATAAGGTGTTCAGATTATTCCATAATTACAAGGGTAAAGTTATAAATAAACCACCTAGAGAGATTGACATCTAAGAAGTTATTTTTTGCCATTTCGGAAGTGGTAGCATTAAATAATATTTCCATGTAACTTGAAAGATGATATTTTAGCCAGATTATTTAAAACTGAGACACACGTAAGCCAAAATAAATAATATTTAAATATTAAATGCTGTTAATACATAAAAATGCTACTTTTTAAGAACCAATGCTGAAACTATTTTAGTATGTAGATTCAGGATTTGCAGGATGTGATTCATTTATAGCCAATAACCGTCTGCTTATAGAATACTCTGAAAACTTTGACATACATTTACACGTAAATTATTGTAAAATGCGTTTTCAAACAACAATTAATCGACAAGAAAATTCAATAATAATCTGTTTAGTTGATAATCGCCGACCCTAGACTCCAGTACTATTAACGTCCTAGACACCCAGTATCGGTGGGTCTTGAAGTATCTTCCATTTCTTTTTACATACACCTGGGCGCTGCAAAAAGTTTGTATATTTGAAAAAATATTTTAAAGGTTTTTAAATGAATAATACAAAAGAATAGCGATTAAATATTCTTATTGTTCTTTAAGTTATAAGACTTAAGACTTTTTTTTAAATATGTTTAAAATGTTAACATTATTTTTTATAGGGTTAAATGGACCACTGATGAAAACTATGGCGCCTATTTGTCTGCAGGAAAATGTCACAAAAAATAATCCAGTTTGCAAAAATAAAAATTATTCTGGTAAAATAATATAGTAGTTAAAATTTGTGGAAGGGTTTAAAAAAAAAAATTACGATGTTTCAAAGTTCAGAATGCAATTTTTGACCAAAAAATTTATGTTTAATTATTTACAAAAATTATTTAATAGGAAAATTTAAAAAAACTCGACATTTTGTAGAAAAAGTAATTATTAAGATTTAAAAAAAAAGTTAAGAGATCTTAAAAATCGACTGAGTAATATTGCAGACAGTGTCTGAAAACAGGTAACGGTCCCAATCCGACGCCAGATCACACTTAATGTTATAAGTTTTTAAGTGGAATGGAATTTTCTTAATTTTTTTTAAATAATTCTTAGAAATATAGAGAATAAAAATCCGTAAAAAAAGAAAATCGAATTTTTGAAAATTCGGGTATGTAACCCCTTGAAGCAGAGAGAAAATTCATATAAAACTAAATGTACATTCGTTCTCGAGCTGCTATTTTAAAATATAAATATTTTAAAAACTATTAGGTGGAAAAAACTTTAACGAAATATTACCTTCAAAATTTTCAACTAAAAGAAAAATTAGTCAATAAATTGTCTGAAATTTGTGTTCAAATTACTACCGATTTTTTATTTTCAGGTTTTCTAAAGGGCTGTTGCGAAATACGGATCTCAGAATTTGACTATTAAAATTATTTATTTGCTTCCCAAATAAAAAAAATACCCTTAAAACTTCCCTTATTAACATCACCATAGGGCAACAATCACACATACATTTATTAGTTTAACAGACCTATAATTTTTTTTTACTTTAACCACAATTATTATTATGGAACTTTCTTCGATAATTTGATTGGGAAATTGTATTTTTAATAAATTTAATCGTTTTGTAATAATAGCTGCATCTAGCAGCGATCCTAATCTAATTTTCGTTCATCAGATTTATAATTAATAATTATTAGTGTTTTATTTAGTTCTTTTTTTTAATTTTTAATAAGAACGTAGAGATTGCATTTTGTTACAATCTGTAAATTATAGACTTGAATTTTGCATACAGACTGGGCAGGCGTACTTGCCACTAGAAAAACATAAGGCTTATGCGGTTGTCGTTAGAGTTATCGGGTTAGCACCCCAGTTACTTCCACAGAGTTTTTTAAGGACGTGGTTTCGGGTGATAACTTTGTGTCTGGTTTTACGGCAGTGGATTTTGTCAGTGACAGATCTGTCTAGCACAACCAACAAATAATATGGATATCTTCGTGCTCTAGAATATTCTCCTCCTATTCAGCAAGTAGCTTATGCCTTGCTTTTCTTGTGTGTTCTTAGGTGAAAAGTACAGTTTTTGTTGGATTGGGGTTGAGTGAATTAAGTATTCGAACATTCTTTAGGGGCCGGTTCCAATTTATGATCCAAAATACCAAAGTTGTTCGCTTTCACAGCTATTGCAAGATCATCCGCACAAAGGAAGTATTTGGAGTGAATCGGGGTTAGTTATTCATTTGTGTAGATGTTGAATATCACTGGTGCAAGGACATTTCCTTGAGGTATGTCTTTTTTCTGTCTCCTCCATCTGCTGGCTTTTTCCTCTAGGGAATTTTTTATTTAACAATACTAGTTGAGCCCTGCAAGTTACACATTTTCTACCTAAATTGCGTTTGATCAGTAATCGTTAATACAATACTGCACTGACTTAGCCGTTACTTGATGGAGATCCATAATAACTAGGAATAAAAATTTAAACAACTGTTTAAGATCACCACTTATGTTTATTATATTATTGGTGACAATTGTTTGGACACACTGGGTTTTCTTCTGAAGCAAGATGTAAATTAACTACAAAGTACGTTACAGAATATATACTTTACCTAGTTACAAGTACTAAATTCATTAGCAATATTTATCTTAATACCTAGAACAAGTTCAATAAAGGAGTCCCTACCCCATCTAATTGATCGTTGAGTAATAAACCTGAGGATTTTTTCTGGCTAATTTCTACCTGTTCTAAACAGTTCAGTAATTTCCCTTTTTTTTCCATTATGCAAAATTCTGAAATCTTCATTGAACGTATGATTTTCGTCTGTTAAGTGTTTAGCGTCATGAGATCTGTTATTTTTCATTCTATATGTAGCTGTGTTTATTTTCTTTTATTCTCTTATCAAAAGATCTGCCTGTTTGTCCTATATAGGTTTTATTGCAAGTGCCACAGTAGAATTCGTAAACCCCCGTTATATTTTCTTTTTTGTTTTACTTTTATTATTTTTAATATGTCGAGCCAATGTGTTATTGGTACGGAAAGCAATGTTTACATGATTTTTATAGTAATAATTTTGAATTTTATTAGTAAATTTACCGGTATAAGTGAGTGTATGAAACTTATCTTTGGTTAATTGTTTATACGGATACACCAGCCCTATTGCTTTTTTGAATTGTTTTTTCTTTAAAACATTATCTACAAAATCACTCCTGTACCCATTATTTATACTAATTTGTTTTATAGTATTTAATTCTTTCCGAAAATTTGCTTCCGTTAATGGTGTATTTATCAGTCTATGGATGAAACTATAAGCCGAAATTTTATGTGTAAACGGATGATTACAATTAGCTTGTATAGTTATATCTGAGTAGGTTAGTTTCTGGAAGATTTCAAAATCATGTTTATTCATTTTGTTTGATATTTTTAAATTTAGGAAATTAATCGATTTATTTGTTTCTATTTCTGTTGTAAAAGTAATATTCTTATGAAGTTGGTTAATATAATCTAGAAACAATTTTAATTGTCGATCTGTGCCAATAAAGCATGTCAATATGTCATCTACATACCGGTACCAATAAAAGAAATTTTTAAAAAGATGAGAATTACTGATTTGTTCTTCTAAATGGTCCATGAAAATTTAAGATAAAATTGGACTAACAGGGTTTCCCATTATTAAACCTTTCTTACTTATATAAATCTTACCGTTAAATTCGAAATAATTCTGGTCTAAACACAATGTTAAAACGTCTAATATTTCTTGTTTAATTATGGGGTTAACAGTATTTTTATTGAGTAATCTTTGAACCAAAATTATAGCGTCTGATGGTGGTATACTAGGAAAAAGATTTTGTACATCAAACGATATAAATCTGGAGTTACTTGGTATAATTAACCAACGATTTTTTGCTATCAATTCATTACTATTTTTAATACTATATTTAGGTGTGAATTTACAATATTTAGTCAAAATCTCAGTCAATTTATTTGATAAAGAAAAAGCTGGAGCTGTTTTGTATGAAACTACTGGACGAATTGGTGAGTTATCTGTATATAATTTAATAAAAAATATAGTTTTGGAACTTGAGGGTTCATCGAGATGAGTCTGAATTTTTCATTCTCTGTGAAAATGCTTATGTCTTTTAGCATATCTTTTATTAATTTTTGGAAAGTTATTGTTGGATCGAAGTTGATGGATTTGAATACATCTGGTTTTAGGAAATCTATTGTTTTTTCAATGTATGTTTGTTTTTTTATTACTATTACAGTTTTTCCTTTATCCGCTCTCGTAAAAATTATGTTATGTTTATTACTTTTGTTTTTTATGTGGTTAGCAATCTTATGTTCATTAAGGAATTTACCTGGAAAAAATTCAAACTTTTCTGTGCGGAACAATTTAGCAATTATATAGTATGTTTGTTCGTAACATCTAGTGAATAACTACTACAGGCTATTTCACATTTTGCACCTAAATATTTTCTGGTTTTAGTACAATCTTTAACTGGTAAATTATACTGGAAACCTTTTTCTAATAATTGAATTTCTTGATTTTTAAAGTTAACATCTATTAGATTGACAAATTTGTTGTAGAAAACATGGTCTGAGTACTTTATGTTATTTTTTGTGTGTAATCGGTTATTGACGTTATATTTATTAAGTAACCTGTTCAATATGGAAAGTTGCTTGATATATTTATTGTGTACTATAATTAAAATAAATAAATGGGCCACCCTTTGGGTTCTCTAGATCTAGTTTATGGGTTGATCAGACCCGTTTTCCTTGTTATTATATTTCTATGCTTAGATGTTTCCAAAGTTTTCTGTTAGACGTCTTCTCTTTCCAGATCGTAATCCCTGTCGCCTCCATGTCTTCCTTGACTTGCTGCAACCATCCTATTCTCGGTCTACCTCTCCTTCTACGTCCCGGTTCCCATTGAAGTATTTCACATATTGGTGCTCCTGGGCCTGCTCTCCATGTGTGCCCTAGCCAATTAAATTTCTTCTGTTTAATTTTTTTGACTATGTCCTCCTCCACTTCTTCCAAAATTTCTTGATTAGTCCTCCTTCTGTAGACTCCTTCATATATTCTTATTGGCTCTAGGATTGCTCTTAATATCTTTCGTTCAATTCTTCTCATGTCTTCCTCTTGTTTCTTTGTCATGCTTATAACTTTGGTAGCATACATTAGTTTTGGGAGTATTATTGTCTTGTATATCCTCATCTTACTGTGTCTTCCTATTATCTTACTACTTAACAATTTCTTATTGCCATGGAACAACTTGTTTGCTATTATTAATCTTTCCTTTACTTCAATTTCCTTACATCCCAATACAGCGTTACTCCCAAATATTTAATCTTCTCTACTCTTTCGAAGATATATTCGTTTATTCTAATCCTACTACTACAGGCTATTTCACCTTCTGCACCTAAATATTTTCTAGTTTTGAGTACAATCTTTAACTGGTCAATTATACTGGAAACCTTTTTCTAATAACTGAATTTCTTCATTTTTAAAGTTAACATCTGTTAGATTGACAAATTTGTCGTAGAAAACATGGTCTGAGTACTTTATGTTATTTTTTGTGTGTAATCGGTTATTGACGTTATATTTATTAAGTAACCTGTTCAGTTTGGAAAGTGGCTTGATATATTTATTGTGTACCATTTCATCTATTTTAAGTCTCGTACTTTTGTCAAAAATATCGAATTCTATATTAGATAGTCTCCATGTTAATTCTGTTGTTTTAGTTAATTTACACCTTGCTCCAGAAGAAGACACGGTGTGTCAACAATAATATAATAAACATAAGTGGTGATCTTAAACAGTTGTTTAAAATTTTATTCCTAGTTAATACAATACATCATTGCTATGGAGAAACTTATGATGTTCTGCTTTTTGAATCTACCTATCCATTATATATATAAAATAATATAAAAAAATAATAAAATGAGGCACAAAATAGTCATTCCGATTATGGCTGTCTGATTCCAGAAAATTTTTAAAAAAAATTCATTCATGATAAACGATTAAATGAAAAATGCAGATGTATTATTAAAATGGAATATATAACGTATAATTTGATGTGGGACAAACTCACCTTCGATTCTATCTAAATATCAGGGCATGTGTGGGGTCGTACAATTTAAATAACGACATTGCCATCGTAACTAAATAATAAGTTGAAGAGTATTATCTATACAACAGATCTCGAGTCCCGTATCCACAGCTCCTTATGTCCTCCAATCGACTTAACTTTCAAACCGGTTCATCTAACTGATCATTTTGTAAAAAGTTTAATTAAATTCAGTTGCAGAAAACTGGTAGCCATTACCTTACAAAATAACATAAATTACATTTCTATCGGCTTAAATATCTCGTCTGTCTTGCTAACAGCTATAGGATTAAATTGGAACTGCGAATATATTCAAATTGACCTTTTTAACATTAATGAACTGGTCTTTACTACATGATAACATTTGTTGATGTTCGTTAACCCTCAAATAAAATATCTAGAGTGTTATAAAAGGCACAATAATCACTGCGGTGGACTTTTAAGCCAAGGAGAAAAATACAAATTCTGAGAATACATTGGTTGCAGTTGAGTGGGAGCATCTTAGTCATGTACTTCTCGTTTTTGCAATCTTCCTATGCGGTGACATATTAGCTTCATCTGTTATGTTGTTTTATAAGTAACTGCGTGGAAATAGAGTTTTGAATTTGGCCGGACATTATTATTAATGCATATAAATAATTGTTTTTATAGTATTGAAACTATTGTTTATTATTTAGTGATTTTAAATCAATAATTTATTTTCAAGTGAGATGCAGTATTTCCCGATAATGACAAAGTAAATTAATGTTTCTAAAATAAGAATTTACTAAATTTTTAATAATTTTATAGTTTCGTTATCTTGACTTAATGGCTAAGATTGTTCCTGTATTACGAAACACATTGGTTTACTATTCCACAGCGAATAAAGCTTTTAGGCTATGGTTAGGTGAAAAATTGTCGGTTTTCGGATTATACATTGTCATATTAAAATAGCTTTCTAATAGTTCGCATACGATTGTACGAGACATCTGCAGAGATTTCTACTTATTGACACTAGAACACTGACACACAGTCTCGTGTTATTTTCTAGCTTAAGTGAACCTATAATAAATGTTTTTAGCCTCTTAAAGATTATAGAAAACTTCAAACTACCCTATCTGCCAGTACTAAAAAATAAACTCCTATTAGTACTGATCTCTTAAGAACTTTCACCATACATCAAATAGTCCTCAATAGTTTCATAAAAATAATAAATGTTCTGTATTATTTAAAGAAAACATCTCGTACAAGATATATTGGTTAATTTTTCATAACTTTTGTATATTTAGGTGAAATTTATGATTACATTTTCTTAATTGATAGAGATTATACTACACAGATATATACAGAAGAAATTTGCACTAATTTGGACAAATGATTCAGAAAGCAAAATCAACATTTAAATAGCTTTGCGGTAGGGCTCCCCATACGAAGCAGTTTATATGCGATGCATGCAAAAGCTAAAGTTAACATTTCCCAGTGGATTCTTTGCCACAACTCGCATATTCAACTACTTTACTTTGGAAACCGAATGAGCAGAAACTGCACAGGACTTTTTAAATACGTGGTAGAGAAACTTCTGTAAAATTGGTTTAAAGTTAAATGCTTTAATTTAACAGGCCTCGTTGATGACCTTAAAATGAGCTTGGTTCTAATATAATCTAAAGCAGAAAAAGAAATTTCTAGTGCGGAGTATATAATGGCTAAGACGCAGTCTTCATTTTTCTGTCTTAATAATATACATACTTAAAAAGTAAACTGCTGAATCTAGGGATATATTAACAGTATCGTATTTTAAAGTCTAAATTTTGCAATGAAATAATTTTATTAACTAATTTAATTAGTTTAGAGCTCTGGAACAATTGTCAGTTTTTGAATATAATTTCCTTATCGAAGACATACATTAAAATTACGTTCTAATTTATTTTTCTGGTTTCAGAAAAACGTGTCTAGAAATTTCTAGTGTGAAAAATGAATTTAACTTTGTTCCTCCGTGAAAATATTTGCAAACAGAAATGTGTACAAGGATTTATTTATAAGGTACTAACATCACAATTAAGTTTTGTTTTTTAGTACGTCTGATGCAAAACATTATTTAGAGTTGAAAGTTGGACAATTTCATTACGTTCTGTAATACTTGAGGTTTGGATGTTAAGTATAGTTTCTTCAAAATTTTGAAATAATTTGACGATATAGCAATGCGCTCTATAGCTGTAATATTAATCTGGAAATTTAAATTGTTACACCTCACTGAATTATTTTTAGTACGGTCATAACAATATTTTTCATTCTAGAAATGTTCTTTCACGAGCTGTAGCATGTGTTTTGGTCAAGAAATATGAAAGACAATTTATTTTTCCTGTTTTTCCATGCCGCCTCAATAAAACATAAAGGGAACGGGTCATCCCGTTTAGTTCCTTTGGGGTGTGAGGAATTTCTCAAATATTTTACCTTTTTTTGCCAAACCGTACCCTTTTACATCAAAAATAGCGTTTTATGCGGTGGTGGATATATACCTATGCGCATTTGAATGCCCTCGGCATTCGATTTTTATTATTTTATAATATAAAAAATTCTTATATGTATGCTTTTTTGCCTGTGCGTTCTTTATATGTTTTACCTATTTTTTTTTGTTCATTATTTTTACCTTACCTTCTTGTTCAAGATTTCATACTTAGTAGAGCAATATATTTTTAAAGAGTTGATTGATTGTCCCGTTACTTTGTGACAGTATATTTTAACAATAAAATTACTTATTTACTTTGTTAATTGACACTAAATATATATGTTTTTGTAAAGATTTACAAATGCGTTATCGCGATTTCGTACTACAACTACATTTTCAAACGCTAAACTAAGTCTTAGTTAAGTGTTGGAAAATGTAGTTTTACCACGAAATCGCGATAACGCATTTGCAAATCTTTACAATAACTATATATATATATATATATATATATATATATATATATATATATATATATATATATATATATATATATACCTATATATATATTTAGTGTCAGTTAACAAAGTAAATAAGTAATTTTATGGTCAATATATTTTTATTTTTAACTAGTATTACCAAGTTTTATGTAAATAAATAAATTTATACTGTGCATAAACTTAAATTTTACATAATAATATAGGGACTTTTGTGGAATGCTTCAAAAATAGAAGGAATAGGAATTTAATAACATATATAAAAATAACATTAACACAATTTTTTTTTTTCAAATATTATCCTTTCTCGAAAACATGCTTAATTTTTCCATTTTTTAACTGTTTGTCAATTACACTGCAGGAAAGAAAAAAAATCTTTTGTTGTAACAATCAGATAGTGATGAATAAATACGTTCAAGTTATCACAAAATAAATGTATGTTTGCCACAAAGGAACACGCCACTCTAACTTCCCGGTGTTTCGAAATCGTATACGGGAGATATACAACGTGATAAATACCTTGTCATTAGAACTAGAATATATTGCCTATTCAGTAGGTTAATTAAGCGATTTTAAAGGGGGTGCTTATCGGGAGATAACGGCGCAAGCTGTATACAAGTTGACATTCAAGGGATGACTTTCAGATAAACTAGGTTAAAAAATAACCCTTTTGATAAATTAGATGCAAGTTTAATTGGAAAGTTACGTTTATTTAAACTCGTAAATTAAGTATTTGAGTTCTTAATGATAAATTTAAACGTAGATAAAATCTAATGATGAGAAGCAAGGTGCAAAGTTTCAAACTAATGATTTTTCAAAAACCGGTTTTATTTAGTTTTTGTTTGTTTTTTTTTGATTTTAGGTATAGTTTTGTTTAAGAAATTTGAAACAAAATTATTTTGTAAAATTGGCGGCCATTAGAGATAAACTGCTATTTCAAAAGTAATTTTCCTACTGAGACCGAATAATAATAAAAAGCTTTTTATAATTGAATTTATCTGCAAACGTAGAGGTCAATTATTTTTTTTTCTTTAAAGATGCTTATTTGCATGCACATATCATTATTCCCTCAAGTATTCTATTCGAATATGAAAAATTGTGAAGTTCGGGCTGTTTGATATCGACTAACGTTTACAGCTCTATATTGGAATATTATTGGCATAGTAAAGTGAATTTTTAGTAATTCACTAGCGCGGCATTTACCTTCAGAGTAAAAATTCAATTCTATGATGGCTTTAACGGCCGTCTACTCATAGAATATGTGAGAAACCATTTTAAGAGTACTACTTCGATTGCCTTTCTTATAAATAATTCACTTCAATAGATATTATTCTTGTTTCAGTTCCTTTTACCTTTACTTCCAGCTTCGGTTTTCAAATTAAAATTTAATCTATGAATAAAAGAACACGCCAAGCAAGACAAAAAAGATTTTTTCCATTAATAGCTTATAAAGTCAGTATGTAAACGCAAAGATGCACAGGTTGGATAAAAAAGGTCAGTTTTTTAAGAGAAAGTTATTTTTATCGCTTGTGATTAATTTGCAAAAAAATATACTGGGCCTAGAGGACAATGATCGCTAGTCAGATTTGTTACTGGACTAAAATATGGGTATTAAAAGATAGTGGACATCTCGGGTATTTATATTTACAAAATTCTATTTGGGGCTCATAAGCTTGCTACAGAAGAAGATGATAATTAGTATAGCTATACAATTTCGTAGCTCTACATGTTAGAGAACTATATTTCAAAGAAATTAGTGGCCAATAAACTCACACCCGACGTGAGTGGCCAGAATGTCTAATCCAAGAGAGAAGAAGATTACTATATTACTATCGCCTTAGAGTAACCAATACTATCCCTGTTAATTGATTAATGCTAACCTTAAAAATAAAAAAATCTTGATTATTAAAGAAATCGATATTATCAAGTTCAAATTATCGCTGGAATACACTAGCCTCTACTCACTGACTTCACAGGATTCGGATTTGGTTCGTCTTTGTCTTTCTACTACTTCTTGCACATGATTATGGACGAAAATTAACGAAGATCGTGAACTAACAGCAAGCTATCTGTGTAATTAATTCAATGCTAATTGGTCATTAATTCAGAAAAAATTGAAAACATTAAAGACCAAGTCTTGTCGGTTTTTCCCAATTCTACGAAAACTAACCTTAACAGAACACTGCCAACCCCGACAATGTTATAAGCGGAAGATATCTCACTCTCAACCTTTCACCCCAATAGGAGTATCTCCAGGCATCTCGATCCTGCGCGACTTGACTCATGTATATCCATCCTAAGGAGAGATCTTACTTGGTCGGACCATCTTGTCGGAGACCGTCCCCTTGATCTTTTACCTTCTGCCTTACTACAAGCCCGTTACTACAAGCTTTTCCATGACATCTATTTTTCTCATAATGTGACCAAAATATTTCAGATACTGTCTATTAATTCTATATATCAAGAATAGATACATTAGTACGTTATTCGGTATATGATACTATGAGAATTCTTCGATATGCCCGCAACCCAAACGCATCGATTCGTCTTCTGTCAGCTTGTTTTTTGGTCCATGTTTCTGATGCGTAAGTTGCTAGGGGGAATATAAGGCTGGATAGCAATCTTAACTTCGTATTTTTTGTGACAACTGGATATTTGCAGACCTGAGTGACTTTGATGGTCGAGTTTCTAGCCATTGCCAAACGTCTTCTTACTTCCGCTTCACAACCACCTTTGTTAGTTATGAGGGATGGTTTACAACAATGAAACCAACAATTTTATTTACGTGTGACAGATCTTCATTCCGACTAACAGTCATTACTTAGGTCTTCGCTCTATTAATTGTCAATCCATAGTTTTTGCTAGTGATTTCCAGGCGGTCCATAATTAATTCTAGGTCTTGTATTGAAGTTGCAAGTATAACAGTATCAACCTCATATCTAAGGTTACTTAGCTTTTTCCATCGATTGTCACACCCCCACTTCAACCATCCAAAACAGAACTCATTATATGTTCACTATATATGTTAAAAAGTAAAGGTGACAGAATACAGCCCCGTCTGATGCCGGCTTTTATGATAAAGGGATCGGAAAAAGAATTATTCAGTTTAATTCTGCCAGTTGTGTTCTCATACAAGGATCGGATAAGGCGATTTATATACTTATTTTCTCTAAACTAATAGTTGTTGAAGCTGCTTAGGACGCTGTTGGTGAAGTATTTTTTCCTTGTCCGTCAGTTTTGCTCCTCTGTTAAAAGTTTCCGCGATGCATGGACAGTCATACGGAGGATTAAAGATCATTAAAATCTTTTTAGTAATACTTAAACCTTTGGATTGCCGATATTGCGTCGAGAGATGGACGTTAGTCACAGGACTGATTTGTCATAAAATTATTGACATTCCTGTTAGTTTTTCCTTTTTAATTTTTGTCCACAACCTGAAAGGAATCTATATACGATCTGGAGCAAAACTACCAATATTTTGTAGTTATTGCAAATAAAGTACAAATTTTAATTTAAAAATTATTATTACAGTTCTTTATGGGGTTAATCACTAAATGAACAAAAGGGTTGAAAGTATACTTCTTGTAACACTATTTCTTTTATTAGTTTTAACTGAGGGTATCAGCCAAACATTGTTAGGATAAATCTGCTGTTTGTAAAACTCTCGGAGCCTATTCTTTATAGCATGTCAGTAAAAAAAATAAGATATCAATTTAAAAACGTAGGAACACTGTTAAATATAAAAAAATAAGACTCTCTAACTTCAGAAAATTGCAATATTTCGTGAGGAAAATAAGACAACCTTGACATTTCCAACATGAGTTGAAGTGCTGTATAAATAAATAAAAAATAAACTCGTAAACTCTAGTAACCTTTGAAGAAGCCAGAGCAACTACCCAAGTGGGAAAAATGAAATTAAAGCTATTGTTAATACGAGGATGGAATCGATCAGTTTGGTAAATTTTTACTAAGTGGAGGGAAATTTTGTTAAGTAGCATGACTGTTGGTAAGCGTGGTTCTTGTAACGGTTCAATTTAAAGTTTCAAACAGATAAAACGCGCAGTTGTTTGTTGATAGTATCGTAAGTGTTACAAGTTGTATGGAAATGAATAAAGCCGAGTATTGTGTAGTAATAAAATATTTTCATTTAAAAAAAAAGGACTGCGGCCCAGAGAGAAACTGAATTAAAAGAAGTTCAAGAGGAATCTGCAACAGCACTTAAAATGATTTATTGTGGGACAAGTGAATTTAAACGTAGTCGTACGAGTACTGCAGATGTTGCACGTTTAGAATCCCCGAATGAAGTTTCTTCTGAAAAAATAGTAGATAAAATTTATGGAGTCGTAATTGAAGATCGCTACATTAAGCCTCGTGATATTGCTGAGATGGTGGGCTTCCAACGTGAATGGGTACAT
Source organism: Pachyrhynchus sulphureomaculatus (assembly GCA_019049505.1). Taxonomy (NCBI): domain Eukaryota; kingdom Metazoa; phylum Arthropoda; class Insecta; order Coleoptera; family Curculionidae; genus Pachyrhynchus; species Pachyrhynchus sulphureomaculatus. The sequence goes on from CM032447.1 coordinate 125,815,973, forward strand.
AATGTTCTTCAGGAATCTCTAAAAAAAAAACGACCAAGTGCAAGTCGGACTTGCGCAATTAGCGCCCCGTATATTGACTGCTTTTAAAATAAAAATTTTTGTTACGGGCATATAAAATAATCATTGACTTCACAAAACATACACCAAATGAGTTTTCAACAAAGTTTTTTTTCCGGCACCGATTTTTCTTAGTTTTTTAAAAATAATACAAATGAAAGTGTGCGCAAGCATTACATTATATATTTACAAGCTTCCATTTGACACCCTACTCGATGATCTGGTAAAAAAAAATTTCCACTTTCGATTTCACCCTCCAAAACTAACCCCTTTAAGTCAAAATTTAACTTTCAAAACTACACGGCTCTGATGAGACCATCAATTCCTGTATTAGTGCCAAATTTGAACTTTTTATGTCAAACAGTTTCAGAGAAAATCGGGTGTGACAGACAGATAGACGAACAGACAGACGCACACACACCTAAGTGATCTTATAAGTGTTCCGCGATTCCAAAAACTCATGAGGCAAGATATTTCAAAATCGTGTTTAGAAAAGTTGCAGCGTAATCCGAAAGACTTCTGGCGTCGTTCTGTGACCATAAACGAAACGTGGAATCACCATTATACCCCGGAGACAAAACGTCAGTCAACGAAGGGGATAGTGCATCGGAAAAAACGAAACCCGCTTTATCGGCGGCAATGGCAAATGTTTTTTGGGACTTACAGGGTATCATTGAATATTTGAAAAAGGGTAAAACAGTGACTGGCCCTTACTAAGCCATTTTACTGGACAATTTACATAGTGAGTTGAAGCAGAAGCGACCAAGGCTAGCACGCAAAAAAGTGTTTCTTTACCGGGACAATGCGCCTGCTCACACATCGCCGTTGCAATGTCAAAAGTCCACGAGCTGGACTTCAAAATAGTTCCCCAGACAGCCTATCACCCAGATTTGGGCCTAAGTTTTTGTTTTCTAATCCCAAAAATTGGCTGTGGGAATAAGCAAATGGAATCTCCCTGGACCAAATAAATCTAGAGAGCATGTTGAGAAACAAATTTTCGTTTTTCCAAAAAAATGTTATTTACCTTGTTTTTTTTACTTATTCACTGCACTCTCGTATTTGGATGAGAAATGTGTCACCAAAGTTAGCGAAATCATTTCTAGAGCAACCATACGTTGCATAATGATTATTATATAACACTTTCAGAGAAAGGTTCAACAATAATATTATTATTATATATTTTATAGTTCAGGTTAGTTCAGGTTAGTAAAATTTTTTGATAAGTACTTTTCGAGATAAGGCGGATGGACAGCGATTTTTCGCGATTTTTTAAAAATAATACAAAGAAAAGTGCGCGCAAGTATTACATTATATATATTTTTTACTTGTGTTTTCACAAGTTTTCATTTGACACCACACTCGATTACCTAGTAAAAAATTTTTTTCACTTCCGATTTCACCCCCCAAAACTAACCCCTTAAATCAAAATTTAACTTTCAAAACTACATGGCTCTGATGAGGCCATCAATTCCTATATTATTACAAAATTTCAAGTTTCTATGACAAATAGTTTCGGAGAAAATCGGGTGTGACAGACAGACGGACAGACAGACAGACGGACAGACAGACATACACCGAGGTCATCTTATAAGTGTTCCGTACGGAACACTAAAAAGATCCATTTTGGACCAAATGACATAAAATGGCAGTTCATATTTTAAATAACAAATTCAATTTTGCCCACTGGGTTCAATATTTTTGAATCAAAATTTCAGGGTACTTTTGCTATATATATATATATATATATATATATATATATATATATATATATATATATATATATATATATATATATATATATATTTCTGAAAGTTTCAAGCCGATCGGTTCACTTAGTCGACATGTACAATAAAATGAAAAAAAAAACAGTTTTTTGTCGGGTTTTTTAAATTTTATAAGTTATGTACACATTTGAGCCACTTAAAACTAACGAGGGTTTGTTGAAAATTTCATTACGAAGAGTCTGTTTTTTTTTGTCTCAATCCGACATATACAACCGGAGTTATTCGCATTTTAAGCTCAATTGTTTATGAACAAAAGAGGACAAGTTTTTTGAGGTCCAAAACATAGGACAATACTCCTGGTGATACCCCAGAGAGGATAAAAATCATAATGTGGCTGTATCTAAACTGTGCAGTTTCAAATGCTTTTTTTACTGCACTATAAACAATATGCGAACAAAAAACCATTCCTTAATATTATCAAATCTTTAGTAAAATTCAATATACCTTAATATTTATCAACTGTTAAATTCATAATATCCTGAGGTGTATGACCAATTAAAATAGCTTTGAGTGCTAACATCTTTTTTTCATATTGAGTCAGAGAGCACAGAAAATAAAACGAGCGGAACAAAAGGAAATTTATCTTGTAGAGAAAAAATGTAACATGGTAATAAAAAGTGAAGATATGGTGTATGCTACTGTAATTAGTTCTTTCCCAGTAAACAGTACGTATTATGAGTTCTTTCTACCTATTTAATGACATTGTTAAATTCTTCAGTATGTTGTGGCAAAAAATACGTTGAACATCTGTCTTCACTATCATTTTTTTAAAGTAATTAATTACTATTTGAAAAACACAAAAATTGTGGAATAAATGCATAGTTATAACATTTTTTTAATGATTCGTCAACAAGAAATAAGGGTTGGGGCACCTAGTAGGAACACTTTAAATTTGTTTATTTTTTCTTGCCAGAAATGGTTCGCTAATTTACACATTATTCACTCTACTGGTCTTGTTTCTCTTTATCATGGTTTTAATACAACTTATGTATTATAAATATATATATAAAGGGTGATTCATTTAGAGGTACTTTTTGTGATGGGGATTTAATTGCAGATTGCGCATGCATCGTGTCAACTGAAGTGGCATTCCTGTTCAGTAGTGTTTGACAATTCATAATGGAAAGACTTAGCCCGGCACAGCGTCTACAAATTGTTCAACTTTATTACGAAAATGGGCGTTCTACGAGGAATGTGTATTGGGCGCTTAGAGCAACTTATGGTCCACATAATCGGCCTACCGAACGCACAATTCGCTCTACCATCAATAAGTTTGAGACCCAGTTTTCATTATTGGATAATGCTCGACCGAACAGATCACATCCAGCAGGTAGTGAAGAAAATATAGGAGCGGTAGCGGAGAGTGTACGCGAAGACCGTGAAGTGTCGATTCGTCGCCGTTCTCAACAGCTTGGTCTGCCATATTCAACAACTTCGCGTATTTTACGTAAGGATCTTTCTTTAAAAGCATACAAAATTCAACTAGTGCAACAACTGAAGCCAACCGACCTTCCGAATCGTTTCCGTTTTAGTCGTTGGGCTCTTGACAAGCTTGCAGAAGATCCACTGTTTTCGAGAAAAATTTTGTTCACCGATGAGGCCCATTTTTGGCCTAATGGGTTCGTGGATAAACAAAATGCCCGTATTTGGGGTGATGAACAACCTGAAGAGGTTCAAGAGCTGCCATTAAATCCAGAAAAAACAACTGTTTGGTGTGGTTTATGGGCCGGTGGAATAATCGGTCCATATTTCTTCAAAACAGAGGCCGGCCGGAATGTTACTGTGAATGGTGACCGTTATCACGCCATGATAACAGACTATTTGATGCCAGAAATTAAAGCCCGTGGTCTCGACGAAATTTGGTTCCAACAAGATGGCGCCACTTGCCATACAGCCCGTGAAACCATGGCTTTACTGCGAGAGCAATTCGGCGAACAGATCATTTCACGCTTTGGACCAGTGAATTGGCCGGCTAGATCATGTGACATCACACCTCTTGACTTTTTCCTTTGGGGCTATGTAAAGTCCAAAGTCTACATGGATAAGCCAGCTACAATTGTGGCATTGGAGGCCAATATTACTCGAGTCATTGGCCAAATACCACTCGAAATACTCACACGCGTCATTGAAAATTGGAACTTCAGAATGGACGTTGTTAACCGTAGTCGCGGACAACATTTGAAAGAAATTATCTTTAAGAAATAATTGTAAAGAATGGTTCTTTTATATGATAATAAAGATTATAAAATAAAATTGTTTTTATTCATTTTTTTTTATTTTAAAAAAAGTACCTCTAAATGAATCACCCAGTCTGCGAATAATTTTAATCTTTATATATATATATATATATATATATATATATATATATATATATATATATATATATATATATATTATTGATAGTTAGCCTGTACTACTTCCCATTTTTAAAAAAACAAATGCGATTGCGACGGATAGTAGTATAACCGTGTCTAGAATAGGTCACTTCCCATTGGCAGAAACAAATCCGGTTGCTATAGATAATAGTATGACACAGTAAAGACTACAAAGCTTGAGGGGGCCTGATGTTACTGTGTTAGTTATTCTGAATTGTAGAAGAAAATATGACGAATAAAAATTGAGAATTTAGTAAAATCGAATATTGACCGATGATAAAGTACCTCTTTTTGTAATATATATATATATATATATATATATATATATATATATATATATATATATATATATATATATATAAAAGGATTAAAATTATTCGCAAACTGGCCATCTGTTGGTTTATTTTTGAAAGTGTTATTTCGGCACTATCAACATGAACTCGCCTGAAATATTGACATAAATTTAGTGTTAAACTTCCCCGGTCCAAAATGGATCGATTAATGCTTGAACAACGCTGGAAAGTATTATAAATTTAAGTACACTTGGAACAGCTAGACATCATAAACTGAAAAACTGTGACAGTAAACAAACATAGTTTATTTTTTAAATAAAGATGATAAGATTATCCTTATTAAAATTGTATACGATATTAATTTCAAAGATTCATGTATTTTATATTATATACATATATATATATATATATATATATATATATATATATATATATATATATATATATATATATATATATATACTAGCCGGGCCCGCGGCTCCGCTCGCGTAGATTTGATTCACTACTATCGTCACTGCTTATTCCTTATGTTACCCAACGTAATAAAATATCTCCCGTTATTTCTTCTTATCTCCCAATATTTCTCCCTATCTCCCATTATCTCTACATAATTTCCATTATGTAGGCTTATCTCTGCTCATCTCCCATTATTTCTCCTTATCTCCCATTATTTCTCCTTATCTCCCATTATCTCACCTTATTTCCCATTATCTAGGCTTATCACGACTTATCTCCCATTACTTCTCCTTATCTCCCATTATTTCTCCTTATCTCCCATTAGCTCACCATAACTCCCATTATCTAGATTTATCTCTGCTTATCTACCATTATCTCACCTTATTTCCCATTATCTAGGCTTATCTCGACTTATCTCCCATTATTTCTCCTTATCTCCCATTATTTCTCCTTATCTCACCATAACTCCCATTATCTAGACATATGTCTGCTTATCTCCCATTATCTCTCCTTATCTCCTATTATTTATACTTATCACCCATTATCTCACCTTATCTCCCATTATCGAGGCTTATCTCGACTTATCTCCCATTATTTCTCCTAATCTCTCATTATCTCACCTTATCTCCCATTACCTAGGCTTATATCGAATTATATAGAACATATGTATAAATTTATAAAAACACGTAAATCGGATAAGTGGTTCTCGAGTGATAAGCGCACTAACGGACAGACAGGCAGACAGAGAGACGTTGCATTTTATATATATTGTATTCTTTGCTACATGATATTGTTCCATATTTAATGCTTTAGGGAGTGTATTGCAAGAGAACGCGCTAGCGGCAAACTTTTCTCCGACTTGATTCACTATTGTCGACACTGCTTATTCCTTATGTCACCTAATAAAATATATGCTATAACCTGACCAGAGAACAGACGTATGTTTAAAAAAAGGCACGTAAATCGGATAAGTGGTTCTCCAGTGATAAGCACACTAACGGACGGACCCACAGACAGACAGACGGACAGAGAGACATTGCATTTTATATATATTATAGATATTCTCTGCTACATAATATTGTTCCATATTTAATAGTTTGGACTGTGTATTGCAAGAGAACGCGCTAGTGGCAAACTTTGTCCGACTTCATTTACTATTATTGTCACTGCTCATTCCTTATGCTACCTATCGTAATAAAATATAGCCTATAACCTGGCCAGAGAACATATGTCTGTTTTTAAAAAAAAATACGTAAATCGGATAAGTGGTTCTTCAGTGATAGGCGCACTAACGGACAGACAGACAGAGAGACGTTGCATTTTATATATATTATATATATATATATATATATATATATATATATATATATATATATATATATATATATATATATAAATATATATATATATATATATATATATATATATATATATATATATATATATATATATATATATAATATGTATATATAAAAAATTAAGGAAATTTTCAATCAAATCTAAAAGGTTAACTGATAAATCTGATTTTTTGAACATATTGATTTAAGAGAATTTTAAATAATGTTTAACACGAAACTAAAATTTTCTCAAGGCATAATAACATAACGGTTGTCTTTTAAACCGCACGGAAAATTTTAATGTTTTCTTCAATTTTTTTCAATTTACTATAAAAAATGAGTTGTCATTTAGTAAAAAGATTATTATGTAATAGTGTATTGTAGAAGTTACAATGTAATGATAAAACCAAGCTTTTTTAAATTAGAATATAGGCTTAAAAAATTTCTGAGGCTCTCTAAAATGATAGTGATAATCCATACACTTAGATATTTCCTTTTAATACTTGCTTCTAAAAGACAGTTATAAACTTATTTTAAGTGAGTTTGACAGTTTTATTGAAGAACCCTAAATAATTAGATTGTTATGGGACAGTGAAAACAGGAACTTCAATATTGGTGGTTTGACGACAAACAAAAAAGTTATCGTTCTGGGTTGTTAAAATCAGAAAAATTATAGGGTATACTCGAGTTGTCCTTTTTACTGTAAATACTAAACCTAAAAAAATACCATTCTAAATTAAACTAGGTCTATAGTGCTATGGAGAAGTCTTATTTATGTTTTTTCTCGAGTCAAACCTTCTAACAAAATAGTAGATATATATTTGAAAACTGACCTTCTATAGCTTTATTTGGTAAAAATTAATTGATTAGGGATATTTTGGAAAAAAGGGCAAAAATTCTTACCATTATGATATATTTCTTATGCTTAACTTTAAAAAATATTAAAAGCTAAATTTATTTTCAGAAATAGAACATCTACAGGCATATCTATATATATATATATATATATATATATATATATATATATATATATATATATATATATATATATATATATATATAAATAGATAGACCAATATGTTTTTGTTTCTGAGCCATCCTTGGAGGAATCTATATAAAACACTTGAACATAATTGCCGTTTGCTGATACAACGTTTTGGCCTTAATGGCTTTTATTTTATGTCAAGTTTATATCAACCTCAACTTCCTCGAAGAGCTCCTAGTCTATGGTTTTCCTTAATTTCCTGTTTACTTCTTGCTTATAGACAGAGGACATCTCGTTGTGTCGTTTTATGCTTCCAAAGATATATAGTAAGTTTAAAAAGGCAAAAAATCTCCACTGGTGTATTGTTGCTAATTAAGTTCGAGATCTACTTGAGCTGCATCAAATAAGAATGATTCGAATATTTTTACATATTTACAGAAGAAAACTAAATAAATAAATTCAGAGCGGAAAGAACAAATTTATTTTACTTTACCAACCGTCCTAAAATAAAATGAGCGAAACCGGAAGATAGAAAAACTATTGGAAACATATATCGCGAAGCTAATAACAAACATGTTTACAAAAACTCTAATGACAAAAGTTGCAAAAACATGCCTGATTTACAGGACAAAACGAATGGAGCATATATTTCATGTCAGCCTTGTTTACAGTCCATTATTAAACGCAGAGTTAGGTGTACAAAAAAATCTATGGCGCGCACCATTTGGTAATGCTACATTCTGAAGCGACTTGATTTATGTTTCTCCAAAACATATAGAAAAGATCATAAATCAACATTTGAGACAAATTGCTTTAACACTAACAGTAAATTAATCGATTGTAATAAAAATCCGGTACAGTAATATTCAGAAGCTTTTAAACTTACTGGTTTAGAGTTTAAGTCCATTTGTACTAGTAAAAGCTTAGTAGATATAAAATTAATGATTTATAGCTTTCCTCTTACTCTTACTTTGGATAGCACATACCATTGTTTTTATGGTTATTACTCCTGCTGAGATGTAGTTTACTTTTCCTTATCAAATATGGTGTAAATATATGAATTTATATCTTGGTTTAGTAATCTAGCATTAACTTTTTCAATTTTCAATAATATAAAACTACCTGATATGTATTAAATGTTTTTAAAAAAATAGGCTACACTAGGATAATGTGCGGTATATCAGTTATACAAAGTTTTTGATTTTGAATGTTAAACTTACGTACGTCAGGTTACATTATAAACACTATCCCAATGAAATTTTAATCATTTTTTGATAATTTTTCGTGGCTGAAATCCGTCCACCTATGTTACTATATGTTACTTAACGATAATGTAAAAATTCATGTAAAGGGTGTCCCAAAATTCACACAAGAAGTAATTTTGATAGAAAACACAGGTTTTTAATTAAAAATTGTATTTTTTTTATTGATTCATAAAGTATATAGTATAGGGTTATGTATGGAATAACATTTTCGTTGATATAGCGCTGAATTTCCTCCTTCAAGTCGTGGGTGGTCGTGGGCTTGTGGGCATAAACCTTGGACTTCAAAAAACCCCGAAGAAAAAAGTCCAACGGCGTTAAATCGCATGATCTGGGCGGCCAATTTTGATCACCAGAACGGGATATTAAACGACCAGGAAATGACTTATGCAGTAATTGAAATGTTTCTCCATATCTTGCAATTTAGGCACAAAAAACTGGATTATCATATCGCGATAACGATCACCATTAACTGTTATTGCCTGGCCAATCGGATTTTCGAAGAAGAATGGTGTGATGATGCCTCCAGCCCAAAATCCGCACCAAACAGTGACACTTTGTGGATGCGTTTGTTTCGCAACAGTCACGTGTGGATTGTCTGAACCCCGAATGCAACAATTATGTCGCTTAACGAAGCCACCAAGATGGAAATGAGCGTCATCGCTGAAGATAATTTTTTTTCGAAAAATCAGTATCCACTTGTTGTTGTTCCATAATCTATTCAACGAACTCTCTTCGTTGTGCGTGGTCAGTAGGCTTCAGTGCTCGAGCCAATTGAACTTTGTAAGCATGAAGATGCAAATCTTTCGTGAGCATACGCTGTAGAGAGCTTCTCGAAATGTCCAATTCTTGACCACGGTGCCGAATTGATGTTCCTGGATTCTCAGCAACACTCTTACGAACTGCTTCAATGTTTTGTGTCGAACGAGTTGTTGAAGGACAACCAGAGCGTTTTAAAATCACTAATTGATCCAGCTTCCCTGAATTTTTCAATTAATCTCTTCACACTTGATGAGGTTAAAGCACTATTCCGACCATATTTTGTACTAAAATTCCAAACTGTAGCTGCCAAATTTTCATTATTTTAAAAATATTGCTCAACAATGAAAACTTCTGTTCTTTCGTGTAGCGCTCCATTTTTAATAACCCGGAACTGTCAGCTGTCACGCTCTGTTTTTTGCCAAATTCAAATCTTGCGTGAATTTTGGGACACCCTTTAGTTACAAATATATCTAAAGTAGTATAACTTAAAACAGCAAAAATGTTTGTTTATATGATGGGTCTCATCATATAAACAACTCCTCAACTCCCGTAGTCACGTATTTTCTTATTCTAAACAAACATTTAGACTTACCAAAATGCTGCACTTGCTCAGAGTGATTAATTAAACATACCTGGAAAGAAAGAGATACATGTTGTTAGTACATTAAGCAAAGTGAATTTCATATTTTTTTTAGGAATCTCTATTTAAACTACATAAGAGTTATCACCACTACACCAAACATTTTACAGTTCACTAAATCCGCGTCTCGTTAACGGTGTTAGCATCATCAGAAGCAATGACTGACTCAATAAAATCAAACATCGATTATAATGATAGTAACATGGCAAACAAAATACGCGTCGAGTGGAAAAATAGAATATTTAGTGTGGTAGTAATAACTGTTGTGTAGTGTCGTTGTGACAAAGATTCTACAGTCGCAACGTAATCTCTACTTGAAGTTTAAAATTTCAATGCTTTAACAGAAAATTAATTGCGGTGCAATATCTATTACATTTTCAAATTAAGCACTAATTTAAAGAAAAAGTGGCCCCTATCTAGCACATCTTAGAAAGTGCAAGACACAAATTAAAAAAGAGAATACAAATACAATCCACACTTTCTGGACCAAGAAATGTTAGAAAACTCGATCGTAAACAGTAATTAATAAATTACTGAGATAAATGATTATCTCAAGTATAAAATTAATTGTAAGCACTAAAAATCTGTTAGAACGGAAAAGAAAAATAGAAAGAGATATTTTGTGGGGTAGCTGGTAAAGCCCGAAGTGCTAAATTCGACATGGCCGGTAAGAAATCCCCGGTAAGGGATCTAGACCCCTGGAGATTATCTTGGGAGAAAGCAAAATGAATCACTTTCTCTGCCGCTACACACGCACATAATCACATTCTTTGCAGTGGCGGGTGTACGAAAAAGATATTTTTGTATGTACTATATTTCAATGGCACTAAGAGGGGTCACCGTTCTGACGATTTTATAATATTATTATTTTATATTATAAAAGTCTTCGGAATGTTTACGAAACTGAGTTATTGAATGTAATTTGAATAGTTTATGATACTAATATGAAACTTAAAGTTGCAGTATTATAGGATCGTCTATTAAAAATAAATTGCAAATTATAAGAAATTCAAATTAATTACCTATATTTCAATTTAACTTAGTAACTCTTTTGACACTTTACCATTATCTTTTTTGTCTCAAAATTATTAAACCACACATATTTATTGGAAAACATGGAATTAAAGTAAATTCTCATGTAATCGTATAAATTCTTGAATAGTGTTCTAAAACTTCAAAACACTTAACTTCCTAAAACATTTGGAATATTTAAATACGATAAATTTTTTTTTGTTTTTCTATTCTACATAGAAAATGCATAAATCCACATATTTAACTGCTTTTACGATACAACTGCCTCCACTGCCTCATATTAACAACGATATATTTTGTATCGCCGTGTTGTTATATGCTGTGTTCGTTCAAACTCAAAAGAAAATATTGTATATTATAAAAGATCCGCTTCCACATAGCGGTCAGTTAGAGATAATAAACGTTCTTTATTTGACGCTTTGTTTGGGTCAATAGCTCGAACACTGTAGCCTTAATTACTTTATGAGTAAACTCTGTATACCATTTTGTATAATATGTATGTAAATGACTCCATATTGTTACTGTGCAGGTTTATTTTATATTTGTTGCTGTTCATTTACTTTACACTCTTCGTTCAGTAAGAGAATTCATATATGATGTATATACATATGTGTATATATATATATATATATATATATATATATATATATATATATATATATATATATATATATATACATATATATATATATATATATATATATATATATATAATATATATATATAGAATATATATATATATATATATATATATATATATATATATATATATATATATATATATATATATATATATATATATATATATATATATATATATATATATATATATATATATATATATAGCGTTATGAAAATCGATTACTATATTTAAGTCCGTAAAAAAGTTTATCGAGAGAGACTACCGGAAAATATTGACTTAACGTTTTATAGTTAATTAAAAGAATTCTCTCTGCCTCAGTACATCGCTTGATACTGCATAAAAGGAACTAAATACAAAATTGAGTGACTTAAAAGTAATTTTTTAACGAAATTTGCTTCTACAAACTTTTTTTTGCAAATTTAAAATTTCACTTAGCACATATCAACATTACATGCCCCCTATAAAAAAAATGTTCCGAGTTTTATTACAAATATCCAGGATATAATTTATGCATCACTAACTACTAAAGCTCAATTTTAAAACTTTGAAAAATACTCAATAGGACATAAACAAGGTATAAGGTAAAAAAACTGCAAATGAAAACTCTCCTAACGATTCAAAATAAAGTTGATTATCAATCATTAAGTCTTAAGGTCAAAAAACAGCAAATAAAAACTCTCCTAATGATTAAAAATGAAGTTCATTATCAATTATTAAGTCTACGAAAAAAAGTAGCTCTTTGGGCTAAGTTCATTTTATAAAGAAAGATCTGCGCTTGGTCCCATAATTTAGAGGGCTGTTAACTCACATCAACTAAACTACTAGGATGTTCGCAGTCTAGTGAGGTTCCACTATTATGAAGATTTTTGGACCCTAACGCAACTTTTTCGTCCTGTAATAAGTGGCGCGCGTTCATCTACGTAAGACATTATTTTATAATATTTTGCGGAGGGTACTGTTTCTAAGACTTTCTTTTATAAGTACGATACAAGTGTATCTCTGACACACTTGTTGGAGGCTGTTTAAGCTCACAGTCTGATAGAGGATTGGTTTAGCGAGCTGCTAATAATTGCCGCTATGCAGCACAATTGTTAAGGTTCTACCTCACGTTTGTAAATATAATATTAATCACTAAAATTGAACAAAGCCTATATTTGAGAAACTATTTCCTATTCTTTTGTTTTTTATTTCATCTCAGGACGCGTTCCGTCGTATAATGACTGATTAGCTGAGCTAGAATGGATCGAGAAAAAAACAAAACTTAAAATACTTATCATCATACAAGCGCAAAGATTCAGAAATATATAACAATTTGTATCTGTGATTGCTATAACCCTAGCCGTATCAGTTTTCTGTAGGGGGTTATTTAAAGTCACAGATCAACAAAAGAACTGTTTAGCGAGTTGCTAACAATTACCGCTAGGCAGTACGATTGCGCATATAAAAACCAATATGAACCACCAAAATTACACAAAGTCTATATTTCAGCAGTTATTTACTGTTCTCTCATCTGTCGATCGATCTCCGAACATATTTTGCCTGCCTCTAAAATTAAGTTTACAGAGTTACAATCTTTGCGCTTGTACCGTGATAAGTACTTTTTTGCTTTCTTCGTTAATCCTAACCTAGTTAATGAATCGTGATATGAAGAAATGAATCAGGAGATGGACTGATAAATGAGAGAACAGTAAATAACTGATGACATATGAACTTTGCTCAATTTTAGTCGTTAATATTGACCAATTTTTTACCTCTGTGTACCGACAAAACATCAATAGTACCTTGTGTAATAAAATCCTTCATGATAAGGTATTTTCATTATTCTATTGAAATCTTGTAAGTATGCAGAGATAAAAAAATTTGCAGCAGTTAGTTTATTTAATAATTTAAAGGAAAAAGCTATCCAATAGACAGCAGCTGGCCAATTTCAGGATAACACGACATATAACTAAATAGTTACATATTTAATGATAAATATTATTACAGAAATGAAAGTAACAACATACACAGATCTAAGAAAATATCACTCATCAAATCATTCTATTTCTTTTTCCATATGGGTCTAGCACACGACTAAGGGAAGTCCCTAAAGCGCTTCAGGAGCGGCATGTGTGCGGAAAAAGCGATTCACGTTGCTCTTGAATCGCTGTAACTTTAAAGTAACACATACTTGACAGCGATGAATAAGTGGTGAACTGAAAAAGTAATAAGAGGTACGTTTAAAGACCAAAAAAGTATAAGGGATACTGGATGTTATAGAATGATCTCTGTAACTATTAAAACGATAATTTAGGGTATATAACTTGTTTTTTTCACTTTGTATTCTGGAAATGGACTAGTATATCTTCTAGAAGAGAATAGGTGAAATAGAAATTATATCGAATAAACTACCCACTTGGGAAGGAACAAGTATGTTAGAATTTTTATGCATACATGGGAAATCGGAGATTGACCCTTGATGTTACAAAGTATATAATCCATTTTAATGTGCTTAAAAAAAAGTAACGAAAGTTTCAAAAACTCAGTTTAAAATTTTATCAATTTCACTACAAATACAAAAAAAGCTTATAATAAAGTTTTAGCATTTGATTTAGTAGTTGGATTTAATTAAAATTAAATCAAAATTACTGATACACAATTATTTAAGCAACGAAACATCTTTTAGTTCTAAGTCAAAAAGCACATTTCTTTCAATTTCTAAGGTATAATCACACAACACTAAAAATTGTGCACCTTTCATGCCATACAAACAACAATAAAATTACAACTATGGTGCCGGAACAATTTGTAGACTTGATAACAGTTTAATTTATTAAATAAATATAGTAATTTTAAACCAACCTAAAAATTTAATATGCCTTTCCTGGGCGCACTGATTAAAATTATATATGTAGTTATGTAAGTATCACTGGTTCCGTACAATAGACGACATAAGTAAAAAGTGAATGTTGTAACATGTAATTTGCAGGTGTAGCATTATTATTTAAATTATACTTACTTATATTTAAATTGTCAATTATTTTTCTTATGACAGTATTTTTTTCTATTCTCGAAGCTACACAAATGATCAAACCAATTTTTAATCTATGTAATAAATCACTGTCTTTATTGGAAAACAAGAGTGGCCAAGCCTCTTTCTTACAATTTTGAAAGTATAAAAATTTCTAATCATGAATGTAAGCTTATACTAACTTAATCTAAGCTCTTATAATAGTGATCCTATACTAACTTAACCTAGGATATGTGTTTATATATACATGAATTTCTTTATGCTACGACTTAAAACTAAGACTAAAACTACCTTAGCCTAAGACTTACGCTAACTTAAAATTAGGAAGTAACATTAACTTAAACTAGGACTAATTATAACTTAACCTGGAATGACAATCTTCTTGTCACGGCGGGCGAGGGGGTCATCGTCTTCGTCCGAGAGCAGCGGGTCGGACGGTCTCGGGAACTGGTGGCTGGCGTGAGGTGGGAGTCGGAAGGCATCCCTGATGCGTGGGTTGGGGTGCTGGGACGCCTTCTCCAGGAACTTCTGTTGGATTTTCCCCATGTGTGCCTTTACGGTAGGCACACCGAAATCCCTATGGAGTTGACGGTTCCTCATGAACCATAGGCCTTGTTCTGTACTGCTTGAAGTTGAGCTCCTTGTTTTGGAGAGCTGGCACCAGGTGGGGCAGGCGTAGGTGAGGCCTGCCTTTACTGTGGTGTTGTATACCAGAAGCTTGGTCCGTGGCAGCAACTTACTGGAGCGATTCAGGATGGGATAGAGTTTGCCCAGCAGTTACTTTGCCTTCTTGGTTGCAGTGCAGACCTGGTCCTTCCAGACGAGTTGTCGGTCGAACTGGACGCCCAGGTACTTGACGGACTTGGCCCATTGGATGTGGGAGCCTTAGAGCTGGAGATGTCCATGAGAAGTGCCGCTGCCCTTGGAGAAGACGATGGCTTGAGTCTTGGCGGAGTTGAGTTTGATCCTCCAGCGGTCCAGGGTGTCGAGGTGGCGCTGAAGTCTGCTGGTGATGAGGCGGTTACTTCTGGAGTGGGTGATAATGGCGGTGTCATCAGCATAAAGGAGGAGGTTGCTCTGATCCGATTTGGGAATGTCGGCTGTGAAAATGTTAAAGAGGTGGGGGGAGAGGACGGAGCCTTGTGGGACTCCGGCTCTGATGGCCTTGACTTCGGAAATGGCCGTTTCGACTCTGACTTAAAAGGTTCTACCAGAGACAAAGGCCTGAATGAGTTTTGTTATGACAGGGGGATAGCCGTGTCGAATCAGTTTCAGAATGTGGCCTTCATGCCAGACTCGGTCGAAGGCCTTTGATACATCGAGAAACACAGCTTCAATGTTATAAATTAAATGGTATGAACAACTCGACCTTATCGAATTAAACATAAAAAGAATTTTTAATATATTGTGAAAAAATATATTTTAACAAAAAATATTCACACTTTCATCAATTAGATTTCATCATTCACTTTCATCAATTAAATTTCATCAGAGACTAAATTTGCTATGCAACCGAAATATAACTCTCAATATTATAAACAAGGTCTTAAAATGAAAATAAACTTCTTGTCTAACATCCATTGTCTTTATTTAACTCCAAAATCATTATAATGTTTCCGTATGCACCTAAAATTGTGCCATAATAAGGTATTAAATAGAGGAATTCCTCAGAAATCACAAGCAGGTATAAAAACGTACTGATGTTTACGAACATTCAAAAGCAACCTAAGCTAATGGTTTGTTATTCAAAATCGACGTTTTTTAAAAATAATATTTTTTCGACTCAACTTTTGCTCTTAGGTGAATAAATATTTTCCTTTTAGTTAAGCAAACAAACGTTTTGTCTGTGAAAAAGCGGTATTAATTCTACCGAACCAGTTAGTTTTTCTTTAGAATAAATTAATAGCATAGGCATTAAAACAGTTAACAGAGCTGAAGTAAACACTAACCACAAAATATTTATTTAGGCAACAAAGCAATAAAGTAGTAGTTTATTTTATTACACCGACTACGTATCGATAAATGACCTATTTGGTCTTAATAGTCAGTTTTATCGTTCAGCAATTTTCTACCCGAAAGGCCCTGGAACATCTTCACTTTTTTTTTTAAATTTCTTACCAAATCTTTACATAAAATGACAAGTATATTAATAGACGGATGAAGCGAGCACGTTTAAAGTAAGTATTACTATTTATATTTTATTTCACCAACTTCACTCTCATTTTAATTCAGGTCTTAATTAGTTCTAAATTTTGTCTTAAAGAGAAACTATAAAACTACTATATTCCTTGCCAATATCAATATTTCGCTCTCGCAACTCGGGCCAATATTTCACATCCATATCAGGTTCAGCTTGTTACTCAGGGTAGAACGATTTTCACGCAGTCTTTCATTTGAAGAACATCATCCCTTTGGAATAATTTGCCCAGCGCTGTGTTTCCTGCCGAGTATAATTTACAACGATTCAAGAACAAAGTGAATAGCTTTTGCCGCACACATGCCGCTCCTTGGCCGCTTTAGGGACTTCCCTGTAGCACGTGTGCTAGACCCATAAAAAAAAAATTTAACATCTATGTATATCTATGTGTAAAAAAAAAACTGGCTGAGATAAGCGTTTGTGTTGTTATTGGAAATAATTAGTGAAGAAGAAGGCACTGATAAACAATATTTTAACATTAATGGAAATATTAAAAAAATATATGCTTACATCGGTTATCATCTCATTCATCATTTAACATAAAGTCTTTAGAAATAAATAATCTCTGAACTGAAAACTTTTTATCATTTAATATATTTTTCCTGCATTTGTGATTTATTCTATTTATTATAATTTAAACATAGAATTCTTGGTATTTGCTTGGTCAATATGTGATAAGCTCTGATAAAAATTAAGACTTTAGGGTATCTAAGTCTAGAGTTGTAAATCGCTTTAAAATATGTTAACATTATCTGTTCTAGCTAATAAGAAGTCGAATTCTATTAACGAATTTAATTGTCAGTTTCACCACCCACTACATTTTAAAAATTTATTACTGAATACAAATTTAAAATATATTTTTATTATATATCTACGTAACTTAAATATATTTATTGGCATCTTAAGAGAAGGAATTTGAAGAATTTATGAAGTAAAACATTAAAATATAATTTTTATAGAGATGCAAGTTGTTTTATGAAAACACTCAAAGTACTTTGAACATGAATATCTTAGATACAAACAAAACTGGTTAGGGAAATGTTTTCTTTTCCAAAATTCAATATTCTTTGGAAATTCCAGATGGTTTGTTCATTGCAGAAAAGAAGAAAAAGGTGTGTTGCCTTTACTGTGTAAAGCTAAAGCTAAGTTGTTTTTACAACTATTAATTTAAACTTTGTCACATAAGATTTGAACTATCTAAATTCAAAATATTTTAGTAATTCGGACATAACAGTAGTTTTATCATTAGGGATTCTGAAATCGGTATTTTAAATTAAGATGTTTTATTCGGACAATTTTCAAATTTTGCTGCCCGACAACCCAGTCTAGTGACAGACTTATTGATAAGAAATTAGTAAGTCTATATAGGGCAACCATGTGCAGAAATACATTTAAAATAATAAAGATACCGGTGGTTTAGTGTTGCCAATGTTGCTTAAATAAGATCAGCGTAATCATATTATAGCAATTTAACCAACAACAGTTGCCATGTGTGTTACGGCTATATTACAGAATATTGCTCCATCGTCTGTGTTCAGCAACAAATATAATTAATATATATATATATATATATATATATATATATATATATATATATATATATATATATATATATATATATATATATATATATATATACATATATACAGTAGACACTCGGTAGTGTGAACATCGCATAACGTGAACATGTTATTAATTACCCAGGCCACCGTATACCGTGAACAAGCAAACCGCTAATGGAAATAATGCCATCCGTTCTGAAAAATTGATACAGTTGAGGTTGCGCACTGTTGTAAATCCCCGATACATTCGGTACTTCCCAGTCGTATAAGCTAAAAATATATTCGTTTCGTGAGATCGTTGGTTGTTAATAGGTGGTGTCTGCGTATTTGGGCTGTTTATTTCGATGAAATATCTCTTACAAAACCCAAGTGTCTTACTCTTTACGAAAAATCGCTAGTGATTCAAGGATTAAATGATGGACAAGGTGTTACTTATTTAGCCAAAAAATATGGTGTAGCAAAATCTACAATTTCTAAGATAAAACAAAAAAAAAGAACTAATTTCTAGAGCTGTGAAAGATACATATGTCGGACCAGGTAAAAGACAAACATTAAAGAGTTCGGGGTTTCCCAGAATGGAAAAAAAATTGTATAAGTGGTTTTTGGATCAACGAAATAAAAATTATATTGTGAGTGGGGAAGTGATTAAGCAAAAAGCAAAGCTAATTCATTCACAAATTAAAGAAAGTGATAAGCCATTTACAGCTAGTGAAGGATGGCTACAACGCTATAAAAAGCGATTTGGGATTCGCTTCTTGAAAATTTCTGAGGAAAAATTATCCTCTCAACCAGAACTCGTGGATCCGTTTAAAATTCAGTTAAAAAATAAAATGGAGGAACTTGGTCTCACTTTGGAGTAACTTTACAATGCTGATGAAACAGGACTTGAAAATTGCTACCAGACAAAATATTCGTCTCGGCGGCAGAAAGAACTACAGCTGGTAGAAAAACCGAAAAGCAGCGTATAACATTTTTGGCATGCACTAATGCTGCTGGGACTCATAAGATAAAACCATTGGTTATTGGTAAAGCTGCAAAGCCAAGGTCATTTAAAAATTTCTGATGATGACTATGATCATTCTAGAGCAGGTTGGATGACTGCTACCATTTTCAAAAATTGGTTTCATTATTCGTTTGTCCCTCAGGTAAGATTCAATTTTTAACGTCATGGATCTTAAACCTAAATAAAAAATTGTACTTGTAGGTTAAAATGTTTCTAAAGGATAAAGGTCTCCCGATAAAGGCCTTACTCTTACTAGATAATGCGCCATCTCATCCAAATGAAGATGAACTAAAAAGTGAGGACGGGCAAATGGTAACAATGTATCTTCCCCCGAATGTCACACCACTCATACAACCTATGGATCAAAATGTTATTAGATTAACAAAATTGTATTATAGAAACTATGCTATCTATCTATGTAATCGAAAACGACATGAACGTTTCTGAGTCCCTAAAAAAATTGACTATCAAAAACGCAGTAATTAACCTAATGGCAGCCTGGAATTATCTTCATCCAGAAATTATAAAAAAATGTTGCAGGAAATATTTTGGAGGGGGTCTGTTCAAATTTTGATGACGACGAAAATGTGCCACTCGCTGTTTTGAAACGCCGTTGGGCCAACGACAACTTAGTTTCCAAATCACCTGAACTTCTGCACGTAGTTGCACCTCAGGTAAGTCTTTTCTTTCTATACATACAAATATTTTTTATTGGCCCTTTTTTTTTATAGGGTGATTTTGACGAATCTGACGTCTTGCAGTGGAATCAGTGTGACAATGATTTTAAAGATGATGTAAGTGAAGACCATCAAAGTGATGAGATTGAGAAGGTCGAAGAAAATCCTGAATTATCGACTACATCAATACCGTTAGATAGAGTGATAGAGGCTTTAAGTGTAGTAAACCAGTGGGCAGAAGCAAGTGACATTGACGTTAATGATCTTATAGTTATAAAAAGATTAAGAGATAAAGCCATTTTGCAAAAGACTAAAAGTTCCCATAAACAAACAAAAATATTTCATTTTTTTACCAAAAAATGACTTTTATCAGCTTGTTTTTATTTTTTCGTATTTGTTTTGATGAGAATGATAATTTTTTCATGTTTATATTGTTAATTATAGATTTTTATTAAATATTTAATATAACCTTCGTTAACGTGAATAAATCGATAACGTGAACAGACGTTGTTTTTTGGGTTCACACTATCGAGTGTCTACTGTATATATATATATATATATATATATATATATATATATATATATATATATATATATATATATATATATATATATATATATATATATATATTATGAGGTGAAGAGTATCGGGATAGCGGTCTATGTAGTAAAATTATTCTTTTGTTGCTGTGTTTAAAACTCCATATGTCGCCAATACGTCTCGGATTTATCGGGAGTATTACTAAAATTAAAACCGTCATGCACACATAAGTCGCTAAAAACATACGACATGAACTTACCAACAAGGAAAACAAAACATCACACAATTAGACCAACTATACACACTGTCAGCTCACTTTAGATGTTTTCAACTCGTTCAGTGATAGGTTGCAGTTCACTGTCGAAATTGAGAAAGATTATAGTGTTCCTTTTCTGAATATCAATATCATAAGAAACAAAAATAACAAAATTATATTGGATTAGTATCAGAAACGTACAGCTTCTGACACATTTATAAATTTCTTTTTAAATCATCCAACTAGTCAGAAGTATAATAAGGTGGTGGGAATGAGGAATAGAGTTACTCACATCAGTGACGATACTTTTTTACAAAACAATGTAAAAAAAAACTGTTCAATATTTTGCGCAACAATAGTTATCCTAGGCATATTTTGAATAGATTGATTTTCAATTCCAACATCTTTGATGGTCCCACGGAAGAATTAAGACATAAAGTCCAATACAAAAAACTACCCTATATACGTGGTCTGACGGACAAGATAGTCTCGACCTTCAAAGAATACGCTGACATAAAAATAGCAAGATATAATCAATTATGTAATAGGAATTTATTTAATCGTGTAAAACAAAAGACGCCACTTAAGTACGAGGCTGGTTTGAAAAGTCCGTGCAAAAATAAAAACTACTTATGTGTTTGGGGTAAACCTTTTTTATTTTTCGACATAGTCTCCTTTTAGGCTTATACACTTCGTCCAACGATGTTCTAGTTTGTTGATCCCTTCCGAATTTGTCCAAGTCTGCAAAATATCCATTCTGCAATCACCTCCTCGTTTGAATAAAATCTTTGTCCCGCCAGCCATTTCTTCAAATTGGGGAACAAATAGTAGTCCGAGGGAGCCAAGTCTGGAGAATAGGAGGGATGTGAAACGAGTTGGAATCCTATTTCCATTAATTTTGCGACCACAACTGCTGAGGTGTGTGCTGGTGCGTTGTCGTGATGGAAAAGGACTTTCCTGTGGGCCAATCGCGGGCGTTTTTCTTGCAGCTCGGTTTTCAAACGGTCCAATAACGATGAATAATATTCACCTGTAATAGTTTTACCCTTTTCCAGATAGTCGATGAGGATTATCCCTTGCCAATCCCAAAAGACAGTCGCCATAACCTTTCCGGCCGAAGGAACGGTCTTCGCCTTTTTTGGTGCAGATTACCCCTTGGTAACCCATTGTTTAGATTGTTGTTTGGTCTCAGGAGTATAGTAATGTATCCATGTTTCATCCACAGTGACGAAGTGACGCTTAAAGTCCATCGGATTCTACTGGAACAGCTGCAAACCATCCTTGCAACACTTCACACGATTCCGTTTTTGGTCAAGCGTGAGCAATCGCGGCACCCATCTTGCGGATAGCTTTCTCATGTCCAAATGTTTATGCAAAATATTATGTACCCGTTCAGTCGAGATGCCCACAGCACTAGCAATCTCACGCACCTTAACTCTTCTGTCATCCATCACAATATCATGGATTTGATAAATGATTTCTGGAGTCGTAACCTCCACAGGCCGTCCAGAACGTTCAGCGTCACTTGTGCCCATATGGCCAGTCCGAAAATTTTGAAACCACTTATAAACTGTTCTAATCGAAGATGCAGAGTCACCATAATGTTTATCAAGCTTCTCTTTAGTCTCCTGAGGCGTTTTTTTACCTTTCATAAAGTAATGTTTAATCACCACACGAAATTCTTTTTCGTCCATTTCTTAAAAATCACTCGACTTCCTTGATTCGCACGAATGCCAAACACAAAGAAATAGACCAATATGGCCGAAACTTGGTGTGCGTTCATTCAAGAGATGCTACTAACTAAACATGACCTCGACACGCGCCGGTGGTGCCATCTCTCGGACTTTGCACGGACTTTTCAAACCAGCCTCGTATAACAACAACATAATATATAAAATGTCTTGCTTGCTGGATTGCGAGGGCAGTTATATTGGACAAATATCACAATAGCTTAAACAAAGATTAACTCTTCATAAAAGTTATTGCCTAATGCTGCAGTGGATCATAAGTTGAGAACAGAAAACAAATTTGACTTTGATAATGTTATGATCCTAGGATACGAATATAACTATAAAAAACGCTTGTTCCTTGAAATGTGTCATATCATAAAAGAGAAAAGCTCCATCAAATACAAAATGGACACTAATAATTTAAGCAAAATATACTGTGATATTCTAAATAATTATATTAATCGCTACACCTGACCATTGTACACACACCGATAATAATAATAAAAAAATATAAATAAAAG
Organism: Pachyrhynchus sulphureomaculatus; assembly: GCA_019049505.1. Classification (NCBI taxonomy): domain Eukaryota; kingdom Metazoa; phylum Arthropoda; class Insecta; order Coleoptera; family Curculionidae; genus Pachyrhynchus; species Pachyrhynchus sulphureomaculatus. The sequence continues at coordinate 125,839,096 of CM032447.1, forward strand.
AAATAAAATAATATTTAATATCAGTTCTAAACAAACGCCTTAGATTAAAGTGTGTATAGTTTGTCTAGTTGTGTGATATTTTGTTTTCCTTTTGTGAATATTTTATTCTAGTTGGTAAGTTCATGTTGCATGTTTTTAGCAATCTATGTGTACATGACGGTTTTAATTTTAGTTACTCCTGAAGAAGCCGTATTTGCGAAATATAGAGTTTTAAACAACAAAAGAATAATTTTACTACACAGACCGCTATCCCGATACTTTTCACCTCATAATCTTTATTAGGGTCGAGAAAAAGAAACACAATATCTGTATATATATATTCACATCCCCCCTATTCTCCAGACTTGGCTCCCTCGGACTACTATTTGTTCCCCACTTTGAAGAAATGGCTGGCGGCACAAAGATTTTTTTCAAACGAGGAGGTGATTACAGACACTAATGGATATTTTGCAGACTTGGACAAATCCTATTATTCGGAAGGGATCAACAAACTAGAACATCGTTGGACGAAGTGTATAAGCCTAAAAGGAGACTATGTCGAAAAATAAAAAAGGTTTACCCCAAACACATAAGTAGTTTTTATTTTTGCACGGACTTTTCAAACCAGCCTCGTATATATATATATATATATATATATATATATATATATATATATATATATATATATATATATATATACATACTATCATTTGTACGTCAACGTTAATGTTGCATAATAGTTAGTGCGTATTATCACAGAGACAATTTCAACTGATCATTTAATAATGCTTGGAACAAAATAACCAACTATGAAGTTTTTATTTTCTTTTATCGGTCACCTCGCTGCCTAACTGGGAGTTAACCTTTTTGGATGGATATCGGCGAAGATGTCGTAACCTTATCTACATTTGTATTTCACTGCACCTTTTAGACACCCCGATAGTCCTGCCAATGGCGTTATTACATTTTTGCACTAACTACTACGTATGTATGTGACCAAGCCGAATATACTTGAATAAATTAATAAATAAGTATGCCGACATGACATCATGATGCTAGGGCCGTCACATTAATGATAATTATTATAAAATTTGAATGCGAAATAAAAAAACTATAGCACTATATATTGCTTTCTTCTCTATTTATACTAGTAAAAAGTTAATGTTACCCGCAAGTAAAAATTAACAAAATATAACATTTAATCTATAGTCATCTAAAGTCAAACTTTATCTTGAAAGTTAATATTTTTATTATAATTTAACTTATCGAATCATTACTTATTCTGCTGTCGCCATTCCTTTTTATAGTTCTCTACATAATCTTTAACAAATGGGTATTTTACGACCTTAAATTTAAAAATACCGCTCGAAAAGGTTAAGGTTCTTTATGTTTAAAAGCGGGAGGTTAAGATCGTTCCTAAGCAGCTTTAATATATAGCCTGGGTTTATGTGCATTTTAAAAATTGGTTCCTCGTATATATACGTACATATATAAATCAAGAACGCATCGTATTTTACTTGAGGATAACCATGAATTAAAGTTATGAATACGCGTTAACTACCTTACATTTGGTGTAATTCTTGTTACGTATTCAGATGACAGTTAAAATATTAAAAAACATTTAAATTTTATACGCATACGACCACAGGATGTATTGACAATAAATGGCATTTACAACTTTAATCGACATGAACAAATAAAAGGCTATTATATTCAGTATCATATAAAGTCTTTTGTTAATAAACACGTATTGAATATTATCAAGAACAGTTACATACAAAAGACGACCGACTGATCATATAAAAAAACTAGAGAAATAATGAGCATTCTTTACTAGTGTACGAGTATACTCTGTTAATTAAATTGTAGAAGGTTATTACATTATTTTACCTAATATTGCACCATACATGGTTAACCAAATTTCTAAATATCAAATTAAAAGAACGATCAAGTGCAAGTGGACTTGCGTAATTAGTATGCTGTGATCGCCTTTAAAATATTTTTTTACGAAAGTATGAAATAATCAGCGACCTCACAAAATACACCCCAAATGAGTTTTCAATTTTTTTTTTTATCGGTCTAGCACACGTCCTGCAGGGAGGTCCCTAAAGCGCTACACACATGTGCGGAAAAAGCGATTCACGTTGCTCTTGAATCGCTGTAAATTGTACTCGGTGGGAAACACAGTCCTGGACAAATTATTCCAAAGGGATAATGTTCTCCATATAAAAGACTGCTTGAAAAGCATTGTACGAGGAGTAACAAGCTGAACCTCATACGGATGTGAAGTATCAACATGACGTGTATTTCTAACACGCACCGCTCTGGGAGGAATTAAACGGGTCACATCCTCCGAACATTTTCCATGAAAATACTTGTAGAATAGGCTCAAGTCGCCAACCGTTCTATGATGTTCCAGCGAATCAAGGCCGCCGGTCAGTTCCGGGTCTCCAATCAGACGAACAGGTCTTCTTTGAATAGAATCCAACAAATGCAGTGTATGTTTGGAAGCGGAGCCCCAAACATGGGCGAATTTGAGCTTTGTAAAGAATTAGCAGCTGTTGTGGAGTGTAAATCTTTCTGGTTCGAAATAATATTCCCAACTTTTGAGAAGCTCTCCTTGCCATGTCTGCAACATGCTCATGCCAGGACATATTTGCTCCCAAATTAACGCCCAACAAATTGAGTGACGATGTTAGAGGAATGGAGTGCCCCGCCATAACTATGTCGGGTTCAGCAACGTTAACTTTTTTAGAAAAAAAGAATTAAGAGGACAAATTACAAACATGTCTAGTCAGATACTGGCTAATCAGACCAACCAGAATAAGACAAAAAGTTCTATTTGACATGACATCTTAAGATCCAGTATGTATTTTCACGTTTTTCCTTAGTCAGTAATGTATAATAGTTATAACATCTTAGCTACCTAACAGCAAATAAATCAATCTAGAATCCAGTAGTAAAAGTTTAAAACAAATACTTACTACCTAAATAGTTGTTTAATTGTAAACAAATAAAATGAAGTTATTTTGTTTCGGTATCTATCAGTGCCGGTTCAATTCCCAACGAAATAAACCTTTACCATTTTAGTGGTCAAATAGTTTTTTTTTTTATATACCAGATAAAATATCAAATGTCATGCACCCCTGATAATTCCGGAATTTTTAAAAAATTTTTTGATCCGTACTTTTAGATATAGGGTGGGTGGACAGGGATTGAGCCATATTTGGGCCATCAATTCCTATATTTATGCCAAATTTCAACTTTCTATATCAAATAGCTTCGGAGAAAATCAAGTGTGATAGACAGACACCGAAGTGATCCCATTAGTGCTCCATAAGGAACAATAAAAAAAATGAAACATGTTCCTATCGACTTGCCGAATTTTGTACAAGCAATACCAATCCTTAAACTTAATTTTCAAAAAGTGGTATTATGTTTGCTATCATTATAATGCTGATTTCCCACTCTTTTCAATAATACCAAAAACATTTGTATTTCAAAAAACTTTTACTGATTAAAACCGTTTTTTTTTTCACACAGGAACGTACTCGTTGCGCACTATCCATCTCTATAAAAACACAGGCAACTGCATTTTCCTATCATTCCTTTATCGGAATTTAAACCATCAACATCTCTGCTATATCTGCTAAATCGGAAAATGGATACTATCCCGGAAGAAACGGCCCAAGTCATCGCCCTATTGCAGGAAGGGCATAGCCAACGTGTAGTAGCTACGCAATTGTACCTGAGCCAGTCAGCTGTCTCCGGAGTCTACATATGTTACCAAGAGATTGGCGTCTTTACACGGAGACCAGGATTAGAAAGAAGGAGGTGTATCTCGAAGCGAGATGATCGCTTAGTTGTCAAGACAACTTTAAGAAATCGTCACTTAACCGGCGTTCAGGTCCAGCAGGAGCTCCGACAAGTTCGTGGTCGGGCTCTCAGTCATTGGACAGTCAGAAGGAGACTTAAAGAAGCTAACCGAACTCCGAAGAGACCAGCTAATGGACCCAAATTGACAGCAGCCCATCGAAAAGCGCGACTCAGATTCGCGAACATGTCAATTGGACCTTAGAGCAATGGCGCTCCGTTTTATTCTCCGACGAGTCTCGAATATGCACATGACAATAATGGGAGAAGACTAGTCTATAGAAGGCCTGGGCAGCGCTATGCGCAGTGCTGCATTACTGAAACAGTCGCCTACGGAGGAGGTTCCGTCATGGTGTAGGGAGGCATCTCACTCGATGCGAAAACTGATTTGCTTTTCGTGACTGATGAAACTCGTAGCGGTGGATTAACTGCTCACCGGTACATCGAGAAGATCCTGCAGGAACACGTCGTTCCTGACGCTGGGTTGTTGTTGATAGCTTCGTGCTAATGCACGATAATGCGAGGCCACATGCTGCTGCATTGGTGCGGCAATACCTGGTGGAAGTGGGAATACCCACATTAGACTGTCCTATGCGGAGTCTTGACCTCAATCCAATCAAGCACATGTGGGATCAGCTCAAAAGAAGGGTTCGAGCCAGAAATTCAGCCCCTGCATCAATAAGGGACTTAAAGATTGCGATGGAGGAAGAGTGGCGAAGAATCCCACAGCCAGTGGTGAAAAAGCTAATCCACTCCATAAAGAAATCGACGTTATAAGGACTAAGAGGGGTAATACAAATTATTGATTTTGGTTTTAATCAATAAATTTAATTGATAAACTTAAAATTTGTTTAATTTTTCCTTTCTCTTACCTCTATTTTATTTTGAGAGCGCAAAAAATCATGGGTAGACCCAGGCGCACCATCCACATCGACCGCTAGACCGAATCGCTTTGGCAGAAAGACGAAGCTCTGTGTTTGGTGGGACCAGAGGGGCGTGGTGTATTACGAGTTGTTAAAATCTGGGGAAACGGTTAATACTAAACGTTACCAACAATTGACCGATTTGAACCGTTCGCCGCTTGAAAAAAGCCAGAATACCGAAAGAGGCAACACAAAGTCATTTTTCTTCATGACAATGCTACATCACATACGGCCAAACCAGTTCGCGACACGTTGGAAGCACTCAGCTGGGAAGTTCTACCACATGCGGCTTACTCACCAGACTTGGCTCCTTCCGATTACCACTTGTTTGCATCGATGGGTCACGCACTTGCTGAGCAGCGCTTTGGTTCGTACGAAGATGTGAAAAAATGACTCGATGAATGGTTTGCAGCAAAAGGGGAAGTTTTTTACTGGCGTGGTGTTCACAAATCGCCCGGGGGGGCGATGGGAAAAATGTATAACAAGCGATAGAGCATACTTTGAATAAAACATCTTTTATCATTAGCAGTGTTATATTTTAATTTGTCGGACCAGGCTATGTTGGACTTGAAAGTTCCATAGCTTTAAATCTATGAAACTTTTAATCGGCTTCAAATATTTTGTTCATGAATCAGTGTTTATCAATGATTTTGATATAGTTCTAGTCAGTAGAGTAAGTATTTTTTTCTTAAAACTTTATCATTAATAATCAGTATAACTATAAAGGGATTGTATACAGTAAAATTTTATCAAATCCTGAAGTTTAAAAAATTTAATTTCTTAAATTTACCTGTGGTAGGGAGCCTAAAAAACCATTGATGATAATATTAGATCTAATTTTCTCAAATTTTCCTAAGAGTATTTCCAGTTTTGTTTAACATTTCGTAACTGTTTCAGTAATTTCTACATGAAAACAAATACATTCTAAAACGTTATATATTAGAGTTCTAAAAGTATCCAGTTTACGGATTACATTTAATGACTTTCATTTATTTTATAGTAGTTTCCCGAAGTAAAATATAGCTTCCTACTAGTCATTTTCCAAGTTTATGTTCATTGTATCAAAATTTTATGGGTCCATTTTTAGGTCCAGAGAAGTGTCAGCGTTTTCTCTGTCTATAAGTATTATAAATTTGCAAAAACTTTAAAACCCTCTTTTATGCCTTGATCGTTTCTGAATATAAATTGAATAACCAACCTTAAAGCTATTGGGTTTAATAAATTACTACAATATTACCTGACAATATTTCATTTTAACACTATTGTTTTTCTGTGCTATTAGGGTCGCCCAAGAGATGTGCTATTATAATCAGAGCAGCTGCTTCTGACCCTTGAGGGGACTTATTAGAATATTATGTAAACCTTTATTGAGTGGGATTTAATCTTCAATATTTCATTGGAAACTATTTAGGCAGACAGGCGTTAGAACTGATGTTAGAGATTTATCATGACAACTACAAATGTGCCTAAAATCTGCAGCATCCAATCCCTGTGCTTTATATCATTGTATAATAGACATGTCTAAAACGATCATGCAAAGTATATGTAAATCTCTAAGCGGTTAAAGATTTATACCTGACTGTATGTTTCATTAGCATTGTATGTATATTTCATTAAGCTCGTTCAATCTAAAATATAATTCATTTCCGTATATATAGAGTTTAAATGATAGAACAAATAAATATTAAATATCTGTAACATTAATAACGTGTTCTGTGGTTTTGTGAATTATAGTAAGATGTTTGTGATGATCATTCTTGGTTAACTGATCGTATTTTTAGCTTTGGTTTTCAGTTCTGTAGCTAAAATAATTACTAGTTAGCTTAGTGTCTTTGTTAATAATGTCCTATGATATTTAAATTAAAAATTTATAAATAATGGGTAAATATTTTAATCATATGTACACGAGCTAATTTTATACGGATATAATGTTTTACCGAAATTAAAATTTCTTTAAAATGGAAAAGACTAGTAAACCCAAAAAATTTATCTTTTGTCTGAGATAATAGGTAGGAAAAGAGATCAACATAGTACAGTCTGTCAAGTAAGAATGTGTCCGCGATTATTCATTTTTGGTAGATGCGATTGTAGCGATTCAAAACATCGGTAGAGGTAACCTTTGTCTATGACGCATTTTAGTAAAAGTATGAATCGATTCCGAACTTTCGTGGAAATCACGTACAATCCAAAAAGTTTGTGCGTCGGCCCGAGGCAGTCTTTCTTTGTTCCGATCCAAAGGGACCTAAAATAGTTAGATATATTAAAAAGTCGGTGTCTTTTGTGAAGAAGTGAATAAATCATTTTAACGAGACCAAACATGTCGACGACTTGGTTCACTATTATCGTCACTGTTTATTCCTTATGTTACCTAACGTAATAAAATATATCCTATAACCCAGCCAGGGAACAAATGCATATTTAAAAAAAAGCACGTAAATCGGATAAGTGGTTTTCGAGTGGTAAGCGCACTAACGGACAGACAGATAGAAAGACGTTGCATCTTGTATATATTATGAAGATTATAGATAACCTGGCCAGAGAATAAATGTATGTAAAAAAAAACACGTTTATCGGATTAGTGGTTCTCGAGCGAATATTATAGATAACCTGGCCAGAGAGACGTTGCATTATATATATATATATATATATATATATATATATATATATATATATATATATATATATATATATATATATATATATTATAGGATATTATAGATAACCTGGCCAGAGAACAAATGTATGAATTAAAAAAAAAAACATGTAAATCAGATAAGTGGTTCTTATGTCATAAGCTCACTAACGGACAGACAGACGGACAGAGAGACGTTGCATTTTATATATATTACATTCTTTGCTATATGATGTTATTCCATATTTAATGGTTCCGGCAGCGAGAGTGGCAAACTTTTTTTCCGACTTGATTCACTATTATCGTCACTGTTTATTTCTTATGTTACCTAACGTAATAAAATATATCCTATAACCTGGCCAGAGAACATATGTATGTTTAAAAAAAAAACACATAAATCGGATAAGTGATTCTCGAGTGATAAGCGCACTAACGGACAGACAGACAGCATTTTACATATATTATAGATTTTAAGAAAATGAAAAATAACTCTAAGCGGTAACGTCATTATAAACAATGAGTTATTTCAAATTTTTTACTCGTCGATTTCATTATTTAACATCGGACTAGTTAAGGAATGTCACTTGTTCACAGAAAGGCATCAGAGCGTGGATAACAACTCTTGATTAGCGCCCGAGGACTGGTCATATTTGTAGCACCAGAACGCCTAAGAAAGAACTCATATTACGACACACCTTTAGAGAAATGTAATTTTTCTTTTTGGATTACTTCTGTTTCTCTACAATTAGAGTTAAAAATTCTAATTATATAATAGCAGGTCCAAATTATAAGGTGTTCTCAACTACTTGCAATGATATACATATGTATATATATATATATATATATATATATATATATATATATATATATATATATATATATATATATATATATATTACGTTAAAAATTCTCATAGAAAAGACTAAATTAAACATTAAACAACACATATTTAATCAATAGAAAACAGAAAGACTGGCTGGCAAATCTTTTTTTAAAAATCAAAAGTTATAAAAATATAACAGTAATATGTTTTATGGTATTTTTATTCTAAATCCCGTTTTCTGCAATTTAAGAAAATCAAACTCTAGTACGGTTCAGGGTCTAAACCAATTTGTGAAGTAAGAGACGCTATTTATCTGCTCAGTATACATTTCATATATTTTTGAGTTTATGCTTTTTTAGAATATTTTCAGCGATATAAAATTATGTTGTAATACATTCAGGATTAGTATGAAAAATCTGATAACATGTTACACCGATACTCAGTAAAATTACGAAACATTGTTTTTGATAAGCACAAAATGTCAACTTAAGGATTATGTTTTCTTGTAGTCTTTAATTATTTTATTTTTGACAACATTATAGCGAGATTCTTGTACTTAGATTCTACTCTAAGGCCGGCATAGGAGAATACTTTCTATAATCCCAAAAGGATTTGAAAATATACTTATATAATTATAGATTTGGTATTTTATTTTAGAAATATTTATTATTTATCTATAATATATATAAAATGCAACGTCTCTCTGTCTGTCTGTCTGTCTCTCTGCCTGTCTGTCTATCTGTCCGTTAGTGCGCTTATCACTGGAGAACCACTTATCCGATTTACGTACTTTTTTTTAAACATATATGTGTTCTCTGGCCTGGTTATAGGCTATATTTTATTACGTTAGGTGGCATCAGGAATGACAGTGACGATAATAGTGAATCAAGTCGGAAAAAAAGTTTGTCGCTAGCGCGTACTCTTGCAATACACAGCTAAACCATTAAATATGGAACAATATTATGTAGCAGAGAATATCTATAATCTATAATATATATAAAATGCAACGTCTCTCTGTCTGTCTGTCTGTCCGTTAGTGCGCTTATCACTTGAGAACCACTTATCCGATTTACGTGATTTTTTTTTCGTTCATACATATGTTCTCTGGCCAAGTTATAAGATTATGTTAGGTAACATAAGGAATAAGTAGTGACGATAATAGTGAATTATATCGGAAAAAAGTTAGCCGCTAGTGCGCTAAACTGTTAAATATGGAACAATATTATGTAGCAAAGAATAAAAGATATATAAAATGCAACGTCTCTCTGTCTGTCTGTCTGTCCGTTAGTGCGCATATCACGCGAGAACCACTTATCCGATTTACGTGTCTTTTTTAAATTCATTCATATGTTTTTGGGCAGGTTATATAATAATAATAATAATCTATGTCTATAGTATATATAAAATGCAACGTCTTTCTGTCTGTCTGTCTGTCCATTAGTGCGCTTATCCCTCGAGAACCACTTATCCGGTTTACGTGACTTTTTTTTAATTCATGCATATGTTTTTGACCAGGTTATAGATATATATTTTATTACATTAGGTAACATAAGAAATAAGTAGTGACGATAATAGTGAATCAAGTCGGAAAAAAGTTTGTCGCTAGTGCTCTCTCTTGCAATACGCTGCATAAAAATGCAACGTCTCTCTGTCTGTCTGTCTCTCTGTCCGTTAGTGCGCGTCACGTGAGAACCACTTATGCGATTTACGTTTTTTTTTTTTTTAAATTCATACATATGTTCTTTGACCAGGCTATATAATAATATATATATAAAACATATAACGCGCAATGTGTATCTGTCTGTCTGTCTGTCCGTTACTGCGCTTATCACTCAAGAACCACTAATCTGATTTACGTGTGTTTTTTTAATTCATACGTAGGTTCTCTGGTCACGTTTATATGATATATTTTATTACGTTAGGTAACATAAAGAATAAGCAATGGCGATAATAGTGAATCAACTCCCGCGAGCAGAGCCGCGGGTACGGCTAGTTTAATATATTTTTTAAATATTTATGTTTAAAAATTCTTCTCATAAAATAATGTTTAATTAAATGACTTCTCTAAAACAGATGTATATTTTCCATATAACTTGCAGTAATTATGATACAAGATATACGTGAAGTGAGAGCTGAATTTGACTTTCTCCCACTAAATAATACCTTAATACAAGCACAACAAATCAATATATTAAAGAATAATTTAAAGTAAGATATTATTCATAAATAAAGTCGAGCCTCAGAAATATTTACAATTTAAACCTGACATGTCTCTCTATATATTATTTCTCTAAAAATTGCAAAAAATGACATAATTTTCAGAACCCTGTAAAGTACATATAATAAGATATACGAGGCTGGTTTGAAAAGTCCGTGCAAAGTCCGAGAGATGGCACCACCGGCGCGTATCGAGGTCATGTTTAGTTAGTAGCATCTCTTGAATGAACGCACACCAAGTTTCAGCCATATTGGTCTATTTCTTTGTGTTTGGCATTCGTGTGAATCAAGGAAGTCGAGTGATTTTCAAGAAATGGTCAAAAAGAATTTCGTGTGGTGATTAAACATTACTTTATGAAAGGCAAAACGCCTCAGGAGACTAAAGAGAAGCTTGATAAACATTATGGTGACTCTGCACCTTCGATTAGAATAGTTTATAAGAGGTTTCAAAATTTTCGGACTGGCCATATGGGCACAAGTGACGCTGAACGTTCTGGGCGGCCTGTGAAGGTTACGACTCCAGAAATCATTGATCAAATCCATGATATGGTGATGGATGACAGAAGAGTTAAGGTGCGTGAGATTGCTAGTGCTGTGGGCATCTCGACTGAACGGGACATAATATTTTGCATAAACATTTGGACATGAGAAAGCTATCCGCAAGATGGGTGCCGCGATTGCTCACGCTTGACCAAAAACGGAATCGTGTGAAGTATTGCAAGGATGGTTTGCAGCTGTTCCAGAGAATCCGGAGGACTTTAAGCGTCGTTTCGTCACTGTGGATGAAACATGCATACATTACTATACTCCTGAGACCAAACAACAATCTAAACAATCGGTTACCAAGGGGGAATCTGCACCAAAAAAGGCGAAGACCGTTCCTTCGACCGGAAAGGTTATGGCGACTGTCTTTTGGGATTCGCAAAGGATAATCCTCATCGACTATCTGGAAAAGGGTAAAACTATTACAGGTGAATATTATTTATCGTTATTGGACCGTTTGAAAACCGAGCTGCAAGAAAAACGCCCGCGATTGGCCCACAAGAAAGACCTTTTCCATCACGACAACGCACCAGCACACACCTCAGCAGTTGTGGTCGCAAAATTAATGGAAATAGGATTCCAACTCGTTTCACATCCCCCCTATTCTCCAGACTTGGCTCCCTCGGACTACTATTTGCTCCCCAATTTGAAGAAATGGCTGGCGGGACAAAGATTTTATTCAAACGAGGAGGTGATTGCAGACACTAATGGATATTTTGCAGACTTGGACAAATCCTATTATTCGGAAGGGATCAACAAACTAGAACATCGTTGGACGAAGTGTATAAGCCTAAAAGGAGAGTATGTCGAAAAATAAAAAAGGTTTACCCCAAACACATAAGTAGTTTTTATTTTTGCACGGACTTTTCAAACCAGCCTCGTATACGAAACAGCCGTTCTAATACAATTGTCAAATTTCTCGACTCGCTCGAACGTGTTTATATTTCACTGTACAAATTTACGCTTAAAATGTGTTCATTATCGCAACTAAAAATCAAGATAAATTTTTATATAACAATAATAAAATTTAGTGACCCTTACTTCTTCCAAAAAATCTATATGATTTATTCTTCCTTCAAGTACTAGATTTATGCCAAATTTGAAATCGAGAGTTATCATGTTAACAGACAGACTGACGAATATGGGAGGGGACTATATTTTTCGTGAAACACAAATATTTTAGCTTTTGATGAATATAATATTTCCTTTTAGGAAGGTAAGTTTAAAGACAGTTTTTAATATAATCGTAAACACGGATTTTAACAACTTAAAGTGAAAACAGATCAACGTTTTAAAAGACAAGAAGTTTTGATGTAATAAAATAACATGAATTTCCTTTTGTAGGTTAAACACATCTAAGGGACAATGAAACTTTAAAAATTAAAATATCTGTAAATGCTATGCGATGGGTGTATAATATACGTTAACAGCTGCGTGAGAATGAACGTTCCTAAAACAATCATGGTGGGCACGTTTTTTTCTACAGATAAAATAAGATAAATCTCTTCTGAATTGCGCATAAATAACCAGAAACGCAGTATCCCGAGGCCCGGTCGTTTCAAAACGGTCATATCGGGTGGAGAACGGACCTGGTCCGGCTACACATTATCATAACAAGTTCTATTTCAGTATATCATTTTACTGTCATCTAAAACTGTATGCTAATATTTCCATTCTATTGCAAATGCATCTTGGTTTGAGGTATCGCAGCGTGAATCAACAATTTATAAATAACCATAAAGAAAAAATTAATTACAGGGGGTCCTCTACGTAATTCGGACGCAACTTGACTTGTCTAAAAGAATCTTTATAGTGTACACATGCGGCTACAGCTATTAAAAATACCGGTTTTAGTTCTAGGTTTAAACTATAAGATGTGACTTGTCTTACCAGCTTAATATTAAGGCAAAATCTGATAAAATATAGGGCGTAGGTAATGACGAGAAGAGTGTTTAGTAAGAGTTTAAACCAAAATATTTAAATAAAGCTGCCGACTTATATTACTCATTCATTTGTCAGCTAAGATTTGTTATTATCGAAAAATATTTAGAGGACATTGAAGCTACTAATGCAAATATTTCCTACTGAGCTGGTACTATCGACAGATCGGAGTTAAAATAACTTAATGTTTTCCAAATATTTAACAGCATAACTGATAAAAGTATATTCCATTTTGGAAGAGGTACACCCTTCACAAAGTGTAGTACCTCACAAAAGTTAGCTACAGAAAGGTTACCCATCGGCATATTTTAAAATATATGGGAGGATCTAATATTATTAGCGACCACGATGATTTCCTGATCTAGGTCACTCATCTTGCCAGTAAAGAGTCTCAAACGGATGTCCTTAATATATCCAAGATATTCGACCGTATTTGGCATGTCAAATTGTAGCTTAAGCTGAGCTTTCATGCTGTGTCTGAAAGGTTTTGTTTATGACTGTCAAATTTTCTCAGAGAGTGCCTCTTGTAAGTACCAGCTAATGAATTTCTTTCCAACACCTTTACTTCAACTCCGGGGACCCCAGGACTCCATACTGTCACTCTATTTCTTCTTGATAATAACTCTCCTGGAAAAGGCAAAACATTCTATCTATAACGGTGCAGATAAGGCAAGGTTGTTGCCTCGATCACCAGATGCCCATGCAAATATCAGCAGAGAGCAGGAAGAACATAGCAAATACCTGGTAGAAATTGTAGCATGGGGTACTAGTAACCACGAACAATTTACTGTTACAGACTTTTCTAAAAAATTTCACTGGCACTCAACTTACTAAGCATGAACTTAAGACCAAATATCTCTTTGCATGGTTATGTTGTATGTGTAGTAGTGCGCAGCTTTTAATTCTATATAAAGCTGAGATTCGATCCATCGATGCAGTACTCCTCTCAGAGTGGGGCTCCGTTCCCAAACCTACTGTACGTTTGTTTAATTCTATCTAGAGGAGTCCTACTAGTGTGAATGGGGCATACACATATATATATATATATATATATATATATATATATATATATATATATATATATATATATATATATATATATATATATATATATATATATATATATATATATATATATATATATATATATATATTATATATGTATTTTTTTTATGGGTCTAGCACACGTGCTGCAGGAAAGAAGTCTCTAAAGCGCTACAAGAGCGACACGTGTGCGGAAAAAGCAATTCACGTTGTTTTTGAATCGCTGTAAATTGTACTCGGTGGGAAACACAGTCCTGGGCAAATTATTCCAAAGGGATGATGTTCTCCATATAAAAGACTGCTTGAAAAGCGTTGTAAGAGGAGTAACAAGCTGAACCTCATACGGATGTGAAGTATTAGCGCGACGTGTACTTCTAACATGCACCGCTCTGAGAGGAATTAAGCGGGCCACATCCTTCAAACACTTTCCATGAAAATACTTGTAGAATAGGCTCAAGTCGCCAACCGTTCTTCGATGTTTCAGCGAATCAAGGCCGCCCGTCAGTTCCGGGTCTCCAATCAGACGAACAGCTCTTCTCTGAACAGAATCCAACAAATGCAGTGTATGTTTGGGAGCGGAGCCCCAAACATGGGAGCAATATTCCATAGTTGGTCGAATTTGAGCTTTGTAAAGAATTAACAGTTGTTGCGGAGTGTAAAGCTTTCTGGTTCGAAATAATATTCCCAACTTTTGAGAAGCTCTCTTTGCTATGCCTGCAACATGCTCATGCCAGAACATATTTGCTCCCAAATTAACGCCCAACAAACTGAGTGACGATGTTAGAGGAATGGAGTGCCCCGACATAACTATGTCGGGTTCAGCAACGTCAACCTTTATAGAAAAAACTGCCGCCTGGGTTTTGGTAGCGTTAAATTCCACTTGGTTACTGTCACCCCAAGATAAAATTTCTTCCAGGTCTTTGTTAAGTTGAATGACTTCCTGCTGTCTGCGGATATTCGTCTGAGTAGCCGATGTCCGAGCGTTCAAAGTGAATGAAGAGATAAGCGTACTGTCATCTGCAAAGCTGTAGATTGGATTCTCGGTCTCGGTCAGATCGTTAATGTAAATGAAAAAAAGAGTACGAGACGGTATGGAGCCTTGAGGTACACCGGCGTTGATAGTGAAGGTGTTAGAAAGAAACCCGTCGACTGCCACTCGTAAAGAACGCTCTCTGAGGAAACATGAGAGCCACAAACAGAACTTTTCAGACATACCATAAGAGCGTAGCTTAGCCAACAGCCAATCGTGCCAAACACGGTCGAATGCCTTGGATATGTCAAGAGCAACCGCTCGAGATTCTCCAAAGTGTTCAATTGTGTTGTTCCAAACGTGTGTTACATAAGTCAGAAGATCTCCTGTTGGTCTATTTTTACGAAAGCCATATTGATGATCGCTAATAATGTTGAATCCTTCAAGATATTTTAGAAGATGCTGATTGATAGCCTTTTCCATGACTTTCGATATTATTGAAAGCAGTGCGATTGGTCGGTACTTATTTGGCAAGGTCTTCTTGTCTTTTTTAGGTATCCGCTGAACTGTGGCACATTTCCAGCAGGAAGAAAATATTCCCTTTCTGTAGGATAGGTTGAAAAGTCTACAGAAAACTGGTGTTAGTTCCCTCGCACAGTTTTTGAGAACTATGGCAGGTATTCCGTCAGCGCCAGAAGTTTTTTTTGGTGTCTAGCTTCATTAAAATACGTTTTATGATACGCTGTCTGAAGACAAAATCGGGCATCCTTGACTGCACTATGGG
>CM032447.1:125857324-125897324 GCA_019049505.1 Pachyrhynchus sulphureomaculatus
AGCACACGTGTTGCAGGGAAATTCCTACAGCGCTACAGAAGCAATGCGAATGCGCAAAAAGGGATTCATATCGGTCTTGAATCGCTATAAATTGTACTCGGTGGGAAACACAGCGCTGGGCATTCATAAGACTGCTTGAAAAGGGTTGTACCAGAAGTGATAAGTTAAACTGCATACGGATGTGAAGTATCAGCGCGACGTGTATTTCTAACATGCCCCGATTTGAGAGAAAATAAGCGGACTACATCGATCGAATACTTTCTATGAAAATACTTGTAGAATAGAATCAAGTCGCCAACCGTTCTTCGATGTTCCAACGAATCAGGGTTGCTACTTAGTTCTGGTTCTCTAATTAGGCGAACAGCTATCTTTGGATATAAGTCAACAAATACAGTGTATTTTTGAGATCATAGCCTGAAACATGGGGGCAGTATTCTATCGTTAGTCGAATTTGAGTTTTATACAGACTTAACAGTTGTTTTGGAGTGTAAAGCTTTCTATTTCAAAATCATATTCCCGGCTTTTGAAAAGCTCTTTTTGTCTTGCAACATCTTCCAAATTAGCACCCAGCAAATTGTGTGAGGGAGTACCCCGCCATAACTGTATCATATATATATATATATATATATATATATATATATATATATATATATATATATATATATATATATATATATATATATATATATTATATTATATATATTATATATATATATATATATATATATATATATATATATATATATACATATATATATATGTATGTATATATATATATATATATATATATATATATATATATATATATATATATATATATAATATAAAAGCAAAAGTTACCGTATCTAACAAAATTTTTTGCAAGATGAAATGAATTTGGGAACTCGGCAAAAGGCATAACAGGTGTTCACGCGATGTTCATTTAGCCTTTATTTCGGTCCTTGGTTGGAACCTTCATCAGGGCACAAACTGAAAAGAAAGAATGAAGCTACTAAATAAAAGAGTTTGGGCAATGAGAGAGAATATTCATTATTTTCCTCTTAATTAACTGCTGTAGAAAAGTATAATAATAAATAAAAACTACTCACATGAGAAGTGCGACATTAAGTTGACGTGAATGGCCGTAAATAACCTATAACATAAGGGTGGCAAACAAATAGATAAATCAATCATTAAACACTAATAAATTATGTTAAAAGGATGGCATTTATAACAAAGATACCATCGAAAACCCTGGATACCCTGAAAACAATTTAAATTGCTTTACTATAAGTCATTACATGTTAGCGGCAAGTGCATAACATGACTGACACACAGTTGACAGAAAACAGCCATCTGACAGAAGTAAGGGATCATTCCCACAGGCAGGAAACAAATAATAGAAACAACCAAGAAGAAAACTGGTAACGTAAAAAATATATATACTGTCAATTTTGAGCATTGGCAATGAGGAAAGATATAAATTGAAAACGCATAAATAAGGTATGAAAATTGGAAATGGATGGTGACACTGTAATTCAGAATAAGGAAGACAAAGTTGCGAGAGACAAAGATGGCGAGATGAAAAAGTGGGAAAGAGAAATATTATGGAAAGAAATCTGGTACCTATGAAGATGCTGAGACAAGAAATAAAAATAATTAGAAATGGGTGTGATGAAGTGGAGGAGACTTTATAATAACATCATATGTATTTTTTAAATTAAGAGGGATAAAAGAGGAGAACCAGCAGGGAGACACAAGGGTAAAATTGGTAGATAAATTTAAAAATTTATAAAATATAAGAAATAAGATATACTGAAAGATAGGGAAAAGAGAGTAGGCGACAAGGAGAAGTATTGGAAATGGATTAGATATATATATATATATATATATATATATATATATATATATATATATATATATATATATATATATAAACAAGTAAGAGTAGGGAAATAAAAGGATTGAAGTCACTAGAATATGAAAAATTATGTAAAGAAGTTGAAGAGGCACAGAGGGGAGTTACTAGTTAGACGAATATAGAAAACAAGTCAAAGGCAGATAATGAAGCTAGTGACAACAATGAAGTGGGGGGTGATTTTTTTATGATACAATACTTTTATATATGTATATATATATATATATATATATATATATATATATATATATATATATATATATATATCATTTCGTTCGATAGTTATCGTCGATGATAACTCTGGAGTAGTTATGTTTATAGAGATCTAGAAACTCATAAACGTGAAAAATAGCAAAAATCCCGAAGGATGATTTTTTATGATATATACTTTCCTTTGGCAAGGGAAGTAAACCTGAACTAAAACAACACCCAATATATATAAATAAATAAAGCATGAAGTTGATGGATCCTTTTTTATAATTATACATTTTCCTTCGTGAGCTACGTTTATTTCCTGTTCCGAATGTCGATTTAGATTTTCCATCCATCAACTTTGGGTAATGAAGCCAACCTTACTAATACGTTGTTTTGCATGCTTGAATATTAAGAAATCCACGTTTTAGTTTGCTCTGTTAAAGATTTATGTATGCTAATAAGCTCTGCCTACACTTAAACATAAATACAGTTATATTATACTATAACGAGAAACCACCGCTTTCAAGGATTCAAGATCTGTTGGCTGGTAATAAGTCAACACCAAAACAAGCGTATCGAATAAATGAAATGACATATCCATATTTGGATAAGAGATTATTGTTAATACGTTTCGTTGATTAGTTACAGGTTAATTTTAATGAGTATATTAGGAAGAAAATATAAACAAAAATACTTGACACAATTTTATTATTCATTTTCTTATAATTTTTTTACAATAGACAGATACTTTCTACCTAAATTAAAACACATAATTACTACGAAGACACTTAAAAACAAATAAATAAAAAAATATATTTTAGGCTAAGTTCCAGAGAGTGATTTTTTTATGGGTCTAGCACACGTACTACAGGGAAGTCCCTAAAGCGCTACAGGAGCCACACGTGTGAGGAGAAAGCGATTCCCGTTGTTCTTGAATCGCTGCAAATTGTACTCGGTGGGAAACACAGTCCTGGGCAAATTATTCTAAACGGATGATGTTCTCCATATAAAAAACTGCTTGAAAAGCGTTGTACAAGGGGGGGTAACAAGCTGAACCTCGTATGAATGTGAAGTATTAGCGCGACGTGTACTTCTAACAAGCACCGCTCTGGGAGGAATTAAGCGGGCCACATCTTTCGAACACTTTCTATGAAAGTACTTGTAGAATAGACTCAAGTCCCCAACCGTTCTTCGATGTTCCAACGAATCAAGACCGCCGGTCAGTTCCGGGACTCCAATCAGACGAACAGCTTTTCTCTGAATAGAATCCAACAAATGCAGTGTATGTTTGGAAGCGGAGCTCCAAACATGGGAGCAGTATTCCATAGTTGGTCGAATTTGAGCTTTGTAAAGAATTAACAGTTATTGTGGAGTGTAAAGCTTTCTGGGTCGAAATAATATTCTCAACTTTTAAGAAGCTCTCCTTGTTATGCCTGCAACATGTCCATGCCAGGACATATTTGCTCCCAAATTAACGCCCAATAAATTGAGTGACGATGTTAGAGGAATGGAGTGCCCCGACATAACTATGTCGGGTTCAGCAACGTTAACTTTTTTAGAAATAACTGCCGCCTGGGTTTTTGTAGCATTAAACTCTACTTGGTTACTGTCACCCCAAGATAGAATTTCTTCCAGGTCTTTGTTAAGTTGAATGACTTCCTGTTGTCTGAGGATATTCGTCTGAGTAGCCGAGGTCCGAGCGTTCAAAGTGAATGAAGAGATAAGTGTACTGTCATCTGCAAAGCTGTAGATTGGATTCTCGGTCTTTTCCAGCAGATCGTTAATATAAATAAGAAATAGAGTAGGAGACAGTATGGAGCCTTGGGGTACACCTGCGTTGCTAGTGAAGGTGTTAGAAAGAAATCCGTCGACTGCCACTTGTAAAGAACGCTCTCTGAAGAAACATGAGAGCCACAAACAGAACATTTCAGACATACCATAAGAACGTAGCTTAGCCAACAGCCCATCGTGCCAAACACGGTCGAATGCCTTGGATATGTCAAGAGCAACCGCTCGAGATTCTGCAAAGAGTTCAATTGCGTTGTTCCAAACATGTGTTACATAAGTCAGAAGATGTCCTGTTGATCTATTTTTACGAAAGCCATATTGGTGATGGCTAATAATGTTGAATCCTTCAAGATATTTTAGAAGATGCTGATTGATAGCCTTTTCCATGACTTTCGATATTATTGGAAGCAGTGCGATTGGTCGGTAGTTATTTGGCAACATCTTCTTGCCTTTTTTAGGTATCGGCTGAACTGTGGCACATTTCCAGCAGGAAGGAAATATTCCCTTTCTGTAGGATAGGTTGAAAATTCAACAGAAAACTGGTGTTAGTTCCCTCGCACAGTTTTTGAGAACTATAGGTATTCCGTCTGCGCCAGAAGCCTTTTTGGTGTCTAGCTTCATCAAAATACGTTTTATGATATGCTGTCTGAAGACAATATCGGACATCCTTGACTGCATTATGGGAATAGTAGGTGGTGTTTTTCCTTGAAAATCGACAGTAGAATGTGAAGCAAAGAGTTCAGCCAACAAGTTTGCTTTCTCAGCAGGTGTCGTTGCAATAGAATTATCTGGCCTCGTGAGTGGTGGTATGGTGGATTTGGTGAAATTTTGACTAACTGCCTTAGCGACTGACCAAAAGTACCTGGAATTGTTGGGACAAGCGAGAAGTTTGTTTCTAATTCATTGATTGTGTGCCTATTTCGTTTCGTCGATAATTTCTTTGCATCTATTCCTGGCACGAACAAAGATGTAAGCCTCCATATCGGCCAAAATAACATCGAAAACCTCCCTGGCGCAGTCAGATGGGTCGTCGGATCGAAAACAAATGTCTAACCAAGGGAGAGTTCGAAAATATTTCATGAGATCTTCCCATTTAGCAGATTTGTAGTCCCAAATCTTGCGCGGTTTAGGCGTCTGTCTGTGACTGATTGGTAGAATACTCGATGTCGAAAGTAGTTTATGGTCGGAAGAACCTAACGGCGGATTTTGTCTACTGTTTTTAAAGAATAAAAAAAAGCTTAATGGCCCCTACATACGATCAAGTAAGTTGATCCAGCTTGGCTTGTCGAGCCAGTTGGTTTACTGGATTTGTCAGAAAAATTGTTGGAAGACTGACGGCTTGACAAATAAGTTTGATCGTATAGGACGTTATCCAGCCTTCAAACCACCCAACTCACCAACCTGTAGTTCTCGCTTTGTCATGTTTTTTTTTTTATTTTTGGTAAAACAAGTGAGAGCAATAATAAACAAGTATCTTCGTCCATCCTCGTATAGTTACGCCAGTTTTGGGGCTCACACCTTAATTCGTTCAATAAATTAATGTGGCAATAACGTGCTCTTTTAAATAACCACCTTTTGCTCCACTTTGATTTCCTTTTAACCTTCTTCTCTTTCAGTAACAGTCCATATAAATACGATAAGTGGTTTATATCCATCATGAAAATGAAATAAAAACAACAAATAATAATACAACAATAAATCACAATGTCCGGCGTAGTCCACACTTCACTGGCAACCAGAGACAATTAATGAGAAGTTTGTCTGTTTGTCCATTTTACTTGGACGTGTGGGCTCAACTTGTACCATCAAACATATTTGACCAACTTGCATGACAAACTGGTTGGACCAACTTACTTGATCGTGTGTAGGCGGTTTTACACTGGCAAACAGGTAAAGAAGTACTGAATTTTAAACAAAAATAAATTTACTTCTGTATTCGGATTTGTTTTTTTATTTACTGCTATACTTCGGTTTATATCCAAATATATTTCAAACTTTACAAATATGTGGTGTGATAAAAAATAATCAGAATTTCCATTTTTATAACAAATAATTTATTTATTGTTCTATATTATTGTCTGCTTTAAAGTGGTACCCCAGAGATCCGACAGACTTATGTTATCGTCTCTTCCAGTTCTCAAAACACTAGCGACTTTTCTTTGTTTTAACTATCATCTAAAATAATTTCCGTTTAATATTCTTTAATTTATAGAAACAAGAAAACATAGCAGGGTTCCACATTTGGAGAATACGGAGACTGTGACTTCAATACGGTATTTTTTTTGATAAATAATCACGAATTAATAACGAAGCGTAAGCTGGGGTGATATCATGGTGAAAAATCCAAGAATTGTTGATTCACACTTCTGGTCGTGTCTTTTAAATTGCGTCACGTAAACGGCATAAACCTACTAATTTATGTTTTCATAACAATGGTATTTCAATAATGTTTTAAAGACAAGGAGGGTTCATAATTACTACAAACCAATCATAAGGTGATGAAATATAGAATATTTCTAATTATCTATAATTCTCATTAAACAATTTAATTAATTTTTTTCCTCCGGATTTTGAAAAAACTTTGCCCATAAAATCAACAAAATAGCAACTTCTATTAGATGTAATTAAATTTTTTCTAACTCCACATCTATATATCATTCTTTTTTACACCCTACTGAACAAAGACCATTTGTATCGATCATATTAATTTCCTCAATCTATCAAATCCAATTTTATATCAATATTCCATCGAAGGGGAAGAAAAATAACCTAATCATGCACGATTTTCAGAAATCATCTATTAGCCATTATAAATGAAAACGTAAGCTCACAGTTTACTGCTACAGATCACGAAATAGAGATGAGACTATATGATTGAATGGCCAGTTTTCGTGAGAGTTAGAACGTATAATCATTTATTATTTTCAAACAGAAATTTGAAAGAAATAGTTTGGGATGTATAATAAACACGATTCTAGTAGTGTAATAATAGACTTTCGCCTTAATCTTAATTAAATTAGACGTTTGACCTACAGCAGATAAAGGAAATGTTTTAATTGTTTTTTGAGGTTTATTACATGCAAATATACAAAATTTTCAGATCTCTTAAGAGATTTACCATACAAATAGAACGTTTAGTACATCCCTAAACTTTCGACCTAGAAACGTAAAAGACTATATTATAAATTTTTCTAAATATTCTGGAAGAACAATTTGTAGTTTTAGGTTATTTAATTTTGTAATAGTATATTTAATGTAGTTCCATTTTCCTTGCCATTAAGAATGGAGATATTGCTTTACATCATATTTTAATAAAATATGTACGTACCATTACAAGGAAATTAGATTTCCTCGTAATATTTAGGATCCATACCGACCTGGTACATACGTAATGGTTTCCTAGTATTAAATGCAGCTAAATTCATAGTTCAAATAGAAATAGAAGTCAATTATGGTATTATTTGTTTCTATATGCAAAAAATTGGGGTCAGCTTATTTTTAACTTAAAGGGTTCAAATAGCCTATAGCAGGATGTTAAATTAGCCACGGTATCACACTACTTACCATATGTACCTATCCACTTTTCATTTTTTTTTAAAATTATTTCAATTTTAAAACTGACTAAACTAAACCACTTTGGGTCTAATTTGGCATTTATCCCTGCTAATTTTGACCTTTCCTGAAACTTTAATACGAAGTTTTTCTAATACGGAAAAACTGTTTCTCTATTTGAAATGTAAACAATGCACTAATATAACTATATCCTATTATAACTGAATTGAAAACTACACAATATGCATCAAAATGACATTACATTCAGTGACAAAAAGTTGAGGAAAATCCTTAAATATGAGATAATTGCTATATTTAATACAACATAATTTAAGAAAAGCAAATTACAAACTTGGCATGCGAGAAAATTTAATATATATCCTGCACTCTTATAACTTTGAAAAATGACTAAATAAGATAAATATAGATAGAAAATATATTAGAAATAAAAAAAGAATATGTTTAGAAAATTATTTATTAGAATAGGTAAAGATACGAGAATATGTTTCAACGAAAACATACGACACAAAAGACATAGCAGAACTATTGAAACAAATTCTATAATAAGCTTAAAGAAGCCAAATTGTAATGCAAATTATTTCCCATGAAAATTTGTCAAAACAAAGTAAATGAAACCTCTAACTGACATATAAATGATTTCAGCAAACCCGCATGTTTCAGTTTCGTTTGCACCGGGTGTTTAACCTAAAAATTCCAATTTCCTGGCTAACAAAAAGCTGAATTTTATTTATCAATTTAGAAGTCCAAGCCGCAGCTAAACCAGGTCAGAAATGATGAGTTATTCTACAAGATTTGTTTTCGTAAATAGTAACTAACTTTCAGGCAGTTCTTTCTTTTATTTTATGAAAGAAATGTATAGTGGCGGAAGACACAGCTTGTGTCAGAATGTATTTTTACTCTTTAAAAACTGTGTTTTTGGAATATCGGTGCTTAGAGCAGTTAAGAGTAAACACCAATAAAATTATTAATAGAAATAATAAAGCATAGCGATATTCATAACGTAATATGTTTCTTTGTTTCAGGTTTTCTACTTATTGAGAGACATTAGTGTGTTTATAATTGAATTTAAGTATTTCGACTTAGCTCTCGATTTTTGGAAAATGAAAGGAATCGAATAAATACAATTCTTCGACGTATTAACTTTTCTATTTGTTTATTAAACTCAAAATTAGTCTAATCTGAAACATCCTTCACCATAAATTAACAATCGTTACAAAAGTTAATGCGTCGAAGAACTGTATTTATTCGATGCCTTTCATTTTCCAAAAATCGAAAAATAAGTCGAAATACTTAATTTCAACAGACGATTTCTCATAGATGAAAAAAGATATCCGGACAAATCTAAATGCGTTTTGAAGAGGAAGAGTAGCTCTTCTGGATCTCATTAATGGTTTGATAAAAAAAATTACCTCAGTACATTTTGTATTGAAAACTTATGTCCTCAAAATAATTAATTGTTAAAAAGTGCTTCAAAAATAATTTCTCTAAAAGTTTTAGTTTTTAAGTAAAAAATTGTTGAATATCCAAAATATGGCAAATACACTGTGATAAATATCTTCGAAAATTGAGGCAATAAAAAAAAAATTCCTACAAAAGTTGTAGGTTTTTTGGGGTAGAATAAGATTATCAGAGAAAACTTTTGGTTATATTATATATTTTTACTTCAGTTTTTCTGAAATTTTTTGAAATCCAATTTCAGATTGGGGTCGGTATGGAGCCCAAATGAGCAGAATTTCTTAATATGCCACTCAAAATTCAAAACTATATATCATAAGTTTTAATCTAAACCATATTGTGTTCTCATAAATTGAATCAATTTATGGACTAATGGGGGGAGTCCAGTTGACGAAGAATATAAGTATGGACGTAGTAAAAGTGTCCATTATGTTCATGCCACCATGTTAGTAAATAATAATAAAAAAATAAGGGATATTTTAATTATTCAATAAAATATTGTGAAATAAAAAACACATTTAACAATTAAGTGCGTAGTTCAGTAGTTTTATCACCGATACAGCTGTAGTATATCGTCTGTGATTACAGAAAACTGTAATGTTCCCGATAAAAGATAATGCAATTAAAAAGATTCTAATATGGTCGGTTGACAGACACGCACTTGCAATATATAAGAAACTACAACTATTCAATTTTAACACTTTCATAAATTCTATCCTTTTTAAGTTTAATTAACATAACGAACTTACTATGTACTGATGTGTTCTTAAAAGCTATGAGTTTTTGGATGCTAATATAGTTTAGAATAAGCCAAAGGAGCCAGATATAGCATGTCGTAGTTTAGTGATTGAACGACGAATACTCAGATTATCCATTATTTTGAACGGCTGTGCAATAAAGCACTAAATTTTTTCTGCGTAATTTTTAAAAACGTTAATTACGTATTTTCAATTTTTTTACTTTTTATCGCTCGATTCGGACCGACGCCGACGGCTTGTCACAAAAGTTATAACCTCTTTCAAGAAAATAACAGATAGTTATATAGGAAAATTAATTAACGCAGTAAGATATAAAAGTTGTAATATAAATAAAACTGATGTAATCGCTTACTAAGTGATAGAGAGTTATAACAAACTTTTACAAATTTATAAAACATGCATGCTAATATCAAACTTTCTAATCTTTCTTTATGAATTTTTTGTTCACATTAAAAAGTTCTAGTTGACACAGATCTGTGTACTTAATACTAAATCTAAAAACTGATAAATAAATGATATAATAAAAATATACTTATTTTAATTTATCCTTATACAAACTCTAGAAACATGCCACGAATACAAGAATGTTCTTTATAATCTATTATTACAATACTTATTATCGTTTCTCCATTTTGTTTTTTAGTATATAATGAACAACCATAAAAAGCTAAAATCTCAGTCACTCGTCTAATCTGGACCCACATCCATTTAGTCAGAAAATATACACCGTCGTCACAATACCATATATACAGAAGGCAAAATTAACACTATTTAACACAATTATATACAATTACAATAGTAGTAGTAGTAGTACGAAGAGTGGGTGGTATCTTAAGTCCCTAATGTCACCTAGATCTAAAAGTTCTTCTGTGACTCCCCAAGACATGTGAATGCTGTCCTCGCTTTCTCCCTCGCACAGCCGACATGTTTTCCGCTCAGCCAGTTTGAGGTTATACAAATGGGCTTGTAATGGCACATGTCCCGTAAGGAGTCCTATACTCAGGCGTAGTCTTTGTTTTGACATCGACAGGAGTTCCTTTGTTCTGCCTGTCGTATTTTGTTTCATAAGAAGTTTGGCTTGACGATACCCCGCTCCTGCAGTCCAAGAGCGTTGGTGTTTCTTCTCCAACCATTCCGTGATCTTATTTTTACCGAAAGCGAATGGAACTCCTACAACCTGTTCAGGCGGGACCTCTAAGGTGCCTCTTTTGGCGAGTTCGTACGCTATTTCATTTCCAGATATGCCTTGGTGGCCTGGTACCCACATTAGGGTAACCTCGTTGTAACCTCCTAACGTGTTTAGTTCTTAAACGCATTCCCTGATCAGCAAGCTGTCCGTGGTATATTTGGCAAGAGCTTGGACAGCTGCCTTACTGTCGCAGCAGATTAAAATTTTGTTGTTATTTGTCCCTTTCGAGATTTGTATTTTCGCACATCTGAGGATGGCTAACAACTCAGCTTGAAAAACCGTTGCCATATTGCCCATGGGTATACTTTTCCTGTGGTTTAATTTATGACAAAAGATTCCTGCCCCAAAGCGGCCGTTAGCACCGGAACCGTCAGTATACCAAATGTCGGTATTTGGCCCGTTCAGAAGCTTTTGCGTGTCCTTCCTTTCAGGGATGTGGACAGAAAAGGACTTAATCACTTGTTTTGTTTTCGTGAATCTGTCTTGGGCGTTCCTGGAGGAATTTCAGATCTGAGTGTCCTCGGTCCCCATTCCTCCATTCGCCTTGACATTTCAATCTATATGCTGCTAATCTCGCCGTGTAGATGATGAACTGATTCAGTGGTGAGACACAGAGTGCTACTTCTAGCGCCTCCGTTGGTGTCGTTGTCATAGCCCCACTGCCGCCCTAAGGTAGTTCCCCTGTAGGCTGCGCAATAGGTTCTTTGACTCCACCGTGCCCACTCTGGGCAACCAAATCACTGCCACGAACGTTAATCTAGGCAATAGCACGGCCCTGTATGTCCACAGTGCGATCTTGGGTTGCATACCCCAAGTTTTGCCCAGAGCTTTCGTACAGGTCCAAAGGGACGTGTAGAATTTGTTCCTCTTTTCGTTGAGGTGTTGTTTCCAGTTTAGTTTTGGATCTAGACGAACGACGAAGGTATTTCACCGAGCTCGAGTAGACTAGTTCACTGCAATGTAATGCCATTTTTTAGGGTTTGTATTTTCTAGTAAAGGTCATGGCGTTGGTTTTTGTTGGATTGAGCGTTAGTCCCTTACAATTACAATAAATTTCCATAAAATGTTTAACAAAATGGAGACAGTAGACAGTCTACAGAACAAGCCTATATTTATCACAGCAATGGCCGCTTTGACAGTAGCACGAATACAGCCTTTGCATTTCCTCTTGTTGTTTTTAATCCTCCGCGCACATCTATATGTCTTTCATACATCTTTATAAGCGCATTTTTTTATTCAGTGATACTGAATCCACATCGTTGCAAAAAATGTCTAAATTTTTCTAGTAAATTACCATAACCTTTACTTGTTAAAAAGAACATAGAAAATCATTGCGTTTTAAACCTTCCTATGTAAGATTTATTCAAATAGGAATATCATTTGATTTTAATTATTAATCATAAAAAAAGTTATAGATTTCATTTTTATAATAGTTAACACAAGATTTTTGATTTAATGTATGTATAATAGTAATAAAATCTCTTTCTAAAGAATCACCCCTTTGTCTAACTCAAACAATCGATCTCTTCATGCTAGCATGGGGGCATTATGTATTGCTTCTGATTCCCAAAGTGCGGACTTTAAATTCTAAAAAGAGTGAGTGCCTATTTCCAGTTGAGAACGCGAATGATATATGCAGTGGTTTGGCGATGTCGATCTTTTACTGTCTTCGTCTTACGAATCTAGAAACTCGATTTGTGACACTGAAATTTTAAATTGAAATATCTCTTTCATTTATATGAAAACGGGAACGAAAAATAAACAAATAATTTCATATAAGTTTTGTTATAATTTTTATTACATATCATTAGATATACATCGAAGAAGGCATATGTCACATAGACTTAGATTTAAATGCAACAAAAATTTTTTCGTAGAAATCGTGGTTCTAGAGATCAGACCGTGTCAAATTGGAGTTTCCGACGGTTCGCCTACAAGTGTACGCTTATTCTGATCTTTACGAGTAAAGATGCCTGAAGATGTCTGGTATGCTGGAAACATCTAAAAGTTACTCTAATTTGACAGGGTCTATTCCCGAGAACCATGATTTCTCATTTTAATAGCCCTTTAAATCAAAACTCAATACATTCTTAACCAAGATTTGTTTTTGTGAATCAATTATTACCGGCCACGGTCGCTAAGTGGGTTAAGGACCTGCATACTAATCCGACCGACGCCGGTTCAATTTTGTCCATCGCATCGGCTGGGTGGCTGTGTGTGGTTATAGGTAGTTTTAATGTAGAAATACAATAATGCTAGTGGTAGAAACACCGCGTTGCTCTTAAAGTGGCGTGAAATATAGATGTATATTTCAGCACATGGACAACGTTGCCCAATATTATATCCTCCCTGCCAATATCTCCTTAAAGAGGTAGAGTAAAAAAAGCATAATCTCTATCCAAGTGAGGTAATGGACGATACAAAAAATCAATTGGCGGTATAATAAGTAAAATAACAATATTTTGGACGTTCACAAAAAAAATTTGTAAAATAAAAAAAATTTTGGATAATGCATTTTAAAAAAATAATGTATTCTGAACTTGTTCTTCGCAGAGTAAAGCCACTGCAGTTTTCCAAGATACAGTTTCAAGAATCACGACTCCTCATGTAATTAAAGCCGTGAAACCTCATATTCCAGACTATCATAATGTTTATAAAAGTATATGTAATCACCTGCAAATAAAACTGAATTTGAGAGTAAAACATATGAAAATAAAAGTAGTATATTTATGTTACTATTACCCCCTTGTAAACTAGGTCTACAATGGTGGACAATAATTTATTTCTCAACATAATCTCCATTGATCTCAATACATGTCCAATAAGATTTAAATTCTTTTATTCCTTCAGGAAAAAAATGTTTCGAACTATGCATAATAGTCTTTTACAGCACAGATAACCTCTTCTTCATTCGATGAAAATTTCTTCTCCTTAAAAAAATTTTTGAAGTTAGGAAATCAAAAAAGAAACTTGGGGCCTAATCTGAGGATCACGGTGAGTGAAGAACTATTTCGAAGCACAGCATGTGCTCTTTTGCCATTGCATAGATCTATGTATGAACAGGAGCCTTATCGTGGTGAAAGAGCACCTTTTTACGTGCTAATCCTGGTCGCTTTTGCTTCAAGTCCATATGCAAACGGTTTAATAACGTTGCGTAATAAGAACTAGTCAGTGTTTTATCCTTTTTCAAATAGTCAATCATGAGTCCCAAAAAAATAGTTGCCATCACTTTTCCCGCAGATAAAACTGTTTTCACTCTTTTCGGTGCACTTTCACCTTCGCCAACTCACTGTTTTGACTGTCATTTTGTCCTTGGGGTGTATTGATGGATCCAAGTTTTGTTTACAGTCACAAAACGATGCTAGAAGTCCTTCGGATTACGCTGCAGCTTTTTCGAACACGATTTTGAAATGTCCTTGCGTTTTTGGTATGGAGCCAACCAACGCTGCACCCATCGCGCACTCAGCTTTTTCAGTTTTAGAACTTCATGCAGGATATTATGTGCCAGTCCATATAACATACCTACCATCTCAGCACTAACACGGATCTTTCATCACGATATCATGAATTTTATCGACTATTTCTTCAGTAGAAACCTCAATAGGGCGTTATGAAGGTGCAGCATCTGGGGTACTCGTACGGCTCGGTGTGATTTCATTTATCTAGTAAGTCTTGATTGGGGTGCACAGACCACATGAACTTTCTTTAGTTCAGTTTCTATCTAAAATGTTTTATTATTACACCATACTCGGCTTTATCTATTTCTACGGAACGCGTAACATCGATCATTTACGATAGCAGCCCATAAACAATTACGCGTTGCATCTGTTTCAAACTTTTAAGACAACCGTTATAAGAATCACCCTTACTAAGAGTCGTGCCGCTTAACAAAACTTCTCACCAGTTCGTAGAACTTTACCAGACTTATCAATCTACCCTCGTATGTTTACTATATCTAGAAATAAGTTCTTTTTAAATTAAAAAAAAACTGTTTTTTTATCATCGTGATATCATCTTTTTTATAATATTCTTCAATATTTTCTACCTTATAATTTACTAGTACATGATCGCGTCTAAATTTTAAATAAGTTACTTATACTCCTTTCCACTCTAAGTAAAATTGCATTCAACTTTTTGAAGAAAATTTATGAAATAAAAATATGCTCAAGATTCCAAATCTAGTATCTAAAGTGCACTTCTAATAATATTCTCTATCTTTCCATTAATTAAAATTTTGTAAAGATGACACATTACATTTTCTATTTACTCTCGGCAAATTATTTTTATGTTAGGCCATTTCTTTATTAAATAGCTCAGATTTCTTTATAAACTCGCCTGTTAGGCGACAGTTTTTATTTAACGTCTGCTTTTAGATTTTTCCCTTTCAGTCTTCAAAGAATAAAGATATAAAAAAGCGTTTCACTTTGCCCAGCCATTGGAAATTCCTTGTGTTTTGTTGTATGTTTATTGTTGAAGCGTATTTGCTTACTTTTTTATGTAGGATCACGGAGAATATAAATATTTTAGGTCGATAGCAAAATATGACTTTATTGCATTTTATCTGGAACTCTTGTTTGCTTGCGTGCTAAGAGAACTATTGTATTCGTGAACAAAAACACATTCCAAGATTTCTGTATATATTTACATATTTGGGTACCTAGATAAAAAAAAAGAAACAGTCTTTAATGTCCGTCGGTCTGCCTGTCCAATAATTTTCTATAAAAATATAAGTATATATAAGTCAGAATACAATTTTAAGGTGAAATCGTCGGATACTTCTACTTTAAAAAAAAAAAGAAATACTCGCCTCGACGAGTACATTAACGAAAAAATATTGCGACCGCTGAAAAATTGGGGCAACACCCTCAGAAATGGCCCATTTTTAGGTTTTTAGCGTATTTTTGCAATTTTATTATAAATTTATGGAAGATAACCTAAAATTTCTGATAGATTTTGATTCTAGATAAAAAAAAAACGAAAAATTTTAGGGGTTATGGATGTCATTTGAACCTTCTGGACGGGAGAAATTGGCCGTTTTTTTCTCTTTTGTCATTTCTTATGATTAAATGTGTATTTGCAACTTGTAAGCTAATTTTTTTCAGTTAACTCTGGAAATATGTTCCATGGACATTACTTTAATTGATCCAAACATAATTTTAGCCATTTTTTACATTATAGATATATTTTTCACTCCTCATAATATACCTTACCTAAAATATCAGAAAACGTTCCTTAGTCCCTAAACTTTCATTTGAGGTAATAACTCATTTAAACAATTTAGGCCGTGAAATTTTAAGTTTTATAATATTTTCAGTAACCAAAGTTTCTTGGATTTTATTATATAGCATTTGGGTCACTGATTTGGATGAAACTTAGTCGAGAAGAGTCAGGTTTCACCGATATATTAAAAATCCCGTTTTATGTTTTATCTCATAGAATTTCTTTTAAAGAAAATTAAGTTTATTTGGATTCATAATGTTTTGAAAAAATAGTTATACTTCTATTAAATAAAAAATACATGGCTACAACAATTTAAATATAATTTATTATTTTATTTAACTAGTTAAACTTGAATCATTAAAATATTATTTTGTGCAGTAAATTTATAATTTTTATTAATTTAATTAATATATCTTCATAGAAAATTTTCAATAAAAAAGTAATCGTTTCAACATCATTATTGGTTAATTTATTTTTTAATTGTATGAAAATCGTCTTAAATAATATTACATAAAAAATATGACGTACAAATATAAGATTCGTACTGGCTAGTTTTTTCAGCCTAAATGAACCAGATCACTTCCTCAGCCACTCCACATGTACAGTAACCTCTGTATAATAATTAAAAATAAATCTGGTTACTGAAAATATTATAACTTAACTTAAGAAAAAATAATTTTTAAAAAAGAAATTGTAAATTTGCATTAAAAAAAACTAAATTTGAGAAA
Organism: Pachyrhynchus sulphureomaculatus; assembly: GCA_019049505.1. Classification (NCBI taxonomy): domain Eukaryota; kingdom Metazoa; phylum Arthropoda; class Insecta; order Coleoptera; family Curculionidae; genus Pachyrhynchus; species Pachyrhynchus sulphureomaculatus. Next base: position 125,874,128 of record CM032447.1, read on the forward strand.
AAAATGGCCAATTTCTCGGGCCTAAATTGTTTAGATGGGTTCTTAAGCACCTCAAATGAAAGCATAATGATTAAGGAACATTTTCTGATATTTTAGGTAAGGTAGTAATATATTGAAAAAAAGTTGTTTAAAAAATTCGTCAGAAAAAAAACGCGGGAATCGAAAAAATTTTAAAATGACCAAAGATAACCGGTCAAGTGCAAGTTGAACTTGCGCAATTAGTGTTCCGTACGTTGTTTGCTTTTAAAATAAAAAATTTTGTTACGGAGGTATAAAATCAGTGACTTCACAAATCACACCCCAAATGAGTTTTTAACAAAGTTTGTTTCCAATCTTTATTGAAAACTGATGACCTTGAAATTTTTGTTTTTTTTATATACCAGATAAATTATTATAGGTAATGCACTCGTGATAGTTTTCGTTTAATCTAAATCCCGTGGAGAATATTCCAGAATTTTTTGATAAGTACTTTTCGAGATAAGGCGGGGGACAGCGATTTTTCGCGATTTTTTAAAAATGATACAAAGGAAAGTGCGCGCAAGTATTACATTTTATATATATTTTTTACTTGTGTTTTCACAAGCTTTTATTTGACACTACACTCGATGACCCCGATTTCACCCTTACCACTAACCTCTTAAGTAAAAATTTAACTTTCAAAACTACATGGCTCTGATAAGGCCATCAATTCCTATATTATTACCAAATTTTAACTTTCTATGACAAATAGTTTCGGAGACAATCGGGTGTGACAGACGGATAGACACCGAAGTCATTTTATAAGTGTACGGTACACTAAAAAAAAAAAAAACAACAAAAACGGCAATTTCTCTCGACCAGAAGGTTGAAATGACATCCATAGCACCTTAAATTTTTCGTTTTTTAGCTAAACTCAGTCAATTTTTAGTTTATCTTACGTAAATTTATGATAAAATTGCAAAAATATGCTAAAAAAAAACCCAAAAACGGGCCGATTCTACTATTTTTGAGGGTATTGCCCCCAATTTTTCAACGGTCGCAAAATTTTTTCCTTAATGTACTCGCCGAGACGAGTATTCAAAAAAAAAATGGCAGCATCCGACGATTTCTCTTTTTGACCTGTTTTGGTGGTATTCTGACCGGATTAGAAGATATTATTTTCAAATTTGTACATAGATACAATTTAACGTAGAAACGGAACCTTAAGTTCTTGAACGACATCGTTACACAAGACAGGGGTCTTATAAAGTTAATGTGAATAGTGGAGAAATAGGTATGCGTACTTAGTAGAATTCGTTGTATCCTACCATCGTATTCCGACAGGGTCTTACTAAATAATTTTATTTCAATAGTAATAAGATAATTTTTACTGTTTTTTTTTGGGATCAACAAATCTTAAGCGGAATTATAACTGTCAAACATATAAGAGATGACAACGGGGGTTAGAGCAGTTGTTCCGAATATGTCATGTTTTAAATCCTTGTCAAAAGTCTTGGATTCGATACAAAAGTCTATTTTGAAGTAATATCATTTTGTAATTTTCATTATAGTTACACTTAACTGACCTAGATACAAATAAAAATTTTATTCTTCGATCAATCTCGGTTAAATTCAAAGTTAATATTGTTGAATAGGAAAAAAAAAACTATTATGGAGAAGCCGTTTTACTCTGAGAGAAGCTGTTTAAAAGCTACAGCATCGCAATATCTAAGTAAAGTTAATATTTCCATGCGAAATCAACTGCTTTGAATATAGAGAAGGCGCATAAATAACATAAGATATGCATACGATACAATTCTAATAGCAACCACTTGAGACGACCGGCAAATACTAATTAATAAGTTAATCAAATAAAATGACGGATGATTCCTACTTAACGTAAAAAAAGACGAAATATGCATTAATTACAAAGTCAACACAAAGTAACGGGAATAATTGTGTAAACAAGTACCCTACAGAAAAGTTGACAGGAACAAATATCTAAGTAGAATTATAAATAAAATTAACGACTACTCTGAATAACTTAAAATTCAGGGTAGCATAGGAACGGACTACTTTTTTGCCGATAAAACGAGTATTTTGCAGAGCTGATATCAACTTGGGCTCTTGTTCTATAATGTGGAGGTATAGATCGTAAAGAAATCGAATATTCGAAAATTAGAGGTATTTAGGCTATGGCTATATGGAAAAGTATTTAAAATTTAATTAGTAGAGAAAATTACAATCGTACAAGTTATGAGAAGAATAAAGACACAAAAGTGAGTGAAAAAAACTACAACTGAAATATTTGAGAAGTACCACTTGCGCTATTAATATAAGGGATTTTCTGGAAATGTGCTATTTAAAGAACTGCCAGAACCGTCTTGACCATAAAAAAAGACATCGAAAATTTAAGTTCCATTTACACAACATTTGTTGGCTCAAGAGCATGCTAAAAAAATTATAACCAATAATGCTTACACTAGAGTTTCTTTGAATGTTGATACTGCATAAATTTTCCACTTTACTTATTTTATTTTATTTTTCATCCGTTTGAACGATCTTATTTGACCTTTTATTAATAATTTTTCTCAACATGCAGGTTCAGTTTGGCATTGGCAGTTGGAAAAATTAAAAATACTAGATTTATTTCAAAACGGCCGAGCACGTGTCAGCTGGGAAAAAAATTTCATGGTGTTACTTCAGCAAAAGAGAATTTCTCGTCAAAGATGATACCCAAATCTCTAACTGAACGAAGATTCTGTAGAACAGTATCACCTACGGAATAATTGAAAAATATAGGGTTGTTACGATAGGAATATCGGACGACATTGCATTTGGAAACGTTTAAGGTGAGCCTGTTAGTGGAGCACCAGTTGGTGAGAGCATTAATGCTGCTCTGTAATTCGTAGCAATCAGAAACCGAGTCTATGCGTTTAAAAACCTTAAAGTCATCGGCACAAGCAAGCTTCCGGCAACCTATCTCACTCAGCAAGTCGTTAACAAACATATTGAAAAGAAGAGGTCCCAGATTGGAACCCTGGGGAACACCTGAAGTGGGAACATGGAGAGGCGATCTAAACCCATTGATTTCTATAAAAAAACCTGCGATCCAGGAGGTATGAATTTAAAAGATCAATCAGGTTATTTGAGAGCCCGAAACGAGATCCGACCTTATACAACAGTAAGTAGTAATAATTCTATTAATTCCAGAGTATAATTCTCTTTTAATTGAAAAATTAAATTAACAAACCTACATATGTTTGATTGTGTGAATTTACTTTTAGAAGAATAAGTTCAGTATTAGTTACTGTTTTAAAATCATATGTTAACTCTTTCTGTCCCACAAATGATATAGATCGTTTTCTCCTTAGACAGACAGCCAACTGTGATTATTCAGTAAGTACCTTTTTATTCCAATAACTCTGTCTTTTAAGAGTATTAAAAATTATAATAGGGCCTCTTGCCTTTCTTCTATTTGAAGTATGGCATATTCTTTTAAGTGGTTCTCTGGCTGATGAAGTTTCTTTCTGTGTCTCCTAGGTCCTGAAGATGATGTACGATTTGGCATCGAGGCTCGATATTAAAATAAAACTACAGTTACTAAGAACTCTAAGATTTTTCTGTTCACTCTGTAATCCTAAGGGCTTCCCTAAGTTAAAAACCTTCTTAGTTTCATATATATACCTATATATATATATATATATATATATATATATATATATATATATATATATATATATATATATATATATATATATATGTATGTATATATATATATATATATATATATATATATATATATATATATATATATATATATATATATATAGGTATATATATGAAACTAAGAAGGTTTTTAACTTAGGGAAGCCCTTAGGATTACAGAGTGAACAGAAAAATCTCAGAGTTCTTAGTAACTGTAGTTTTATTTTAATATCGAGCCTCGATGCCAAATCGTACATCATCTTCAGGACCTAGGAGACACAGAAAGAAACTTCATCAGCCAGAGAACCACTTAAAAGAATATGCCATACTTCAAATAGAAGAAAGGCAAGAGGCCCTATTATAATTTTTAATACTCTTAAAAGACAGAGTTATTGGAATAAAAAGGTACTTACTGAATAATCATAGTTGGCTGTCTGTCTAAGGAGAAAACGATCTATATCATTTGTGGGACAGAAAGAGTTAACATATGATTTTAAAACAGTAACTAATACTGAACTTATTCTTCTAAAAGTAAATTCACACAATCAAACATATGTAGGTTTGTTAATTTAATTTTTCAATTAAAAGAGAATTATACTCTGGAATTAATAGAATTATTACTACTTACTGTTGTATAAGGTCGGATCTCGTTTCGGGCTCTCAAATAACCTGATTGATCTTTTAAATTCATACCTCCTGGATCGCAGGTTTTTTTATAGAAATCAATGGGTTTAGATCGCCTCTCCATGTTCCCACTTCAGGTGTTCCCCAGGGTTCCAATCTGGGACCTCTTCTTTTCAATATGTTTGTTAACGACTTGCTGAGTGAGATAGGTTGCCGGAAGCTTGCTTGTGCCGATGACTTTAAGGTTTTTAAACGCATAGACTCGGTTTCTGATTGCTACGAATTACAGAGCAGCATTAATGCTCTCACCAACTGGTGCTCCACTAACAGGCTCACCTTAAACGTTTCCAAATGCAATGTCGTCCGATATTCCTATCGTAACAACCCTATATTTTTCAATTATTCCGTAGGTGATACTGTTCTACAGAATCTTCGTTCAGTTAGAGATTTGGGTATCATCTTTGACGAGAAATTCTCTTTTGCTGAAGTAACACCATGAAATTTTTTTCCCAGCTGACACGTGCTCGGCCGTTTTGAAATAAATCTAGTATTTTTAATTTTTCCAACTGCCAATGCCAAACTGAACCTGCATGTTGAGAAAAATTATTAATAAAAGGTCAAATAAGATCGTTCAAACGGATGAAAAATAAAATAAAATAAGTAAAGTGGAAAATTTATGCAGTATCAACATTCAAAGAAACTCTAGTGTAAGCATTATTGGTTATAATTTTTTTTAGCATGCTCTTGAGCCAACAAATGTTGTGTAAATGGAACTTAAATTTTCGATGTCTTTTTTATGGTCAAGACGGTTCTGGCAGTTCTTTAAATAGCACATTTCCAGAAAATCCCTTATATTAATAGCGCAAGTGGTACTTCTCAAATATTTCAGTTGTAGTTTTTTTCACTCACTTTTGTGTCTTTATTCTTCTCATAACTTGTACGATTGTAATTTTCTCTACTAATTAAATTTTAAATACTTTTCCATATAGCCATAGCCTAAATACCTCTAATTTTCGAATATTCGATTTCTTTACGATCTATACCTCCACATTATAGAACAAGAGCCCAAGTTGATATCAGCTCTGCGAAATACTCATTTTATCGGCAAAAAAGTAGTCCGTTCCTATGCTACCCTGAGTTTTAAGTTATTCAGAGTAGTCGTTAATTTTATTTATAATTCTACTTAGATATTTGTTCCTGTCAACTTTTCTGTAGGGTACTTGTTTACACAATTATTCCCGTTACTTTGTGTTGACTTTGTAATTAATGCATATTTCGTCTTTTTTTACGTTAAGTAGGAATCATCCGTCATTTTATTTGATTAACTTATTAATTAGTATTTGCCGGTCGTCTCAAGTGGTTGCTATTAGAATTGTATCGTATGCATATCTTATGTTATTTATGCGCCTTCTCTATATTCAAAGCAGTTGATTTCGCATGGAAATATTAACTTTACTTAGATATTGCGATGCTGTAGCTTTTAAACAGCTTCTCTCAGAGTAAAACGGCTTCTCCATAATAGTTTTTTTTTCCTATTCAACAATATTAACTTTGAATTTAACCGAGATTGATCGAAGAATAAAATTTTTATTTGTATCTAGGTCAGTTAAGTGTAACTATAATGAAAATTACAAAATGATATTACTTCAAAATAGACTTTTGTATCGAATCCAAGACTTTTGACAAGGATTTAAAACATGACATATTCGGAACAACTGCTCTAACCCCCGTTGTCATCTCTTATATGTTTGACAGTTATAATTCCGCTTAAGATTTGTTGATCCCAAAAAAAAAACAGTAAAAATTATCTTATTACTATTGAAATAAAATTATTTAGTAAGACCCTGTCGGAATACGATGGTAGGATACAACGAATTCTACTAAGTACGCATACCTATTTCTCCACTATTCACATTAACTTTATAAGACCCCTGTCTTGTGTAACGATGTCGTTCAAGAACTTAAGGTTCCGTTTCTACGTTAAATTGTATCTATGTACAAATTTGAAAATAATATCTTCTAATCCGGTCAGAATACCACCAAAACAGGTCAAAAAGAGAAATCGTCGGATGCTGCCATTTTTTTTTGAATACTCGTCTCGGCGAGTACATTAAGGAAAAAATTTTGCGACCGTTGAAAAATTGGGGCAATACCCTCAAAAATAGTAGAATCGGCCCGTTTTTGGGTTTTTTTTTTTTTTTAGCATATTTTTGCAATTTTATCATAAATTTACGTAAGATAAACTAAAAATTGACTGAGTTTAGCTAAAAAACGAAAAATTTAAGGTGCTATGGATGTCATTTCAACCTTCTGGTCGAGAGAAATTGCCGTTTTTTTTGTTGTTTTTTTTTTTAGTGTACCGTACACTTATAAAATGACTTCGGTGTCTATCCGTCTGTCACACCCGATTGTCTCCGAAACTATTTGTCATAGAAAGTTAAAATTTGGTTACTAAGAACTCTGAGATTTTTCTGTTCACTCTGTAATCCTAAGGGCTTCCCTAAGTTAAAAACCTTCTTAGTTTCATATATATACCTATATATATATATATATATATATATATATATATATATATATATATATATATATATATATATACATATACATATATATATATATATATATATATATATATATATATATATATATATATATATATATATATATATATATATAATAAAACGCAACGTCTGTCTGTCTGTGGGCTTATCACTCGAGAACCACTTATCCGATTTACTTGTTTTTTTAGTTCATACATATATTCTCTGGCCAGGCTTTAGTATATATTTTGTTATGTTAGATAACATAAAGAATAAGCATTGGCGATAATAGTGAATGAAATCGAAATAAAGTTTGCCGCCAGCGCGCTCTATTGCAAAAAATCTAAACAATAATTCTGTGGTTCACACGAGCGGAGCTGCGGGCGTAGCTAGTTATAAATAAAATTAACGACTGCTCCGAGTAACTAAAACTCATTGTAAAACCGGAATGGACTACTTTTATGACAATAAAATGAGTATTTCGCAGCGCTGATATCAACTTTGTCTCTTGTTCTATAATGTGGAGGCATGGATTGTAAAGAAAATGAATATTCGAAAATCAGAGAGGTATTTGGGCTATGGCGATACCACAGATTACTGAAAATTTAATTAGTAGAGAAAATTACAATCGCACAAGTTATGAGAAGAATAAAGACAAACAAGTATAATTACAGTGAAAAAACTATAACCGAAATATTTGAGATGAGGGAAGAAAAGTACCAGGAAGAAAAGTACCACTTGGTACAACTGTTAATAGGGGGGAAATTCGGGGAAGAAGATGACATTCATGGTTCCGGACCTAATGAGATTAATTTAACTGTACAACAAACCAAATATTTACATTGACAGCCTCGAGAATACGTATGCTCTATGAAAAAATATAAAAATTTTGCTTAGAATTACAATGTAAAAAAAAATTATTATAACATAGGTCTTTAAAATTTATAATTTTAAAGACCTATGTTAGAATATAAGTTGGTAACACTCCATACTCTAAAATATAAATCCAGTAAATCATCTAGTATAATCAGATACATTTTCAGAATAATCTTTTTGTCATTCTCTAGATCTCTTCTTTCTTAGACTCCTTAGTTTATAACACAATGTACCCTATTTTTTATATATGTAGAAACTGAACTATAAACCATTTAATAAACTCAGACGGAGACCAGTAACCTTAACATTTAATCAGAAAAAGTGTTGCGAAAAATTTTTACAATTTGGACGTAGAATTGAATAATTGATTGTTTAAGGGTCGCCAATTTAATTACTTTCGGGTTCATCATCACTATTTTAATTGGGTCAGTTTCAAGTTAACTGTATGATATTATTTATATTGAGTTAAATTAACTTATATCCTCTAAATTATTTTTAATATTTTGGATGTAGCATAAATTAATTCGGGTGAGTCTAAACAAAAAAAAATAATTAACTTTGTAAAAAGCTATTTTAATTATAGTTTAAGTTAAATTTAATTAATTAGATTAACTAGCTGTAAATTTAAACCCATTTTGCATTATTTTATTTAGATTTTTAGCTAAGGTTAGTTCAGCTAATTGTAAACTAATTCAAGTTACGGCTTAATTTACGATAAATTGAACTAATTTATGTCCATAATTGGCGAAAGTTCACCTAACTACTCACGGACAATATTAACTTTATGTTGAGATTTTGAATTAAACCATGAGCGAATTAATCGATTCAATAATTATTTCAAATTATACTTATCGAAACTAAGCTCTGTCTACATTATTTATTGTTTTAGCTTTCAAAGATTAGATCAATTAAAAATAAATGGTAATCTTGAATATATTACTATTGTAATTATGTACGTATAGAAGAACCGTAAGAGAAGAAGAATATCAAATCAACAAGTATTATGTTTCTACTATGTTCACATTATTTGTACTAACTCGAGAATTTAAAATCTCGTTTGGTATTATATTTTCATTTTATTTATACGTCTTAAGTTAGTTATGTATATTACCAGTTATAGCAGTTTTCAATAGGGTTCCTATATTTGCAATTTAAAAGCACTTCGCTAACAAATAAACTTCATTACATAATTCACGTAAGGCCTCTGGGAACCATAAACTATAATTTTCCTTATCTCGATGAAAAACGTGATGGCATATCTCGAAACCCTCTGTCGGGTACCTTGACCAACTCAGTATTTTATAGCGGTAGTATGTTAATGTGAAACATTTAGATCGGAATCTTGTCGGCGCTACTTCTTTTAAGAGTCGAAAGATCGGGCCAGTCGTTTATACATGTTGTTTCACATTCTTGGACAATGAGAATTTCTGTGTGTTCACGGATTCCTACATTCGAGGTAAATGTCTTAGAATTGATAAAAGTTGAAGATATAAGAAAAAAACATGTAGTTTTAATTCTTTAGATAATACATTTTATTGTGGAAATTAAGATAGAAGCATCTATAATACCGTAAAATCCTTATGTAAGTGGTTGTTCGGATTATTTATGTAGTAAGAAGAAAAATATAATATTTGTGAAAACATTAGAATTAGGTCAATATTGCACAGACTGCCTCATTTTTAGAAATCATTTATCTAGTTGTGCGTGATCACATTAGAAAAACTACAACTTTACTTTCAGATTCATTAAAAATTTATGTTGTCCTAGGAGATCTTCGCACAAATTCCTAAAATTCTATTAAATCTAGACGATGTATGTATATATATATATATATATATATATATATATATATATATATATATATATATATATATATATATATATATATATATATATATATATATATATATATATATATATAATAAAAGACTGTTTTTAGTCAATTTCCACCAGTGTTTTTAGTGAATTTCCATCAAGTAGAAGCTACAACAATCCAATATATATATATATATATATATATATATATATATATATATATATATATATATATATACATATATATATATATATATATATATATATATATATATATATATATATATATATATATACACATATATATATATATATATATATATATATATATATATATATATATATATATATATATATATATATATATATATATATATATATATATATATATATATATATATTATTCGTGATCACACAAGTGGAAAAGAGAATAATTTAGTGAGGCTGTTGTGAAAATTACAAAAATTGGACTACTGACTTTTTATTGTGATTGTCAGGAGAAAATATATTTTCAATTTTTACAAAAATGGCCTTAATAATACAAAAAAATTAACACACAATTGCATGCTCTGCAAACACGAACTTTAAACAAAAGAATTCCATAGTAATGGTGCATTACAGAAAAATCTCAGTCAAAAAACAGGAAAATCTATAATAGAGTAAAATTACATTAAATTATAACATGATAAAATTGGCATTGAGTTTCGTTAAAAATTAAAATAATTAATGACAGGAAATACAACCGCGCACCGTGCCTCCAATTTACTACCTTAATGATAGTTTTACACATGTCAATTTTGAATTAGGTAACAGTAACATCAGTTGTTAATTAATCGAAAAATTGAAGTTAAAGTGGAAATGGAGAGACTTACGAAAATCAAGAAAACACGCATGTCACCTGGATAGGTGGAGTAAATACCGATTAATGTAATCTACTACAGTCAACTTCTCGACCAAACAATGACACCAACAAGATGAAGCCTACCGATAAGGGATATCATTTTATTCCAAGAAAATTTAAGGCTATACACGGTGGACCTGACGTGTAAAAACTGGAGATATTTTCTTAGGTAGCATACTCCTTACAGATCTGACTTAAGCCTAGGCGACTTTCACATGTTTGGATCCCTGAAGAAAGCATTAGAAGGGAAGAGCTTTAAATATGAAATAGAAGTCCAAAACTTTATGCGGAATTAGCTAAAGATACATCTCCGCTCTTTATACAATAACACAATTAAAAAACCACTGATGTGTTGACAAATATGCATTTTCATGCATATATATATATATATATATATATATATATATATATATATATATATATATAGAGGAGAAGGGTAGTCTTGACCGACTAGTTAAACAGCAGTATTATGTTCTTGGGGTAAGCGGTCTTTGCAAAAGACCTAAAAAGTTTTTGACACCTTTTTAGCTACGCCAAGCATTCGAAAATATTATATTTTCTTCGTCAAGGCTACAATTATAGTAGATTTTATCAGTATTTTTGAGATTAAAAGTAAAAAACAACCCTATTTTATATGTAACATTAAAGTACTTACTGCTAAGTGGTGTGTTCAAAAATTTTTCTTTGTGGGCGCACTTTATTACACTTATTCATCAGAAAAAAACATGAGAAAAACTCGACATATTTATCTCTGGGAAATATAATAAACTTTTACTTCATTTTGTTAGTATGGTACAAAGAATTGTGGTTGTAAAGTGATTTTAATTTATAAAGGACTTTTTTGTTATGTTTTCTTGTCATTTTGCTAAGGGCAGTGTGTTTCTATTTCTTAGTTAGGTTGTGGTTAATTTATATTTGAAAGTAGAATGACGTTGACATTTTGTTTGATCGTTTTAAAGTTGAAAAGTTAGTAAAAATCAGTGGGATTATTATCAAAGAGATATGTTGGATATGTTGTAAGGGTTTTCATTTTGACTGCCTATTTGTAATAGATTGGAGAAAATTAAACTCAGATCTTCAATGTCAGTAGTTGTCTGTAAATCTATTAGTGCTATAATGCTTTATTAACATAAAACCTAGGTCTTTGGAAAAAGCTGGATAAAAATAACACTGTGTGACAAAAACCATTAATAAAATAAAATGTACTAGAAACAAGCAAATAGGACAGATTAAAAAGATTTAAAAATAAAACAACAAAATGTACATAAATATGAAATTAACAAGTCAAACACAGCCAAAATTGTAAGTAAAAAAATAAAAATAACTCGTGTGTTATGGCGTTGAAAACAGGATTTTCTTCAAAAATTTCATAGTCGAATAAAATGATAGATTTCCACTGAAAATGAGAAAGTTAATTCCTCTTCCGGTTAAACTTGAAGCAATTCAGCCGATGATATTTACACTAGCTTACGATTATTATATTAAATACTAGCTGTCATGTGATGATTTGAAATTAGTGTGATTTGAGAGTAAAAATATGAATAGCGAGCACTAGAATTTATATAAAATAGGTCAAATTATTGGTTGTTGTTATTGGCTTCTGTTCTTGCAAAACTTATTCTTTTCCTGGAAATGTTATCTGTTCAAAAAGAAACTATATTTTCCTTTAGTGCAGCGAAATATTTAATGCTATTATCTGATAAAATAGACAAAACTATTCGACTATTAGCCCAGTGAATGCAAAGCTAAATACAATTAAGAGACTAAATTAAAATAAGTAAAAGCAAATCGGTTAACTAAACCGATATAGGTAAATTAAGTGAATACATTTTTCGTCGGAAATCTCAAAGAAGACCAAGTTTAATTACGACATTTAATAGAAAACAAAACTCAAGCAGAAATTAATTTGCCCGTAGACAATTTTTTGTTATATCCGGGGAAAACGGAGAAAACAAAATCGTTATCGTTAAAACAAAACCGTATGTATGAAAATTGTAATTTGAGGTTCTTTAATATTTTTTGTATTAAATGAGGTCTTTACCAGTGCCGACAGTCTTTTAAAAAGATTCATCGATTTTTCGTGACAAACTAATTTATTAAAATACATGGAAAATTAAAGTGGGGAGAGTCTATTTACTTTTCTGATATTGTTACAGTGCAATAATTGGGAGTATTTTAAGTTGGAATAATTCCTCAGTTTTATTGTATGTACGTATGTATTATACTGTGATAGTCTCCAGTGGAAATTACAGATTTGTTAGTATCCGAAAGTTACTAAAACGATCCCTCTACTAAGCACGAAATGTCATTTGTTTTGGCTTACACTAATTTGCCGATCTTGCATTCAAGAAACGAATTACAGCGCGTCTTTCACACTCCGTGGGATTCTTAATGATCTGAGGCATTTTAAACACACACAAACAGATGTAGACTCAGACGAATGTGTCTGGAATGGCGTCTGTGGCCCGCCGGTAGATGTAGGTACTCAGCGCGCATGCGCGGAACGCCGACCGCAACACTGGAGTGACCGTGACTTCAAAACGGTAAGCTATATATATATATATATATATATATATATATATATATATATATATATATATATATATATATATAAATATTTATATATATATATATATATATATATATATATATATATATATATATATATATATATATATATATATATATATATATATATATATATATATATATATATATATATATATATATATATATATATATATATATATATATATATATATATATATATATATATATATATATATATATATAAATATATATGTATATATATGTATATATATGTATATATATATATATATATATATATATATATATATATATATATATATATATGTTTTCCATTAGGGATGTCTGACTTTTTTGACAACTAATAGCGGCCATGTTGGTTGGCAGATGTTCGACATCTGATGTCAGTTGTGTTTAGTAAGGTTTGCCATTCAATCACGTTTCACGTTAAAAGAACGCTTGGAAATTGTCCAAAATTACTCGGGTTACTCCAAAATAACTCGATGCTGCAGGAATATTTCTTCCCGGAATTTGACGAAATAGTCGCAGACGACATTTATTCCTAACAAGATGGCGCACCGCCCCATATTGCCGGCCGAAACATGGCTTTATTGCGCACCAAGTTCGGTGTGTCATTAATTTCACGAAATGGCCCTACGTCTTGGCCGCTGAGATCGTGCGAATTCACGCCTTTGGACTATTTTCTTTGGGCCATATTAAATCACAAGTGTTACAGCAACAAATCAGTAACTCTTGATTATCGTTTACGTTTATTCACTTGCCTAAGAAGTGGTTTCCTCACTGCAACTCTCCCGTGTAGTCCACCTTCTGTTAACCTGTTCTTCACGGTTGTCACGCTGTTGGGGATGGGCCGCTCCAGGCTTACTTGAGCCGTGATTTCACGGACTAAATTGAAATGAATAAAAGCAAAGGGGTCAACTCAACCGAACCGGGTGAATTTGAGGTTAAATTTTCCGTTGAAAATCTCAAAGAAGACCAAGATTAACTACGACATTTAATGAAGGTTTCCTCCGCTTCTCAAGCTTAAATTAATTTGCATGGGGATACTTTTTTCTTATATCCGAGTGGAAAACGGAGAAATCCAAATTGTCGTCATTAAAACAAAACCGCGTGTCTGAAAACTGTAGTTCGGGGCTTTGTAATCCTCTTAGTATCAATCAGGCCTTAAAGACTGCCTACAGTCTTTTAAAAAGATTCATTTATTTTTCATGACAAATTTATTTATTATAATTAATGTATGGAACATTAAAATACCAAAAGTTTTCTTATTTATACTCAGTGTTATATAAAATTGTCGAGAGAGAGAGAAAGAGAGAGAGAAAAAGAGAGATAGAAAGAGGAATATATTCTACGTTGTATAAATAAATAAATAAATGCTTTATTTCAAATCAATATACATGGTATATGAAACGAAATGACGTCAAAATAAAGAAAATATAACAAATAATTAAAAATCCGGAGAAAAATCCCTAATCCTATATGGTTCTGCGGTTATTAATAAATTTTTAATCTCTGCTTTGAATCTTTTGATAGAGTTAATATTTTTGATTTAGTTTGGTAGGGCATTCTATAAATTTACACACATATAAAGGGGCGATTTTTCAGTAATTGTAAGTCTATGCACTAAATATTTAAAATCCATTGTTCTAGTGTTATAGCTATGTTCGGATTTAAATTCAAATAGATTTTTATTTTGAAAGAAAAAAAGTTTTCGTAAATATATATCGCATACACGGTTATCATGCCCATATCTTTAAACACCGATCTACAGCTTTGTCGATAATTCATTTTTTTACGATTCTCAAAATTCGTTTTTGCATGTTGGGTTAGTTCAAATTTTTCATTTTCAAAATCAATATGTCCTGGCACAGCAATCTTTGACTGTTTTGTTTTAAACAAAAGGAAATTTGTTTTTTCTTTATTCACAATCAATTTATTTGTCCAAAACCAATCAGTCACCCTGTCAAAAAAATTCTTTTGCTTTAGTTATGAGATCTTCTATGATCTTACAGCTAATAATTAAATTTGTATCATCTGCATACTTTACAATATGCTGATTTGGAGACTCCAGTAATAGGTAAAGATCATTTATAAAAATTATGTACAGAATTGGGCCCAATATGCTCCCTTGTGCGATTCCCACATCATTAGCTAAGATTTTCGAATATGCAGTTTTACCATTTTTAGTTACGGTCACCGATTGCATTCTATTATTTACCTACGATTTAAGCCATTTTAATGCATTATCCCTTATTCCATATTCTTCAGCTTTTAAAATAAGTAATTCCCTATCTAGGCAATCATAAGCTTTTGTTAAATCTAGTAGCATAGCAAGAGTAAGATCTCCCTTTTCGAGGTGCTCAAGAATATTTTTAATGAAGCCAAAAATGGCTGTTTGAGTTGATTTACCCTTTAAAATCCCATGCTGACAACGACTAAATAGATTATTTTGTTTAAAAAATTGATTATTCTGGTGCTCATTGCATATTCAAAAATCTTAGAGAAGCTTGGTAACAGACTTATAGGTCTGTAGTTGTCCAATATTTCTGGATCCCTTTTTTAAAGCAAGGTTTTATTAATGCTACTTTTAGATTACCAGGGAATATTCCAAACTTGAACGAGTTATTTATAATATAACATAAGACATTTTTCAACTCAGTCGCTGAGCTTTTAACAATGCTGGTTGGAATTGTATATTAGACAATTATTACAGATCACTTATCACATCACACACATCTATTTGAAACTTATTTTAGGCGTTTGGAATTGTCTTTACATCATCTGCCTCAAGGCATTTAAAAAATAGTATAATTTTCAAGCAAAATTAGTTAAAGAAAAATTAAAATAAGATTCATTGTTTTTCATGGTACTTAAAAAATTAAAGTTGATTTAAATCATAATTACAAATAACCGTTATATAGTGAAGTTAGGCTTGCGCAATTAATGTTCCGTACGTTGATTGCTTTTGAAATAAAAATTTTTGTTACGGAAGTATAAAATGATCAGTGACTTCACAAAACACATCCCAAATGGGTTTTCAACAAAGTTTTTTTCCGATCTTCAGTGAAAACTAATGACTTTGAATTTTTTTTATATACCAGATAAATTATCAAAGGTAATGCACTCGTTATAATTTTTGTTCAATCTGAACCCTGTAGAGAATATTCTAGAATTTTCTCAAGATTTTTTGATATTTTTTTTCGCATTTTTCTAAAAATAATACAAGAGAATTGTGCGCAAGTATTAAATTATATATATTTTTGAACTCGTCTTTTTACAAGCTTTCATTTGACACCCCTTGGTAAAAAAAATTCACTTCCGATTTTACCCCCCAAAACTAACCCCTTAACTCAAAATTTAACTTTCAAAACTACACGGCTCTGATGAGACCATCAGTTCCCATATTAGTGCCAAATTTCAACTTTCTACGTCAAATAGTTTCGGAGAAAGTCGGGTGTAACAGACAGGCAGACAGACGGACACCGAAGTGATCTTATAAGTGTTCCGTACGGAACACTAAAAATGAGGCTGGATGTATCAAAAAAAAAAAATAGGCAATAAGAAATGTTTTCATTAGATTACAGTGTGCTGTATAGTGTGAAAACTATAAGTTTTCGAAAACAGATTGATCAGAAAAATCAAAGGTACTCCAAAAAGGTAAAGTTTTTCGACCTAGAAGAAACTTGCACAGTATCTGCAACATTTAATTAAATAACCGGTCAAGTGCAAGTTGAACTTGCGCAATTAGTGTTCCGTACGTTGCTTGCCTTTAAAATAAAAAAAATTGTTACGGAGGTATAAAATGATCAGTGACTTCACAAAACACACCCCAAATGAGTTTTCAACAAAGTTTGTTTCCAATCTTTAATGAAAACAGATGACCTTGTAATTTTTGTTTTTTTATATACCTGATAAATTATTAAAGATAATGCACTCGTAATAATTTTCGTTCAATCTACACCCCGTGAAGTATATTCCAGCATTTTTTCAAAATTTTTTAATAAGTACTTCTCGAGATAAGGGGACAGCGATTTTTCGCGATTTTTTAAAAATAATACAAAGAAAAGTGCGCGCAAGTATTACATTATATATATATTTTTTACTCGTGTTTTCACAAGCTTTCATTTGACATCACACTCGATGACCTAGTAAAATTTTTTTTTGACTTACGATTTCACCCCCCAAAACTAACCTCTTAAGTCAAAATTTAACTTTCAAAACCACACGGCTCTGATGAGGCCATCAATTCCTATATTAGTACCAAATTTCAACTTTCTGTCAAATAGTTTCGGAGAAAATCGGGTGTGACAGACAGACAAACAGTCACCGAAGTGAACACTTTAAATGAGCTAAAAGGAAACAATATTAGACTGTCGAATGCTAAGCCATTAAAAATTTATATTAAAGAAAATCATAAGTTCATATGTTGTATGTACACAAATTATTAATTGTAACTTTCGTGTATGTATGAAAGTTCTAACAGAATTATCATATTTCGAAATTTAAAATGAAAATTTAAATTCGATAATGATCATGCTATAATGTGACAAAAGCGATATCCTAATGTAATTTAAAGCCCGAAAAACTGATTTCTCACCACAAAGTAAGCCCAAATCAATTTATAAGGCACCTTAGTTCGAAAAAAGTTGTCTCAATTAGAAAAAAATAAAGTTTTATAGACCAGCTCCATTAAGAATCTCATGTTTGATTGTCGTTAAGTTAAGCTAATGTCATTTTAAGATATGAGCATTTCCTTACTTAAGATGTCACTGTTGATCGGTAAATTATCTAAAAAGGAATAAATTTACTAGCTTTTATGTAAATTTAAATGTGGAGTACCCGCAGATCATGAAAATATTTATCCTCAAAATACTATGAGGGAATAATTTACTAAGAAAAATTATTTGATAAAAACTGGTTGGCCACTTACAAAAAAATCCTTTATTGTACAACATTCTTAGAAATAACGAATAAATAAATATGTGTGGAATGATATTTATACATCTACCTGTTATGGGTAGACAATTGTTCCCGTAAGCCATTTTCTAATAAGTTCAACAAGTACTGATCCGATTTTTGATTTAAAAAATTTGCTAAAAGTAACTTTTTTACTAAATTATGCGCACGTGCAATTTATCCACACAATAACTGAAATAACCTATCTTCCCATATCTTTGTTTTAATGGAATTTTGAAATATCTTAGCATCGGTATATAAACTCTGTAATACACGTATATGCTAAGACATATTATTCCTTTTTGTCATTTTGTTTTTATTTTTGAATTATTCTTATTTTCTTTTTAGAAAAGATGATATGAAGGATATTTAGAAAAGTATTAATGACTTAAGGATTTTTTTAGACCTTAAAAATCAATTCAGAAAAAATCAACAGACTCTTACCTGAAAGTACACTTGTCCTTGATCAACCCAACCAACAACCATATCCGATCCTGCCATCCTGCCATCTTTGGAAAATCCGAATCCTACATAACCTAAAGTTTTTACTTGTACTTCAAAAGTAATATCCTGTGGGCCTGGTCCTAATGACCACAACAATCGATAGTCAGGACTGAGGTAAGTGGAATGTGACCAACGCGCTGAATAGACAAAATTCTCGAAAAACACTAACACACTTAACACAGCGAAAATTTCTTTTAGGGTCTCCATATTGATTTCTTTTGTAGTTTGTTAGTTTCTTTTGGTATGAATTACTTTGGCATTATCTGGAAAAAAAAGAAGTATTAACATTGCTGAAATTTTAAAGTAGCATCATAGTACACTGTTACCATTTGGAAATAGATATTAAACTCTAAATGATTAAATAGCTAACAAATAAAATAATTTCTTATGTTTTTAGGTCTGTACAAAACAACGGAGGTTTCAAATTTTACTAGTTTTTGCAGCCAACTAAAGAATCATTAGGATTTAATAGTTTATAAAATTACGTTTGTCTTTGTATATAATTTAAAACACTTTTTTTTCAAATCCAAAAGGAGTTAACTGCTCCTTTGGCTTCCTGAGACGGAAGGCCGTGACATCACATTCCCCACCGTTAACACAGTTTTAATTTATATCAGCTTTCTAACTGCAATTACATGTATATTTGACATTGTCTACTATTATTTGTGCAAAATAAAATAAATACTCGTATTTTCCAGCTGTAATCTACAATTATGCCATAATAGTAGAAATTTGAAAAAAAAAACATATTTATCTATTCTATATATACAAATATAGAAGCAATATTTTTGTAATTTGACAATTTATATCACCCAATTGAAACAGTTCAAAACTATGATATAGTGGTAGGTCAGTATAACAAAAAGAATAACTGTTTTACTGCTACATAGTTTTAATATATATTAATATAACCAGCCAAGCGCGAGTCGGACTTGCGCACTTAGTGTTCCGTAAATTGATTGCTTTTAAAATAAAAATTTTTCTTACGGAGGTACATAATGATCAATGACTTTACAGAACACACACCCCAACTGAGTTTTCAGTAAAGTTTGTTTCCGATCTCTGTTGAAAACTGTTGACCTCTAAACTTTATTTTTTTATATAATAGATAAATTATTGGTGTGATAATTTTCGTTCAATCTACACTACATTCCAGAGATTTTTAAAAATATTTTAATCAGTACTCTTCGAGATAAGGAGGGGGGCAGCGATTTTTGGCAATTTTTAAGAAATAATACAAAGAAAAGTGTGTGCAAGTAATACATTATATACATTTTTAACTCGTGTTTTCACAAGCTTTCATTTGACACCCCATTCGACAACCTGGTAATTTTTTTTTTCACTTTCAATTTTACCCCCCAAAACTAACCCTTTAAGTCAAAATTTAATTTTCAAAACTACACGTTTCTGATTGGGCCATCATTTCCTATATCAGTGCCCAATTTCAACTTTCTATGTCAGATAGTTTCGGGGAAAATCAGGTGTGACAAACGGATAGACAGACGGACATACAGACACCGAAGTGATCTTATAAGTGTTCCGAACGGAACAGTAAATAAAAGACAGTAAATGTAATAAGAGATATGTGGTTTCGCGTCGAGAGGAAGTATTGGTAATTACTATTTAATTTAATAAAAAACCGGTCAAGTGCAAGTTGAACTTGCACAATTAGTGTTCCGTACGTTGATTGTTTTTAAAATAAAAAATTTTGTTAGGGTGGTATAAAATGATCAGTGACTTCACAAAACACACCTCAAAGGAGTTTTCAACAAAGGTTGTTTCCAATCTTTACTGAAAACTGGTGACCTTGAAATTTTGTTTTTTTTTTATATACCAAATAAATTATTAAAGGTAATGCACTCGTGATAATTTTCGTTCAATCTATACCCCGCGGAGAATATTCCAGAATTTTTTCAAAATTTTTTGATCAGTACTTTTCGAGATAAGGTAGGAGACAGCGATTTTTTAAAAGTAATACGAAGAAAAGTGTGCGCAAGTATTACATTATATACGAGTATATATATATATATATATATATATATATATATATATATATATATATATATATATATATATATATATATATATATATATATATATATATATATATATATATATATATATATATATATATATATTTACTCGTGTTTTCACAAGCTTTCATTGGACATCACACTCGATGACCTAGTAAAAAAAAATTTTTTTCACTTCCGATTTCACCCCTCAAAACGAACCCCTTAAGTCAAAATTTATGTTACGGTGGTATAAAATGATCAGTGACTTCACAAAACACGCCCCAAATGAGTTTTCAACAAAGTTTGTTGTACTGAAATCTGATGACCTTGAAATTATTGTTTTTTTATATACCATATAAATTATTAAAGGTAATGCACTCGTGATAATTTTCGTTCAATCTACACCCCGTGGAGAATATTCCAGAATTTTTTCGAAATTTTTTGATAAGTACTTTTCGAGATAAGGCCCGGGACAGCGATTTTTCGCAAATTTTTAAAAATAATACAAAGAAAAGTGCGCGCAAGTATAATATTATATATATATTTTTTACTCGTGTTTTCACAAGCTTTCATTTGACACCACACTCGATGACCTAGTAAAAAAATTTTTTTTTCGCTTCCGACTTCACCCCCCAAAACTAACCCCTTAAGTCAAAATTTAATTCTCAAAACTACATGGCTCTGATGAGGCTATCAATTCCTATATTATTACCAAATTTCACCTTTCTATGTCAAATAGTTTCGGAGAAAATCGGGTGTGACAGACAGACAGACAGACAGACAGACAGACAGACAGACAGACAGACACCGAAGTGATCTTATAAGTGTTCCGTACGGAACACTAAAAAAGCATCACAATAGCTTTCCTATGAAAATATACTCGTATATGAACTAATGTTGACTAACTTTTAGTTTAATTTCTCTTTTTTTATGGGTCCAGCACACGTGCTGCAGGAAGGTCCCTAAAGTGCTACAGGAGCGACACGTGTGCGGAAAAAACGATTCACGCTGTTCTTGCAAATTATTCCAAAGGGATGATGTTCTCCATATAAAAGAGTGCTTCAAAAACGCTGTACGAGGAGTAACAAGCTGAACCTCATACGGATGTGAAGTATCAGCGCGGCATGTATTTCTAACATGCACCGCTCTGGGAGGAATTAGACGGGCCACATCCTCCGAACACTTTCCGTGAAAATACTTGTAGAATAGGGTCAAGTCGCCAACCGTTCTTCGATGTTCCAGCGAATCAAGGCCGCCGGTCAGTTCCGAGTCTCCAATCAGATGAACAGCTCTTCTCTGAATAGAATCCAACAAATGCAATGCATGTTTGGGAGCGGAGCCCCAAACATGGGATTATTATTCCATAGTTGGTCGAATTTGAGCTTTGTAAAGAATTAACAGTTGTTGTGGAGTGTAAAGCTTTCTGATTCGAAATAATATTCCTAACTTTTGAGAAGCTCTCCTTGCTATGCCTGCAACATGCTCATACCAGGACATATTTGCTCCCAAATTAACGCCCAACAAATTGAATGACGATGTTAGAGGAATGGAGTGCCCCGCCATAACTATGTCGGGTTCAGCAACGTTAACTTTTTTAGAACAAACTGCCGCCTGGGTTTTTGTAGCGTTAAATTCCACTTGGTTACTGTCACCCCAAAATAGAATTTCTTTTGGGTCTTTGTGAAGTTGAACAACTTCCCGCTGCCTGCGGACACTCGCCTGAGCAGCCGAAGTCCGAGCGTTCAAAGTGAATGAAGAGATAAGCGTACTGTCATCTGCAATGCTGTAGATTGGATTTTCGGTCTTTTCCAGCAGATCGTTAATGTAAATGAGAAAGAGAGTAGGAGATAGTATGGAGCCTTGGGGCACACCGGCTACATATAAAGACACACTGAAAATTGATTTTTAGATGTGCATCAGATACTTCTTTACCATTTTCTTAAAATTATTTGGACACACTCACATACACTCGGACGCACCCGCACGTGCCCGCATACGCACACACTCACACACCCGTGCACACACGCCCACACACTCACACCCACGCATACACGCATACAAACACACGCACACAAGCATACGCACACAGGCGCACACACGCACACTCGTTTTTTTTTAACTGATTCAAGGACGGCACATATTTTCAATTTAAATCTACTTACTAAAGGCCAAACGAACACTTGTTACAACTTTTATATTCTTAAATAAGTTATTAAAAACCGAACCCAATTATATTATTTCCATTGTGCGGCAAAGATTAACTTTAAACTTAAATTAGACTGTAACAAATTAAAACAGTCATGGGATTTCTGTAGTCTGTTACTCGAATAATTATTTAACATCTTTAACAATACAAATTGTTAAAAGATTCATTTCACACTTGATATCTATAAAGTAAAAAGGCAATTGCCATAGCTATGTGGCTACCGTGCCCTTGTGTGCCTTTGTTGTTTCAATAATAGAGGATTTATGCAACCAGGCAGAGAGGAACTCTTTATTTGGGAGTAGTATTCGTGCCTCATCATTTTTCAATTAAAATTTTTCAAAGTAAATGATTCTCTGAAAATTAGGATTCACGATTTTTATGTATAAAAATTGGGTGGAAAATCTAAATATTCTAATTTAAATAGAATTAAAATTTTAGCGAAACAATACGTCTACCAGAAAAATTGGAAAAAAAAAATATCTTTAATATAGTGAAAAGAATCAAATAACATTTGAGGCTAACAACA